>OX411543.1:1802500-2258073 GCA_948146395.1 Fragum whitleyi
TAAAGGTCACTTTCGATGGTTTTACATTTAAAATTCGACGGCTGGTGCACCTATCCATAGTTTCTTGTCGTTTCTCACAGTACAGCTAGAGCTTTCATCTGAGGCACCAGTCGCCACTCTCTCATATGCGTATCACTTGCCAATTGTGTGGGAGAGAAATGACACTTACCTCAATGCTTTTTGTCAAATATGGGATGAAAGACGGCCGAGCCAGAGGTCGAACCCACAGCCCGATGATTGAAAGCCAGACGCGTAACTGATTGTCTTAACCGGGCGCGGTAGTTCTAAACCAAGATTTTAAAATGTGAATTGCCTGTCCGGAGTAGACAAACTTAAGAGTGGTGTTATAAACAGACATTCAAGCCTTATGTATACCTGTAGTCTGATTTCTGCCTTTATTCGATTGTTGTTACATACCCGTTTCAATAAAAATATACAAACAGTTTTTGTTTTTTCGTGCCGATGCTAAGGAATGAGTGTGACTGAGTAACAAAAATCACTCAAAATGAACCTTAGGTAGCTCAACACGAGTATGTAACCAAAACCGGAAGCTACAGACGCATTAGCTCGAACTCGCTTCTATCGCGCAAAATCCTGCGTCTGCGTAGTCTCTGTAGCTAGTCCAACCAACACATGTAAATAAAGTTGGCATATAGCCACTGTAAGTCATTCAAAACAAACAAACAAGTATGCAAAGTTTCTTTTTTTGCTAAGTATATATAACATATTTCTTAAATGGAAAACATATGATTCCCATATGTTCCCAGGGGTGTCGAAGCAACACGCCAAGTACCTGTGGGCTGATCAAGACACGACAATCATCCAAATATATGAGCGTCTATCGCTATATCCTAATTTCTCCCTTTGCCATCTTTGTTTCCATTCATTCAAAACTGACTGTTGTTTTAAATTTATTCCAAATTGTTGGCGTTTAAGGTGCAACGTAGTTACAGGAATCTATTCATGCCTCGAGTCACATAGGAATTTCACCCTCTCCAAGTCTGATTGTTTGATCTATCCAAACGTCATAGCAACCTGACATTTACTTGCGTCCAGAATGATAAATTCGTCTGCTGGTTTCCTTACAAATATGGAAATTAATTTTCACAAAACCTCATCTATAACGGCGTTTTTTGTTGTCACCGCACACTGCTCCGTACTAAAAACGCAGTGATTATCCAGCTAATTATAGAGGAAGGCAAGAAGAAATGTCTAATTGAAACAGCAGTAGATTTGCTCGAATTCTCCGTCTGCGTGACAATCCCTGATAATTGGGGTTCTGGAAAAAATAAGAAATTAATAGTTATAGAAGTACATTTGAGCTCAGCGCTATAGAAACATCGTTACTACAAAACTGAATTGCCCTGTGTTCAGGATGACATAAGCTTATTGCAAATTATACCCCGCAAGTGCACATGCAAAGCGGGGAATAATTTGCAAAAAAGTTTGCATAGTTTAGTCATCCTGAAAGCAAGTTTGGTGTTTTTTCGAGATGGTCCGATAACACAAGGAATGTTGAGATAGCTCCTTAGTTTGTCGTCTCTCGGATTTTCAGTCCCTGTAATCTCATAGACGAGATTACTTAAACTAATTCAGTTGATTCATATTTCCCTTATCATTTTCAACCACATATGAAGGTTTCTTCCATTTTTTAACAAATTTAATTACAAATCTATTAAACACTAAAAAGATACGTCGTTATCTTATTCAATGTACCGTTTACCAGTTAATTGCACTTTGATATTGATACCTGTCATAACCGACTACCTTTTCTGGAATGATCCTTTGACTGCTTTGGTTAAAAGTGCCTTTCCGAAGCACCTCGTTAGAAAAATGTCTTTTCAAAACTCGATTGCCTAATGCACAAAGGTTTGATGAAAACTTTGAGTGTGTATTGAAAGCCATTTTAGCGCATGCTGTATAAACTGTTTTAAAAATCGTTAAATTTTAGCTTGATATGTTACTGAAGAACTTAATCAGCCAGAATAGGGGCGAATGAGACAAGCATAAAAAATAGGCGTTGCACTTTCACTACAAACGTCTTACTATTTCCTTAATTCGAAGGGGAGTTTTAACACGTTAACAATTCTTTGAACAGTGCTCCTACATGTATTGTAAATCAAAGGCATACAACAATGTTTCTAGTCTTTCCCCGCTACAAGCCGTATTGTTGTTTGTCTACATCAGTTGATCTGTAAATTATTATTACGCTAATGATAACCAAAACTGGTTGACATGATTTTGCTTGTAGAATGTTCAATTTGGAGTTTCATACGCCATTAATGACTTTAAAATGTAAAAAGGGACAGTTCCAATGCCCGCTTGATAATTGGCGATTGTTTTGTAACTGATGAAGAATGAATTTCAAAATTGCATCCTTTTATTGGCGGGTTTTTCCATAAGCACATGAGATAATTCTTACCCCACCCACTCTACAATCATCTAACGATAAAATGTTACGGGGGATTTATCAGACAAATGCATAGCTTTTTATACCGATTTATTGTGCGTGCACGGTTTTTGAAATTACCTGCGAAATTTGTACTTTAATACGTTGGAATGTGTTCTCTATTAGTTACCCGTCACGCGAAAAGGGACCATCCGGGAACTCTGTTAAATGAAATATTGAAAAAGGGAATTGATCCAGCATAGTTCAATCAGAAGTCGCATTTCAAAAATTCTTTCACTGGAAGGTAGATTGATTAGTCTAGATTCAGAAAACAGGCACGGTGCAAAAAGTTTCGTCTCTAGTCAGTCTGCGCAGTCCGCGCAGTCTGACTAGGGTCGACACTTTACGCACTACCCAGACAGTCCTTTTTCGCATCACATATGTGTATGGGTAATTTGGGAGGCATTATTGTTATCTGTGTAATAGCGGTCCTGAGAAGCATCAGTAGAAAAGAAATGTTAAACACCGCGTAAAGGTTTTTGGTTATTTCAATTTATTGATTGTTGACGTTTCTTTTGGATTTGAGTATATTGTCCATTGAAGAAGAAGATAAAACAGTAATTAGATAAAGTATGTGATATAACTTACCCCTTTTCACATTAATGACAGGATCTTCTGAAAGAAATTTTGAAGTCATAGATTAATTACACTTGAATACTGAGCCTAAACTTCCAGACTTGCTTAGCTGGGAAACACCAACTTTATTGGTATACTATTAGGTAGAGAAACGGTCCTACTCGGGTCCTGAATCGTTATCCGTTACCCAACGATTGTAGAAACACTATGTACCTTCTGGGATGAACTTCAGACAAAAGCGTTGAAGAATGTTTAAAACAGTCTAAAATTCTTTTCTGAAGTTGATTTCCAGATGGTCCTACAGACTTACATCCGAACGTTTGAGAGTCCTGGTGCGCATGCGCCCCTTAAACCATGTCTGAATTTGTTTTTCCCTTTATAAAAAATCTGGATTCGCCTATGTATTTAGTTAATAGAATAAATATATGGATAGTAATCATATGATACTCGAGAACCCACGAGTATCGAGATCTCGGGTACTCGGGTACAAAATTTCTACTCTTCCCAGCCCTAATCTCTTAATTGATAGATATGAGTTTTTATTCAACAGAAAACCTTTATACCATTTTCGATCATTTCCGATAATCAATTGCACAGCAATGGGTTCATGATAGACTGATACATTATAAAATTCCACAAAAGAAGATCGTTACTGCCTTTGTACTGGCGTCGTGGCTTAAAGAAATAATGAAATTTTTGTAGGAGTTAAAAAAAAACTTTTTAAGTTCTGAGTAATTTATGACATACATTCGGAACATCACTCGGCCATTTCCGTAAACTGCAACAGACCTCAGATGTATGTAAGGCGGATGGTATGTAACAAAATCTTGCATTTTGTTAGGCGGAAATAGTGTAAGAAAAACTAGCACTGTAGATTTATACCTTTTACAGTAAATAACGGCTGAAAAATCTTAATTTTTGAGAATGACGAATCATTCTCAAAAATTAAGATCTTTTCAGCCGTTATTTAAGAATCTAAAGATATTTATATTAGGTTACGATGGTTTCACGTCAGTGACTTAAACGAGTAGCGTAAGCGACGTCGAATGTTTTCACTCACAGTTTAGAGGGCTAACGCCATTTTTACTGACGTCATCGAGTTTTTCCAAGATTTTCCCGTAATTTTCAAAAATAGTCCGTCTATGTACATCCGAGGTTGATCGTGAGATTGGCCGAGTGGTGTTCCGAATGTTATGACGTATTCAAGTAACAATGAAGCAATGGCGATATTATGACAAACACTGCTTGTAATTTAAACTTTTGCAGCATTTTATAATAATGTTTAAAATTTTAGTAATTACCTTAATTTTATGAATTCTTCGACCATTCATAGATCTCAAGAAATCTGATCTCAAATGATTCTTTACTTTAAATATTTGACAGAAAGAAAGAGATTTATTTGCTTACAAGCAATTGTTTTAAATTCAACCTTTTTCAAGCTATTCATGATATTCCTACTGAAGGCTTTATACGAATATTTGGCAGACAGTATTGACTACAATCAGCCATCACAGTGCAGTCTGATCTTAGTATTAAAAGCCTGCTTTTGATTTAATTATTTTTGGAAACATATGGGTTCAAATCAGTTGAAATGTTCAAAATATTGCTGTTGGTTTGAGTTCATAAATTCATCTGGAAAACGGTAAAGGAATTGAGCCTTACTTACCGTTTAAAACGTCCACTTTAAATCTTGTAATAAAAAGATCTGATGTACGACATACGTATGTCCCCGCGTCGGACAACACAGCTTTATTGATTCTTAAAGTACTAGATATTGTTTGTGTTGATATTGAAATTTGCTTCTGTATATTTATATCACTGCGACGTTTTGTTGTTAACATGTTTCCTGAAAGAAGAGTACAAATTGTAAAAACAAAACAAAACAAACCAACACACACACACAAAAAGTACTAATGACCAATAGCTGTGAACAAAAATTCATTATGTGAGTTTTATATTATTTCCTATGAAAAAAATCAACTCCCAATGGAATATTTTCGGATAAGAGTCATAATTACAGAATAATACATGTAGTCATCTTTTTGTTTTGTTGAAGATAAAGGAAGATCGCGACTTCGTTTACACTCTCGTCAGCTCTTCTAATGTGTCCTCCTTGAAGAGGATAGCACTAATAGATTACATTTTGTTGAGCATACGATTTTCTCTAAATGAACTGTCTTGAGATAATTCATTCGTCTGATTTTACGTAATTTATTTTCTCAAATATTAAAATTACAAACGTCAAAATCGGTGGATATGTCAAATCTAAAATGTTTTGAAATTTACCATTTTTAAACCAGTCTATTCCTTCCGGTGGACCATCAGTACCGGAAGCATTACACATCAAGTATAATTGTTGACCGTTCCGTACAAACCGGGTACCACTCATATTGATACCTGAAAATATAGAAATTTGGTCAGGAACGACAAGTACTTGTGGATCTTCTCTAAAATTTAATTATTTATTCTTTAAGTGGAGTCTCGTTCTACTAACTATTCGACCAACCAGTATACTCATTATAACTTTCAAATTACTGATGTCAATAAAAAAAAATCGACTGACTAATCAAAACACGTATTTATAATGGTGCGACAGTTGAACTCCGACATTTTCCCCATTTGGTTTAAAATACTTTCGTGAATTTGCGACTTAAATTAACTTACTACTGTATTTGCGTCGCTAATGTCATCCTTAAACGATTTGAAATTTGTTTCATGTCCGTGTGAATATATTTTTAGGGGTGTGTCCGGATGGAGGCAAGAGGCGGCGTCAGCGATCCCCTAGTTGTTGGACTATATAGAACACCAGAACAGATAAAAAAGATTGGCGTTATTCTTTTCCATACACCATAATAAATGTTTTTTCGCGAGAGCATGTAGCAAGAATACTTTCACTGAGGTTCCTGAAATGTTAATTCACGTTATCTATCAATATCTAATACAAGATGCCCAAGAGGGCCTTATCGCCCCACTGGCGTAAACATCTCAAGACTTTCGTTAAATAAACCTTACTTTGACTAAAACAACACAAAGTAGTCTCTATAAAACTTTTTTGTAATGGTTTATTGTGTCTGGCTCACATTGCACCAAAATACTCAATTACAATTAAACTGCATACCTTTACCCACCTTAATACGAAACGAAAAGTTTCATGTAGGAATTGGCATTTCATTTAGTTTATAATTTCAACAATATATGCATAAAAGACGACAAAACACATAATTATGTATAACTAATTGTGCAGACTGTGCTGTATAATCATTCACCAAGAAAAGATCCGTGTATTGCCCAATCGACCCCAAGTTGTCTTTTCATTGAGAGAAAAAAGAAAAAACCTTACATGGCATGTATCAAATTAATTAAGGGACAAAAAAATCATACTTAATCCAAAAACCACGAAGAATACATAACCTGGCTGTAAAATAAGTCATACATTTTAGTTCATATGATCCAACTGGTCGTTTAAATGACGGCTCAATCCAAAGAGATTCATCAGAAAACCTTCCCTTTTAACTGATTGTTATACCGTTACGATGTTGTCTGCAAATAATTGTAATAACTTACTAATAAATGTTTCTCGACATACCTGAGTATAAGAACATTCGAAAATAATATGTTCGGAAATATTCACTGAAACATGTGCCTTATTGCAGCGTCTACGCACGGACGGGCGGGCGTACGCCCGCACGACGGACACACCGGCATGACAATAGCTGGACTTCGGCCAGTGGAGCCAAAAATAATGAAAATCTTGACATTACCTCCTCGCGTTTGGTCATGATCTTTATCTGAAATAAGCGAAAATAAGCCAAATAATTAAAATGTAGGAAGCTGACGTTATTCTGGCCTACTTCATTTATTTTTCGTTGGCTTCATGTTAATACTGTGAAAAAATGGTGTTGGAAGTAGCGCTATTGAAATGTGTCCTACGCCAATTATACACTTCTCAAATTGATATAGCTAGAGTAAGAAAGTGCCGTTTTAGTAAATTCTTTCATGACTGCTGAACAACTATATTTTTGCTCGGATTTACACATCATATTGAAATATCGAATTATAAAACTGCTACAAACATTTGATACGAAATTTTCAAATCTGTTTCCTTATCACAGAAACGTGTTTAATATGTGCCTTGAATTCACATAACTAGCTAAATCACGAAGTTGCCACTCACCCCTTTCAAAATCGTTCCAAATTACTCACCCAAACGCTCCGTTCATTCATCCGAAACACTCACCACAATCACTCAAAAACGACTCGAAATCGTTCGAAAAGAAAATTTCGAATAGGTTCAAAACGGAGAACCTTTCATTCCAGTCGATCAATTAATTCTACAATTTATAAGCTGGTATTGGTTTCTGAAACGCCCGATTGGTCGTAAATCTAATTTAAGGGATGCTATGAAATATTGCGCTAATTTCGTTCAATTGGACATAATTAACGAAATCATATTACATCCTCTTAATTTTTCTTAACTCGTTCCTTCGACTCATTCAATTTAATTCCAAATCATTCCAAAATCATTCACCTTGTCAATTTCGCGATGTTATAAACTAAAGGACCACTCGGAACACCCTTCGGCCAATCTCACGATCAACCTCGGATGTACATCGACGGACTATTTTTTTAAAAAATACGGGAAAATCTAGAAAAAACTCGTTGACGTCAGTCAAAATAGCGTTAGCCCTCGAAACTGTGAGTGAAAACAATCGACGTCGCCAACGCTACTCGTTTAAGTCACTGACGTGAAACCATCGTATCCTTATACAAAAATCTTAAGAATCTTAAATAACCGCTGAAAAAAATCTTAATTTTTGAGAATGATTCGTCATTCTCAAAAATTAAGATTTTTCAGCCGTTATTTACTATTATATATATAAATCTACAGTGCTAGTTTTTCTTACACCGTTTCCGCCTAACAAAATACACGATATTGTTACATACCCATCCGCCTTACATACATCCGATGTCTGTTGCAGTTTACGGAAATGGCCGAGTGATGTTCCGAATGCTTAAGGACATCACAATATTATACACGACTAATACTCACATATGACATTGAGTGTTATATTCCTTCTGAGCACTTTTGTTTTTGAGCTAATTTGACACTCGTAAGTCCCCGAGTCGTGTATTTGTACATTTTTAATAAGTAAGTTCCACTGATTGGTATTTGGAATGTGATTGAGATAAAATCTGTTGAGTTCTATAAATTGTTCTAATCCGACTGTAATAGGCACATTGTAAGGTTGCTTTCGCCAGATTATCTGAAAAACAAGATGGCAAATTGTCACAAGATATAGTTCTGCAATTTAGAGTGAGTGATCAAATGTCAATTTTGTCTATACAGTTATAGACAAAATTGACCTTTGATCACTCTCTTAAACTTGTGGATCTATACGCCAGTTACACTGCTTGATATCCAAGTATGAAAAACAACGAAGGGGGAATTACACACACATACACAAATAAAAGCATGGTTTAACGGTTCTTGCTAAGTGTACTCCGTAATCACGTGAGGAACATAACTGCAAAAGGTGACAGAGTTATACGCCGGACAAAGAAGTAGACGCCGTCCGAACTACGGACGCCCGAACATGGGGTTTACATAATACGCCCTTTCATTCGACGGGCTTTACAAAATAACAACAAAAATTGAAAGTACTGTATTTGTCATAAATTGACAAATTGAATAACATGCTATAGAATTGGTACAGCGTAGACAGATGCCCAACATTTCTCAATTTTGTACACCGTTCTAATTAATATACAAAGTTAGATATATTTGTTTCACCCTGCTCTATATTCTGCAATGCAGTGCAAATTTTATTAGGTTCTGTCATGCAATATTGAATGATAACATACTTGAGATTATCTGAATAATTTCTAAAATGTCTTCTCCAAAATAATTGTTGACATCAATATTATTTTAAATTAGAAACCCACTCCCAAAATACCATATACACGTATATATACTAGGACGAAAAAGAAACGCCGCGATACATAAAATATGCAACGTTCATTTTTATTGCTTGACGGAATAATGAAAATCGGTCAGATTTATGTGTTGTTCGCTGTCGAACGGTACGCACGTTTAGAACTACACACTATCTTATCTCTTTGCACCATGAAATGTACGTGCTGAAATGCAAGAATTTCGTGCAGGGGAATGTTATTTAGTTAGCCTAAGGAAAATTTCAGTCTATTTGATACTGTTCAAGTATTCAGAAAATTTTTCCAACGATTACTTCAAATTGAGCAATTTGCATCGATACCGCGATTGTCGTAGGTCGAGCGGGAACAAGCTTTAGCAATGTTTGTGCATGACCAAGGCTAACAGCAGGTTGCTGCACATTTTGGCGTGCATGTGCGAACTATTGAGCGTCTTGATCAACGTCTGCGAGTGACGGGGAGGGTCAACGACCTCACGACGCAACGTCAAGATCGGTTTATGACACTTTTCACTTACATAATGGCCATCTCAATGCTTGCGAAACTGCAAAAATCACTACAGGCAGTCATAATCGCCATATTTATCCCGATACGGCTCGAAACCGCTTACGCGACAATGACCTAAGAGCCCGACGTCCCTATGTCAGTTTGTCGCTAACTCATGTGCGTCACCAACCCCGTTTGGCTTGGTTACAAGCACACTCATCGTTAAAAGGGGGTATTTTCCGTATCGGAAATCGATTGAAATTTAATAGCTGGTCCCATACAGATGACATTTCATAAAAATATAGTGATCACAAAATATAATATATCTCTTAAAGCAATCATTCTAGGTTACCCGTCGTTTCTTTTTCGTCCTAGTATATATCAAAATTTGTCAAAAGTAGATCAGTAACATCCCAAATTTATTTATTACAATACATTATTGTATACAAATAACAGTTCATTTTAGCGAATTCCGCCCTGCGTTCTGGATGAAAACGTTCGTGGAACTATTTGAAACTTATGACCCGCTTTGCACGTGCTATTACGTACAAAGTGGGGTATCAATTATTAAAGTTTTCGAACGTTTTGTCATTTGAACGTAGGGCATATACCTTGGTTTTATCACAGTCTAGGGTTCGAATTTAAAGCTATGGAGCAAAATAACGTACTAAACCTTATTTAAGCATACTATCAGACTTTGAATATTTCTTGCAATACCAATGGCACTACGATCAATTGATTAATTGAATGGAGTTAAACGTCGCTTTCAACATTTTTTCAAATATATCGCGGGGGCTGGAGCACCTAACAATGGTTTCCTGGTATTTCTCTCACCAGTACAACCACCACATCCTTTGCTAGCCTCCAGCTGCTATCTCACATAGGTCTACGATTATCAACCAATTGGTGTGAGACAAATAATCGGAAAGAATGAGTGCCGCCGTCGGGGATCGAATCCGTGACCGACACTACGATTAAACTGCCGAATTTGCACCACGTTATTTACAAAACTTGTTAGTACGAATGAATTTGACTTGATGCACTGGATACGTTTTATTACATTGATACACTAATTCGGCCGACAACGTCAATTACGTAAATTAATGTAAATGTGATCAAAGCCTTAAATCTAAAAATAACCTTTGAAAACCAGTTGAAATCAACATCAACATTTTAAATTTGTGAGATATGTTTGAAACGATGGCTCTATTGATATTTCATTTAGATCTAGTATATGGACATTGTCAGAATTATACACCCATGAAATTCATTCTTCAAGTCTGATGAAGAAGTCATAAATCATAGATTGTGCTCATGATAATGTGAATATCAGAAAACAAAGATTTAGATAAATGTTAACCCTTCTTATGCTGTTCCTGACATACTCCTGCTGAATTAATCTTTGGCAAACAATAAACACTGTGATCAGCCTGCACATGCAATTTTACAAGGGCGTAACTACCATTACGCTCATAACGCAAGTGCGTAATAGAAATATACCCTCTTTCAAATAATAACGTTGATTAATGATCATTACATCGAAAAATACCTTATCCAAGCTGTAGTTACGATGTTTTGCTTATTCACGAACGTTTGAATAATAAATGGGGAGCGGGTGGAGGGCATTCAGCTTTCGCATTTATCCTATATATTCTTTGATGGTCTACTACTGTGTGCGCATAAATTTCAATATCCTAGTTTAAGGCTAGTCCTACTGCGAAACGGACACAAAACGTATGCTAAACGGACACGGCGGAAGAGTGGAATTTCCATCCGTTCTCATACGCTTGATGAAAACCGAAATATGTGTCAAAAATTTGCGAAAACAGAACGTAAAATATCGGACGCCTATAGGATGTAGCCGAGAAGTTGAGTAGATGTTCATCGGAAGCTTTGTGGATAAGAGCGGATGACAGCTCAGAAGAGGTTATCGGGAGTAAACACCACGTATGCTGAGCGGAAACAAAATGGATAGAGCGCGGATCATCAAATTTTACGTGATGGATACGCTTTCATACTTACATATCCGCGGTACTTCCCTTTTATAAACTTTTCGTATATTATACTTCGTATCCATAGTATTTCGTACTAGCCCTCTGTACGTTTTCAAACAAACCGGATTGGAGTATCAAGGTTGCCTTACGGATGGATTGAGGATACAGTGGATGTATACCGGATGGTATCGGAAACGTAGCGTTTATTTCTCGTATTGTTTCGTATTTACATCGTACATAGCGGAAAGTTTACTCGCTATCGAGTTTTGTGCAGCTCAAAACTTTGTGCGCGGATGAAATCACAATGGACGGACGCTCAACGGACAAAGCGTATGCAAAGTGTATATACAGGGTAAGAAACAGATACAAAAGGTCTTTTCAACGAATGTAAAGACTTCCACATGTTTTACATCCCTACTGCATCCGTTAGTGCAGTGGGACCGGGCCTTAAGCAGATGGTTTACTCAACAATGTCCGATTTTACTTAGTAACTTTGAGAAGAAATAGATAAATGCTGGTTAAACTTCCAAAAAATGGTTACTTGTTTGAAACAAATTCTAAATTTTGCAGGTTAAATGTCAACAACTGTGTACTTACAGTTTTTGTACCCAAATTTTCTACACTACATTTCAATATGGCAAGAGATCCCTTTATAAAAGTAACGTTAGTTTCTGTGGGTCTAAATCTGGGAGGGTGCATTCTTCGTTGAAAACCTGAAAATATACATGTCATAACCTTAATCAAATATGTAAAAGTTGAGTTTTGCGATTGCTCAGTGCGAAACAGTTATATCTACCTATCATTAATAGGCAGTTGTAACTGTTTCGCGCTTAGCCATCAGCATGGAGTTGTCTTCAAATACCGAGTTTATTAAACGCGTCATCTATCGAAAGATAAGGACTAGGAATTGTACAGTTTTTAACATGTTTCTACCACGAGTTTTATAAAGTTTGGAATCTCATGGCCACAATTTTGGTATTCTATTTGTATCATGACCCGAATTTTCGCGATAAACTTTAGAAGAATCTCTAAACATTTATCCAATCAAGTTATTCCGCAAAACTTTTTGAACTAACCTCGTTCATCGACTTCAAGAGCAGCAGTAGCAGTAGCGGCAACAACAACAACAGAAACAACAACGACAGCAACAACAACAACATCCACCTATCTCAGATAGAATTATGTTGAACCTGTCTTCTTTTCTTGAATATAGGTACATGTTTTACAGAAATGCCTTGACTCCTCATTCCTTAACAAGAAAAGTGTAATTTGTTCGTAAATTAATCTTAGAATTCATTTTGAAGTCAAAGGTCACTTTTTTTTTATAAAAGGGCTAAATATCACATCTTATTGTTGTACTTACAGATTTCGGGTTAATTTTAATCTCGACGAAACTTTTAAGAATAAAGAATATATGCGAGTTTTTTATTATAAGACATTTTAAAAGGTACAACTCATTTTCTTCCTTATCAGAAAACCGTTATCTAGAGCACCGACATGAAATCATTGTTTCTGGCTTTGCGTGTTATGGGAAAAACTAATTTACAAATCTCTCGGTTTCGAGCAGGGAATAGAGACGCCTTTTCCTAACTCAGAAGAACCAAAGAAAGCTGTTGGTAATCTGTATTAATTTTCTGAAATATCTAGTTGACAGAAATCGGATTAAAAACAATTGAATATGGTTCAACCCTTCTCATGCTGTCGAAGGTAATGTTTACTCTAAACATACTTTTTGCATGGGTTGTAGACAAAGATCAGCCAGCCCAGACGCGCAGTCTGACCTTCGCCTACACATCACGCTTTCAACATCATTGTTATGGAAAAACCTGAACCATTTCGGTTGAAATGCAAAGAAAATCGTTATGAAGGTAGTAAAAAAACCCGTAACATTTCCGCAACTTTCGAAAGTCATGAACTTCAACAATGTTAACCGAGGTTTCCTAATGATGTGAGGATAAGCACTCAATTTTGAGTTGTCAGTTTTGCTAGCTTTAGTTAACATACAAAGTTTTGAGGAAGTCTCAAAGTTCAAATGAGTGCAAACTGCCTCTGGCAGCTTAATCACTATACCATTGAATGCTTTCGCCATAAAAAGTATTCTCCCGTAATGTCGCATACCTATGTCTGCAGTTTTACCCCCCTCATACTTTAAGCTCGTAAGGGCAAATCGGGGTGAGCTTTGTGATCATTACATATCCCCCGTACGTCGTTCGTCATCAACTCTCTTTAGTGTTTATAGGGGTAACAATTCATGAATATTGGATAGTAAAGATTGTCATGTCATTAAGATGAACCGTATGAGTTACAATTTGAAAACACGAGAAAATGATACCTGTTGACACTTTCTTTGTTTACATTATAAGGGCCATACAATTTAGCGCATTCATGATGAAACTTGCTCAGTATGTTAGTCAAAATGATAAAACCTTCTGAAAGAGCAACGTTTATCCCAAAATACAAACGTAGGGACATGAATATTTGGCTACCCGTTATGAATAATGACCAGAATATTTTTTGTCAGAAAGGGGACTCTATTAGAAAATGAGATTATTTGAACAGAAAAAGGAAAGAAAATTCGGGATTTATGAGAAATTTTCACACTCATGGTTGAACAGTGTATTGGAATGCGGATTTCCAAGAATGTCACATGTGTGCAAAGTAATGACTTAGCTTGACCAGAATTTTCAAAATGCACCCTACATTGTACGGTCACTTGGATGAACTATATTCAAATAAGAACTCATTCGAAAGTATGCTTTTTAACCCCTCGCTTTCAGTACTTTCAGTACTTTGATTAGAATCATTATACTGTACGAGTTTTCTTTGTGAAACATATTCAGAATATTGATTTTAATCTAAGATACGATAAAATGATCGAATATGTAATTAATTAAAGAATATTGAAGATACTTCGGGACATTATGAATATTTAATCATCCGAGATGAAAACAGTCTCAGCTCGTCAAAGATTATTAGACAAAGTCTTCTACTCATTTTGATTCCAATTAATGAACTAGACAATGTTAAAGGTTATTGTTATTCACCTACATTAATTAAGAGATGAAGAGAGTATTAATTTATTATAAGTTCCCTTCTTTGTTTCTTTCAAATGCCTTAACGGTACTCAATGGACAGATATTCTAAGCAGAGGGTCACCAGAACAGGTCATTAAAAACTATGAAACCTCCATGTCTTAATGTTTGACTGAACTTTAATTATAAAGACTTTTCTCTTTTTCGATGTTTGAAATAAGGGGATGTATGGGCAGAGTTCAGATGGGCCCCATAATAAATACAACATTTTGTGTCGCCAGATGAAATTATTGCAAAATGATAAACCTCTAGACCTTAACGTTTATAACAACTAGAATCTTAAGATTAAAAAAAACCACAACATTTCTGTTGTCTTCGCAACCACAAGTTAAGATGGGGCTAAAAACACTACAAATCTATTAAAATACAAGAGCTTGACCAAAGAATACAACTATCAAGTTTGATGTCTTTTGGCCCGCTTGTTTCGAAAACTGAGCCAATTTTTATTTGAAACACTTCCTCTCCCCTTTTACTAAAAACGGCTTAGCGTAAATGTGAAAGAATACATAGTTCGGAAAAAAAAAAAAACAAAAAAAAAACCAAACCCCGAAATGTGTGTTTTAAAAAAATCACCACCTTTATGAACATGTTCAACAGAAAAGAATATTTTCAAAACACGAGATATGAAGGGGAAAATTTACGTATTACGTAACATTTGTAATTTTGTCCGGATATATGAAGAGATTGTCATTAAAAACAAATAAGATATTGAATACTTGTCTAGATTGAATGTAATATAAATACATGTAAGTCTCGCCATAGAAAAGTAAGACAATTGGAAAGTCCATTTCAGGAAAATCAAAGAGAAAAGTGGCTGAAAAATACCGACATAAGAAGCCAATTTACAAATTGGACTTGCCCTGCGTCAAGATGTAAACGTTCGTGAAAGTTCAGTCAAACTTGTTTCAAGCGACCACTGCAGGGACTACCAAAAGCGGTCGTGTAAGAAATAGGCCCCTTAATACACGTTTTGATTACAAATAAGGAACATACTTTTTTCTATTGAATATGCATATAATTGCGAGATTCTCAAAATCCTATGTTGTTATAACTCAATAGAATCGTCTCATTGGGACGATTCTGGTGAGTTTTAACAACATAGGATTCATTTTCAATATTTTTCCGAACAACAATACCTTCTTTTCAGGAAATTCTTATTAAAAGAAGGGGATTTTTTTTAAAGCGGTCGCTTAATAAAAAAGGTCGCTTAAAAGACGTGGTCGCTCGAGCAAGATTAACTGTATATGAAATCTCAGCTTCAAATCAACAAAAACACTTATATTGAAAGGTTTCTAAGCTATCGTGTAATAAATTGAAGAAGATCAAATCAGATGGCTTGAGAAATTGTTCAAGTGAGTTATCAAACATATTTGGCAATAATTATCACAAGGAAAAAAGAGACGACGCACAGATTGAGGAAGCGTTGTTACGTACGAACTGTCCTCAACCAAAGCATAGCTGAAAAATATCCGATGTGTGCCGGTGTCACGCGGACCCATGCGGACAACGATATTCAAATAATTGGTTTACAAGTCCAGTGCGCTTACCACTGAGCCAAAGAGGATATTCCCTAACGCAGGTGTCAAACAGTGTATTTAAACCAACGAAGCTATGCAGGACAGTGGTGAGAGTGGTCTCCAATAACACTCTCCCCCTTAAGAGTCATCATATATTGATGAGGATAAGCCTATCTAGGCACTTATGTGCCTTCTGAAACAACCAAGTCTGTACAAATGCCGACATAATGGCTCAAAGGCCAATCCCGGACGAGCCCCCTGTTATATACGAACTGTCCTCAACCAAAGCATAGCTGAAAAATATTTGACGTGAGCCGGTGTCAAGGTACCATTTTCAAACATCGGCGAACGGCTGCTCATTTAATTGCTGTAAATAGTTATCCGATGGGAACTGATTATGTATGGATCTCATAATTTGACCTAATGAATCTATCGATGTTGAGATTTTTACATTTTTTATCAATCCAATCTAATAGTCAGTTTTCACCTATTTCATCATATTAGTAGGACCTGTTACGTCAGAATGTTGCTAGGCAATCAAGCGCGAAATACGCGCTTTTCAGTAATTTATCATGGAAAACATATATTTCGAGTCGAATTTGCATTCAAGATATAGAATAACCGTTTGAAATTGTTCTTAGATCGATAAATCCTTTTTTGAACAACAGATACTAAATTTTCATTTGTGTTCCGCATGATATAGCTTTTGTGTTCATTAAAAGAAAGATAAATCGATCATACACGGAAAATCAACAACAAACGATCATAACCTATTTTGTTTCGTCTATAACACATTTGCATTGAAGAGGGTAGAAAATTCATTGAACCAAGTTTTGAGTGAGTAGCTATCTTGTATACTAGTGAACAGGTCATGTTGTGTTTGACTTTGATAGATAGCCTTTCCTAGCTAAGCTTTGAAAGGGGGTCTCTCAAGAACTTACAGTTTCACATAAATTTTATCCAATTTTTATATCTTGATAAAATCCCATTTCTTTCATCAGTGGACAGATGGTTAAGTATATTCGGTTCAGTTTTTATGGTGAATTTAGACCTATCTCGATTGTTCTATAAAAGAAATGTCTTCGCGGATGAATTATTAAACCACTCTTGTCGAGATCAAAAGCCTTGTCACAGATTCATATGACCTATATATCGTCGACGTCAATCTAAAACATCGTAACTGCAGCTTTAACGAAGCTGTAGTTACGATGTTTTAGAATGACGTCGACGATATTTGACACTGACTCACAAAGATCACGAGATTTGATTCGCGAAATACAGCCCTGCTTTCCGGGTGATAAAACGGTGCAAACCAATTTTACCCCAAAGTGCTCGCAAGTGAACGTGCAAAGCGGGATATAATTTGTAGTTTGCAGCGTTTTTTCATCCTGAAGGCAGGGATGGTTTCGGTTATCAAGAATTTTTGCAGATTCGAAAAAAAAACAACATTTACACTAAAACTTACAGTGATTTAGAAAATTTAACAGGATTTGTGGACAGAAATTGTAAATGACTGTTTTTCGTTGGAAGGTATTTGGCTCAAATAATTGTGTTTTTCACAGACATACAGTTGGGAACATAGAATGATTTTAGATTGATTTTTGAATGAAATTGAATGAATGAGTTTTCTGTAAGCGTGTCTTCACGGACGAATATGACGCTTTAAAATAAACAACAGATTATTAAAAAGCGCACTAGTTTAATCGACATGAAGGATATGTTGATTTTTTAAATCCATTTCGAATCCTTTTAGATTTCGGAGCGTTTTTGAGTGACTGAAGTGCGATGTTTGAATGCATTGAAAAGACGCTGATCGAGCGATAAAGAATTTTATCTTATAACTATACAAATATCCGTGTGATAACAACCCGTATGATATTTTTTATGATATCACATAGTTATTTTTAGAACAATAATATCATACAGTTATTTTTAGAAACTTGCATTTCGGTAAGAAACATCGACGAAAACAAGACAAAAAGAGGTTATAAGATAAATATAATACATTCTTAGTGTATTGTATGAAAAAAATATCAAACTCGGTTGTGAGAATTGGTAATTGTCTCGGCAGAGCCTCGACAATGATCAATTCTCCCAACCTCGTTAGATATTTTTTTCCATACAAAACACTAAGTACGTTTTATATATGTTCTGATCGAGATGAGTGACAATTTCACGATGTGACTAACCATAGCTCATATTGTGTTTGCCATAAGTCTTGAACGGTTACAGTTATTTACATCGTGAAATTGACATTCATCTCAATCAAAACCATTCTAAATCGCTCCCTCAGCGCTCCATTCATTCATTCCAAACACTCACTCAAGCCATTCAAAAACGCTCAAACCCTTTGAAAAATATAGAACTAACAACGTCATTCAAAATAAATTTTGATAGAGAAAGATCGCGATTTCACTGACATAGTTCAAATTGTTAGCGTCTCAAAGGTTCTTGAAAAAAAGGAAGCTATATAACTTGTATGCATTTTTTATTAAAGGGAGGTAATCAATATCGCTAGTTTTTTCCATCCTGAACAAAATTAGCGATATAGGATTACCTCCCATTAAATTCTCTCAAAACTCGCTCCACACACTCATTTAGTTTCATCCTTAAATCATGCCAAAATCATTCACCTTCTCAATTTAACGATGTTGTTAACTGTATTAATTCAGGCTGTGCGTGGCAAGTCCAACAATTTGAAACATTCATGAGGTGCTAACATTGAGTAGCTTTGACAGCAACATACTGTAAATATAAAGTGACCTGATGGTTTACAGATAATTTGAGACCTTATCTATCTACTTAACACATAGTGATGACTCTGGTCATACTGTGCGGATGCACAGGCTGGTCATAGTCTTTGATTAGCGCAAATTTGAAATTGTTGGAAATCTCACGTACAGGCTCATTAATTACTCAAACCCTTCATACACCGTTGCAAGCTAGATCAGTTCATGACTAAAAGATGACAAAGAAATGAAACAGGTAGAAAACAACAACGGGTTCGGCTTAAACCCTATTTTCATACTCTTAGATAGTAACTTTGATTGGCAAAAGCAAGAAACAGAACAAAAAATATTATGGCATTTGAGAACAATAACCACATGTACGTTTTAAATAACAAGATCACGATTAATTGCAAAGCACGGATATAAACTAAAATTTACTGTATGGTTTAAATCTAATGATATGCATCTTCTTTATTCTTCTATGAAAGTTCTACTGTAATATTACATTTGAAACCTTGGTGATCAAACCAAAGTCGACTATTCAAATAATGATATCCACGCGTTATAAAAGTTTAATTGATATTATACATTCTTCCCATGTCTCCGCATTCCGTTTTCAAGAATATCCATGTTTTTATTTGTCTATTTGTCTGGGATGAAATAACGGTATAGACTGGACAGTTTTCATTACGAATCAGACTTCACGTCTATATTAATGTCGGCATTGCCCCATAAAATATATTGTTTTATTTGTTCCCATTTCAGACTTCCTTCACATTTATAAAAGATCAAATCTAGACTCGTCTGACCATTTTCGATTACATGGAAGCTTACACGCTGAAACAAATCTCTTTTAGGTTTTATCAATGTCTTGGACCAAAGCAGTTTATCAAAAAGAAATTATTGATTTCTTGATGTAAATAATCTGCATCCAAATCGGCTTCAGGTCAATGAAATTTATTTAAAGATTTTCAGTTTGTACAATTACATGGACATTAAAGAATCAAATACAATGTTTTGAAGCGAAACATTAATGGAATTAGTTTTTTATTAATTTTTCGAAAATTACTTAAATATCTACCCATATATAATTTGTTGTCGCACAACAGACATTGTCAGAGTCAGCAATATTCTCACATGCTCCCAGAAAATGTGGAAAGCACAAGTTCGGATCACTCCATCGGATCAGTGATCGTGAATAAATCATATGGAGGTATCTTTATTAATCAGTCAAAACGAAACAATTCAAAGAGCTTCCGTTGTTCCTTCAATGAACGATTATTCGGTGGTATATGAAGAATGAACGGATATTCTATTTTTCAATTCAAATGGAATAAAATATGACCAATTAAGGATAAAGAAATCGAATGTAATCGAAAACACGTGGGACAGAATGGCTCTAAACCGCTCACCTGAATTTTATTGGTCTAGTGGATCTCACCCAAATTAACTTTCTAGCAAAGTTTTATTTTTGAAGAGGAGATGTTATTCCCAGAATTCAAAATGAAAATAGACCCTACCCACCCATTGGTTACTGAGGAGAAGATTTTAAAGATTTCAGGCTCAAAATAAGCCCCGCCCTGCAAATGAAAATTCCGCGAACAATTTTTAAAGAGGGTCACCCAAGGAACATTCTGTAAAGTTCACATCGACTCAGTGGTTCAGGAGGAGATGTCGTTCAAAGATTTCGTGCTCAAAATAAGCCCCGCCCTGCCGCGTCCATATTTATGGGTCAATCAAAATTTCACGAACATCTTTTACAGAGGGTCACATAACGAACATTCTGTAAGGTGTAATTGAAATCAGCCAAATGGTTCAGGAGGAGAAGTCGTTTAGAAATTTTGGATTTGGGGGTAAGCTACTCTGTTATTTGGCGACATTTTGGAAACCCAAACCCCTCGTAGACTTGAAAAGCGGTCACGATCTGGCGGCATAGATGTGAAAATCGAAGGAGCCATCCATCCCTGCAGCCTAAGGGTCTACGTAGTCAAAACAACTCTTACATGCTAATGTAAGACTAGATCGGGGCCGCAATCAATAGCATCATAGGCCGCCTGGATAAATTTCTTCGAAAAAATTGCCCGTATACAAGGGAATCAGTTGGCCATGTTCATAACAAAAGTCTGCATTTTTTTTTTAAATCTTACTTAGTTTCTTGATTGGGTTCTCAACATAAGAACCATGATCAAACAAATGAACAGTTAGCCTAGTTGTTGCTAAGAGATTTCCCATTTGAAACCGGTTGACAGTTTGGGAAAATTGACTACTACCAGCAGATGTCAATACGGTATTCCATTTTTGCAGTGGAAGTAGATAGCAAACTGAACAAACATGTGCTACCGAATCCTTTTTACTCAATGTGCCATTGGAATGAATATCTTTCAGTCCATGATGGACACGACTCACCCGGCAATAATCTTACTAAATTTAAAAGATTGTTTCTGAAACTTTATGGAAGGGGGAATGGGTACTGTAGGTGTTTCATTTGTAATAGAAATTGCTTTTTTGGCCAATTTGTTTGCAATACTGAAATATTAGATAACATTCCTGCAAGACGAGAAATTATTCATGTTTTTTTCAAGGTATGACAGATATACTCTCATTCTCAAGAGAATTGGGATTTTCGGGTTCTAAAAAATCAAAAAATGAAAATCTTAGAACCGCTCCGATTTTTCTAAAATCAGATGAAGTAAACATCAACCTATAATGATGTGAAATTTTTTATACTACATCCGAGAGGAAGAAAAGTTATTAAGCAGCGTGTAACTGTCTTATTTTTGGCATTTTTTATCAAGTAATAATCGCTACTTGTACCCTTGCCGAGGTATTATCTATGTAATAAACTTAAAAAGAATTGTTATCTTTTGCTTTGATTCTCTTTCAAACCAGATATGTTTTTCTGCACATTAATAGTTTTGTAGTGCTATCCACATTCAGGAAACGGATATTTCTCCGATATTAGAATGTGTGTCGGTGACAGACCTTTTTAAATATAGATTTTTAATTTTACACCGACTTTCACTTTTTTTTTCAAAGTGCACGATAACATTCTAAAGTTTAAATTCGTCGAAAAATCATCTGCAATACATATCAAATGAAAATAATGAATTTACCTTCTTTTCATTGTAAAATTGTGATTTTTGTGTTTGAATTCTCGAAAAGGGTATATTGTGTCGAAGATTACTCATGATTTATCGAGTGCAGTTTAAATGATGATCCACAGCCCCAAAACATGTTAAATTGTAAATAAAACAATGCTTGGTTGAAAAATTATCTGACGCTTTGAAAAAATGGTTGTAGGTATCTAGTCTCTTTTAAAAAGGTGAGATAATCTTAATCATAAAAAAGTAATGGCAAGTTACCCTTTGAACATCAAAATTTCTTTAAATATTAAACACAAATTAACTTCTCTATGGTTGAATACTTATGCACATCGCACAACGGGGTTGACCCACTCACAAAGATTTGTTATCACTTTAAGCATCGTATTTTCTGCCCAATTTTCACAGTATCGAAGATTACAAGTTCTCAAACATGCTAAAGTGTAAAATGCAATGATAGCCCGGTCAAACTTTTATTTATCAAGACTTAGAATGCCGATTAAAAACAAATGATAATTGTACCACCGTGAAATACCAATTGCAATGAAATATATTCACGCGGTCTCGAAGGTTACAAAAAGTTATTCTTGCAGCATTTAAAGGTAGGGAATTAGGTTTACCCATCAAAGAAATGTTGTTTTGCATTTTTTGGTACCATAGAAACGGATATCTGGTCTATTCATGTGTTTCAGTTAATGTTTTTCGTAGGCATTAAATTTTGGTATCGAATATTACGGTCTCGATGATTACAAAACGCACCGCTTTACAGTATAATTAACACACTGAACGCTGTATGCAACATTTCTCAGTGATAATTGTTTATACTGGTTATGTTACATGTTTTGATGATCTCATACGTAATACTTTTGTTGTGGAACATATTGAAAAACCTAGTATCGAAGATTACATTAGTTCATTGCAAGAAGACCCCTTGTCTGAATGAACCGGTTTAAGGAATTATGTGTCAATTTCTTTATTATAATTAAAACGCATTATTTTTGAAGCATAAATTCAGCATGCTAAGGAAAAGAAATTGCTCGACTTTTTGGCTTTATTCCATCAAATTCGCCCCTTCAAAGTCTCGGAATCGAAGATTACTTAAATTTTGCTTTTTTCGGCGACACCAGGTTTTGGCTAAATAATTATTGAAATCGGTCGATATGGTGCACGGCGCGTTTTCTGGAGGTAAAGGACATGTGTACGATCTGTTTGAAAGAATATCTTTGTTCTGAGAATAGGCATCTCGGCTTAATGTACGAGCAAAAATCATCAAATGAAAAAGCGACAGTATCGAATATTACAAAATGCACATATCAACAAATCTCTTGTCTCCGAAACGTCAACCACGGTCATTTTTTTAGTGCGCATAAACTAAGTTCATGGAGGTCTATCAAATTAAGCACCAAACGATCACATAAAGTATATTTTAGGCCTTTAAAAAAGCGGCGACACTAAAATCCCAATTCTCGTGAGAATGAGTGATAGCTTCTCCTGGTCCTTTACTTTATATCGATATTATATACGTAAGTACATGTATTCAATGGCGTGAAAATGTGTATAATTTCTCATCGTATATCTGTAGGGGCATATTATAATTGGATGACAAAACACAGTGAAACATTCAGTTTTGTTATCAATTAACAACATGCAAAGTTTAAATCTTCGTAAATATTGTTTAATCCAAGGTCACTTTAGCGGCAACGTTGACACATGTGACATCACATAAACCCGAATGCGGAACGAAGCGCTTTTTATGGCTTCGCCCATATTTTTCTCGAGGCTTCCCGATTTTTATGCCTACCCATACCGTCCAGTCCACCACCACCTCATCGGTCCGTTTCCCGAACGTGAAAACTGTTCACTTCTACACCACCACAATCTAGGCCCACAGTAAGTTACATCGTGGTATTGACATTCATCTCCATTAAAACAATTCTATATGCCTCACTCAGCACTCCATTCATTCATTCCACACACTCACTCAAACCATTCAAAAACGCACCAATTCACCAAATAGATTTAGATGTCTCTCAACGTTATGGTTCATCATTTAGTATTTTTTGAGAGCGGCGTAACATAAGGTCAGGCTGGTCGAGGTAAATACGTCTAGTTCGTTTTTTTTAGTTTAAACAAACTTTATTGAAAGTAATTTGCAATTGTATATTATAGTTATGAATGGAATATCCTATAATATCGAAAAATGAGTCTGGACACAAGTTCTATCTTCTTAGGTTTGGCCAAAACCACGAGTTTGCTTGTTGATACAGACATTTGAGATTATGCGTGACTTTTCAAACAATTTCAAATGTGCGCCCCCACAGTCTGACCAGGGTCTTCATTTTTGTAGAAAGATATGTACCAAAGGTGTCTTTAGAAAGTCAGGTAAACTTCTTATTATACTACGTGGCAGTCAAGATTGGTCTATGCTATCCCTTCACGCACATGTCAAATAGTTGGAAATGTCACACACAGGTTAATTTAAGTGTAACATTTGTTGGAAGATTACAATGAAACAACCCCAGTACTGCTGCACATGATGCACTAGATATTCAAAGTATAAATGCCCGATTACGCTTCTCATGTTTAACCTTCGGTTTCTTCACATTAGATGAGTTAAGTTCGAAATCTGTTGTTATTTTGGCTATCGTCAAAAATGATATATGGGTAACCATATGAAACAAATCACGCATAATAATAACACGGGATCCCCAGGCTTAAACATTAAATCGGACATCACGAGATGTGTAGATTTAAGATTTGGTTAACTTTACAATACGTCACACTTGACAGTATTGCTGAATTACGGCAGTTGATATTCAAGAAAAATGTTCATCTTATCTTAATTAAAACAATAAAATAAAACAAAAACAAAATCAAACAACAGAAAAAACCTTTTATTTCTTAGTAAGTATATATCAGAACAATTCTCATTTAAACTATTTAACTGTTTTTTTTTTTCGGACTTAAGGTTGGATGATTCAAAATACACCATACAAGCCGCAAGCCGATTACCGTTATATGTCTTAATAAGTAACCTGGTGGGTTTTCCTGCTGAATAATTTTCAAACCCATACGCCATAATGAAAAAAGGATACGCTACCAATTTATCTATTTAAAAGCACTTCACGAATAGCGAGGGAATTATTCTTATAGAATAGAATAGTAACCAATGTTTTCCGTAAAATAATAAATCATTTTTGAAAACTTAATTTCCTGTTTCTAGGTATATACCAAAATATGATTAAGTTAATTCAAGATGTGAAGTAACATATCGACCGAAGGAACCGGTTTCTGAACTTTTGCCATATACTGTTATATGCAGAATATACAGATAATTGTAAAAAAGACCTTTCTCAAAACGTACGCATCAGATAAACTTTTACGGTGTAGTTTTTTTGCATGGCTATAAAATAATATTTAAGTAAAATGTATACTCTTCAAAAAAAGTTCTTTGACATCGATTGAAAATCGATTTTTCTTTCTTTTTTAAGACAAATTCTTCGATGAAAGTTGATTGTTTTGTAAACAGTGGCTGTATTTCAAGAAATTCACGCATATTGCGATGAATTACTCGAGCGCGTTTCTGCATAACAACGTCAACGCCTAATTACGCAAAATCTGTCCTTCTCACAAAGCACGTGTAGTTTCAGATTCAATAGATAATACTGAAAGTTCTTTATCATAGTGTAAATGAAATGCCACTTATAAATCGTATTTGGTATCAAACGTCTTTGCATAGATGTTAAATCAAATACGGTTAAATGTACGAAAGAACAACGTCATAATGCTAAAGGTCGCTTTAAGACAAGATTAATAAGACAAGTCGTTTTAAATGACTTTGCTGTTTCGGGATTACCTATCTCCAACATTAGCACCACTTTAACGGGACTCACTGCCTTATTTGTAGAGCCAGATAAGTCTGACACGTAAAAACAACGTTCTTCCATCAAGGCGAATACCGTAACAACATTCGAGTTATTTCACTGTTACCGCAACCTCAAAGAGATTCTTAATCTCTTGACGGCGTAAAATCTCCGAATTAAAAAGTCTACAGCAAGATTCAAGAAGTCGGGCCTGCTACATTTTCGACGTAACGGTCCTAATCGACGGCACCATTTCAAATCGATGATGGGGACATGTTTATTCTTTATTCACGTTCTTTGACATACTTAACTTTATAAAGATATTTCTATCTGAATAAGAATATGTGTTCAATGTCAAAGAACTTTTTTGAAGAGTATATCTAAGCACAGACTATTCACAACTTTTTTCGCAATCGCAGCTTTGCTATCATACCGATGTCTGCTCGACCATCCATGGCTTAGCTTTACCAATCGATAACTTCTCAACCATCTCGATTTCTACACGATCAATAAAAGATCAACATCTTTTCGGTTTGTTGTCGATCATCTCGACCAACACTCGAGATCTTCACAATCATTTCCGAACAACTCGAATTCTTCTGTAACCGCTTCAAGATATTCTCTCGGATAGCGATCCAAAATAGTGGGGTGTGGTCGGTATCAGTTTGAGTTGATTTGTTTGTTTGTTTGAATGGGTTTTACGCCCCTTTCAACAGTATTGCAGTTACATCGCGGCGGCCGGAGCACCTAACACTGGATTCCTGGTATTTCTTTCACCTGTACTACCATTACACCCTTTCCTAGCCTCCGACTGCTATTTCACATAGGTTTACGATTATCTACCCATTGGTGAAAGGAAATTTGCCGCCACCGGGGATCGAACCCACGACTTCCAGATTGAAAGTCTTATGCCTAACCAGCAGTTTGAGTTGATCGGAATAAAGTTTGGCATAACTAGAGTACAGATCGAGAGCTTTCGTGTACAGATCGGGTAAAAGACCGACCACGCTCGATCTCTACACGATTATCTCGATATTCCACCCGATCTTTGAACGGCCAATGTATGTAAATAAATACATATGAGCCTGTGTATGACATTTCCAACAATATCATGAGGCACAATCTTTGAGCATAATGGACAAGACAATGGAATAAGAATATATGCTGACCGCCTAAGGAGAATGCAGACTGGTCTGAAGCGTTGTCTTGCGCACATGTGAAATTGTTGAAAATGTGACGCAAGGCTCATATATATTTGGTATTATATATACATGTGATTTCACAACTTCACTTCCATAGAAATACCTCAATTTTCTTCGAAACTTTGAAAGCTACCATATTTTGACTCTAGCAGGTGTCAGACGCTAGAGAAATTGTTACAATGCTTTTTTCTGAACTATGTTCTTGTGGGATTTAACGAAATATAAATCGTGATTTTTGCAACAAAAATCCCTATATAATCTAGAGTAATTTGATACACACAAGAAAAAACAAAACGCCTTGTCTATAAGATTCCCCCGTGAGTTCATGCCTTGTCATTCATTTAGAGTATATATGTAGACATTTTCTTTTCTTAATGCACTAAGGAGGTCTGCACAATATCAGAGTTTCCGAGCAGTCAAGATTAATCAGATGTTTAAGAAACCCAGAAGAAAGAATCATCTCAAGCATTTCAAGTCAACCTTTTTGGAGGGCTGCGACCAAAATTTCTTCTAATCTCAGTGAAGGTACATTTGACTCGGCAAACGGGTCTAATGACGTCAATGTGACGTTGCAAGAGACAAATCGCAGTCGATATTATATACTTTGATATTGCCTATATGTATTTGAACGGGAGGAAAGTATGCAATATTTTTTGATATGCATACTTTGATATTGCACTTAGATTATTTACACGAGCACAAATGGACTGGACTACTTTCTGGTTGCTACCTCGCCATAAGTCAACATAAAATCACATTACCAACACTTTCTTTTTGCGTTCAATATTCGAGAAATAGTTTTGTTAGAGTAAAGAAATACGTTTAAAGTTCTTTGAATGTCTAAATGGCAATCCATTATTGTTTTGTTTACATCTATTTGAAAACATTTTTCGAGAAATCAACCACTTTATCCCCCCTCAATTTCTTCCAAATCACTGTTTTTGTTTCTCTTTTATCTATGCTATCTTATAACTCTTTTAACACTAATTCATGTCCATCCCTTTGTGTCTATCATAGTTCTAGTCTCTATCTCTTCCTCCCATCTTTCTCTTTTATTTTGTCTTTCACTTCGCCCCGTCCTTCGTGACTATCGCTAGTCTGGTCCTGTATCAAGTAAGCCGATTTAGTAAGTTCTGGAACATGTAACTGGTAGGAATAACAAATGAACAAGTTTTCATTTTTATTAAAAGTAAGTCGAAATCAACGCGTATTCAAAAATCGAAAATGCGAATCGATACAAAAATGTCCGCCGTCCTTTTGTTTACACTGTCACTTCATAGCAACGGATGTTTTCATCTGAACGTAAAATTATAACGGAAAGGATTTTGCGGGAAAAGGTCTATGGCGTAACTGTTATTAATCAAAGTACTGAGAGTACTGAAAGCCAGGTCTTGAGTACATGTAAATGGTTGAACTCGTTCTCCTTTCAGGGAGAAAAAAACCATAATAAAGTACAAAAAAGTAATTGTAACCTCAAATTTTAGAGACTTGCATAAAATCTCACAAAAGAAAAAAAAAAAGCATTACAAAAATATACATACGCAATATCACGAGTTTTGGTTTAAACCTATTTATTTTACATCGATTGGGAAACAAGTTCTTACAACTTAGATTAATCCCTCTCGATTCTGCTTCCTGGAAAATTCACCAGTACTCGCGCCGAATGTGTGGGCGAATGAAAGACCCAAAATCGATAGCCGCTCCCGGGAATCGAACTGGGTCAAGAGGCAGACGCTCTACCTCTAGACCACGGACACCACTCAGTGTGTGAGTACATGAGTACATTGTATTGGTCAGAGGATATGAAACACATCTAAAATAATAAAAAATATTTCAAACGATAGAATTTTTTTTTCCTTTTTCTCTTGATGATATGCAGTACTTCCGAGATGATTGGTTGAGATAACCCTATATCACCTCATTAACTATTCAACGCCAGCATCTTGTATCCTGTAGCAGACGACTTTAAAATAGATTGATTCAAAAGCAAAATATGCTCCTAATGAGTCATTTGGTGTAAAAAAATCCAAAGATATTATAAAAATTGCCGACGTATCATCCCAGCAAAGCACACCGCTGTTGCGAAGGTCATGCTTATTGCTTAAGACGTCGCATATGTTGCGTCTCAAATTATAAAAAAAAATAATAAAAGAAAAAAGAAAAATAGAAATAGATCTAATAGAAAAATGAGAGAACTTCTCAATATCTTGCCCCAAAATGATCCCTGGATCGGATCTTTGTTGAAATTTTTAGGGTGTTACAGACGTTAAAAAACTAAAAAAAAAAAAAAAAAAAAAAAAAAAACCACATGATTCGCCGTTTGTGCGCCTCGAACCCACGCCGCGAATGTACAAAAGATTCAGGGCGTCAGACGTATACGTTAGGCTATGGCCACTCCGACTAAACATTAGCGAATTTTAAGACTATATATTATTGATTTCCTAAAATAGGATCCTTTCCTACGCGATTTACGATTGTGTAAAAAATATTCATATAGTTTACGGACCCGAAAGAAATGTCTTGTCTTTATTTTGATTTAACTAAAATGGCAGTTAAGTTAAAGCCGAAATGATACAGCAATTAGCGGGTTCGGTCTGTGCACACGAGGAACTACTTTTTGATTTTGGCGGTGAAGAGGTCAACAATTTCTACCCCGTCTGGCAGCAATAAAGCCAGTATACTGAAAGTATACCTGGCTTTAAAAAGCGATTTAAATTTAAACAAAAATCGTTATTGAAGTATAGGTGATGTAAAAAAATAATAAATAAGAAGTGAAAATCGTCCAACAATATCAAAGTATACAATATAAAGGTTATTGAATTTAAATAGGAATATAATATGTCGGGCACATTCTTTTGGCGTAGTTGACCTCGCAAGCTCGGGCACTCTGCCAAAAGAACTCGTCCGACACAATATATTCACATACAAATTGAATTACTTATGATATTACGCAAATCCACATCAACATTGCTGGGATTGTTTTAAAAATTATGATAATGTGTAGCAAGTTATTCAAGTTTGATGAACCGGCGATATAAGCCAGTATGTCTAGATAAGCTCTTGCCCCGGATGCCGAAAAATTTCAAGTATCTGAAGGTAATCTGGGACATCTGTGCAGTAAAATCTGTGCAGTCTAGATAATCTCTTGCCCCGGATGCCGAAAAATTTCAAGTATCTGAAAATAATCTCGGGCATCTGTGCAGTAAAATTCCAAGTTTGTGCAGATAATCTTGGGTCCAGGTGCAGTCGTAATTGGGGTAAGTGCAGATTAAGTCAGGTCCTAGTGTAGTAAACATCCAAGTATGTGCAGATAATCCAAGCTCTTTGGCAGTTAAATTTGAAAATTGTGCAGATAACCTCGGTCGGGCCATGTTACAGTAAAATTCAAAATGTCAAGTTTGTGCAGATAATCAGGGGCCCCCGATGCAGTGACATGATAAGTTTGTGCAGATAATCCCAGCAGTAAAATTTCAAATTATACAAAAAAAATATCTAGGGCCCCGGTGGTAAATTTCAAATGTGCACAAAATTCTTTAATAAATTTCCGTAATCGCCTAGCAACCTCCTATCTATTGCCAAATTACTGTCAGTAGGAATGCAGTTGCAACTTGTTAGTCATTTATTTGCGTACTTATATTAATGGATTAAAATGCAATGTTTGGCGTTTGATGATGTTGATGGCCGCAACTAATTTCAATGATGTCATCGAAAGGTTGCACTCGAGTCGCCGAGAGGCTGCAAAAACAAGAGTAAATCTTAAAATTTCACCAATTCCTGACTGCGATTAATCGATGCAGTAAAGCATTATTGCGAAAACAGTCTCGTAGTCAGTTTCCAAAGGATCAGCAATTGATCTTCCATTGATTTGGTCGACTAATCTGCAACGGTTCGTAAAATGAAGCGGGGACCCACTGTTGGAAAAAAAATGTTGCAACACTATCAGCATGATGCACGATCGACATTCATTTGTTCTTAGACAGTTTATTTGATAAATAGTCGACGAATAATACTTCCTTACAAATCAGCATGTGAACGTTTTAAGAAAATCAAATAAAACGTGTGGAATGTTTCACTTAAAAAAAATCTTGACTATTAAACCTTCACGACCCTGTTCCAACGAATCTACTCCATTTCCGAAAGCGGTATAGCGTATGACTTTCCAATCACGCTGTGTTTTTAGAAAAGGAGATTTTAATTGTGGCCTGAAATATATTGCGTGAACAAAAACATACTCATTGAACATTTACCAGGCCCCATTTCTCATGTTTTCCGACGAATCCGCTTCATTTCAGAGAAAAACACACTCAATTTCGACTCCTGAACAATCTTTAAATATTTCAAGAGAATCGGATAAGAACTGTGGTCTTCATCGCGTGAACGAGAACTTTTAAGTGCAAATCCAAAAGGCCTCCTTTCACGTGCTACCAAATCCTTGATGAAACGAGACTTTCCCTATGCAGACATAATAATCTTAATAGTATCTGATAGAAATTGTGGAATTTCTTAGTTTTATAAGAATTATTTAGGTGAAATTCCTTATTGATTCTGTTCCTGTATTTTTAGGCGTATCAATTCGATTTCCTTAAGGACCCTGAATTTTGCTACCCTTTCTCGTCCTTAAGGAATTCCAATAATATTTGTGGTCTTTATTACGTGAACGAAAATTAATTACGACAACGGACATACGATCAGGCACATGTGCGGATAGTTAACACCAATGAAATTCTAATGTCGTAGGTTAAGTATTGGAAGACTACATGTTTGTAAGTAGCCCAGTTAGCTCTTTAGAGTACTTTTCCTGAAAAATAAACATTCCGGATCCGATCCCTGGACTGGCTTCAGGTTAGTGATACCCCATACCTTCGAAGTGGAAGTGGCGTATTGGTTTCACTCCGGCAGTCTGTGTCCCGTCCGTCCGTACACCTTTATTTTTTCCGGACTCTTACACAAGAAGGAAGTGAGATAGAATCGTGGAAATTAATACAATTGTTGCTATTGACGCAAGAAGGTGGCCTATTGTTTGAGGGTCACGAAGGTCATAGGTAAGGGTACCGCCGGTTGGTGCTCTGTTCCGTATGAATTTTCGGTGACACCATTTTCTAGGTGGGAATTAAACGTCATATGTCCTAAAATAGTTGGTTTCTTTTTTCGCGTCTATTTAAAGCCGGAAGTAACATATTCCATTGTTCTGGTCATACACCGGCGAGCTATTGTCATGGAGGAGTGTCCCTCGTGCAAGCGTCCGTGCGTAAACTTTTCTTAAAACATCTTATCCTTCTAAACCGATGGGCGTATTTTGACTTAACTTGGCAGAAATGTTTCTTGAGTGACCCTCTTCTATAGTTGTTCAAGAAATTTGAATTGACCCCAAAATATGGCCGTGGCAGTGCGTGGCTTAATTTCATTATTAAATCTTCAAAAATCTTCTCCTCCAAAACCCTTGGCCCGATTTTAATGAATTGTCATGAATGATCCTTGGTTGATCCTCTTCTTAAGTTGTTCAAGAATTTTGGATTGACTCCCAAATAAGGGTTTGGACTTATTTTCACTATAAAATATTCTCCTCACAACTCATTCGACTTATTCCAACAAAATTTTGAAGGATAATAATCCTTTCGTAAATTTTCCCCGCGCAGAATTTTGATTTGCCCATGTATGTATGGTGGGGCTTAGGTTCATAAAAATGATTGTCGTTTTCCCAGGCTATATTTAGTATTATTTATTGGTTAAAGATCCAACAAAACATATCCATCCTATAAAAATAACTTTTTCTATTTAGAATCAATACTTACATATACTTTGCTTATAAGGTTTCGCCTAGCTAAAATCGGCTTTTCTTTACAATTGCTGGCCTCTCAAATTTCCTAGATAACTTCCATATATTACTGAATTTCTCATTGATCGATTTTCAAAGACAGAGGAGCGATACAGGCCCTTCACATGAACAATATATGATTTCTCCTTTACATTGTCATAATTTACCACGACATAATATTAATCAATAACTGACAATCGCGTTTAGTTATTAACGTTATGTCAAGATTGAAAGAAGCTCTTGTCTAATTATCGTTGACGAAATGAGGTTTTATCAGCTCGAGTGTTTAAATATTCATAACGGCCTGGAATGGTTTCAATATCCTTTAATTAATTACCTAGTTTATCAACATCAACGTATCTTACATTAAATACAGACTTTTAGATCTGTTCCATCAAGAAACTGTGACCTACATCGATAACCTTATATCTATCTTAGTTATAAGTTCAAACTACATACAGATGTCGATGCCTACTGGTGAACTCCACTTGGACTTCTTAAAGAGATTGAATTTATCTATATTAGTGATCGACTTTACTTACGGAAAAATGCACGAATATTTTGCAATTATGGCGTTTCAAATTAAAAACAAAAACAATCATTAATCCTTTTTAATCTACTATAAGATAGCCTGGACGTTTATTCATATACTTTTCGACCATTTTGCTTTGTAAATTCTGTGGTAGAAAACCAATCGGAGTGAGGAAAAACAAAATCAACAACAAAAAAGAACCAGGACGGCCAGTATCGCTCCACTGGCTTTAATAACCCTTTGCACAGCCACGCCAATATTTGGGGGCCAATCAAAATCTCTTGAACAATTTAAGTAAAGGATCATCCAAGGAACATCCATGCCAAGTTTCATTGAAATCGGCCAAATGGTTTAGGAGGAAAAGAATTTTTTAAGATTGTAACGTGAACAAAATGCCCCGCCCTATCACACCCAGGTTTAAGGGTCAATCATTTTTTTAACGATTTAAGTAAAAGGTCATCCAAGGAACATCCATGTCAAGTTTCATTGAAACGGCCGAATGTTTTGGGAGGAAAAGATTTTTTAAAGATTTTTTTATGGAAAAATGCTCCGCCCTGCCACACCCATATTTCTGTTGCAATCAAAATTTCTTGAACAATTTAAGTAAAGGGTCCCCGAAAGAACATCCATGCCAAGTTTCATTGAAATCGGCAAATTTGTTTTTGAAGAGAAGATTTTTTAAGATTTTAATGTGAAAAAAATGCCCCGCCCTGCCACGCCCATATTTTGGGATCAATAAAAATTTCTTGAAAACTATAGAAAATGGTCAACCAATGATCATTCATGTCAATTTTTATTGAAATCGGACCAATGTTGTGGAAGGATTTTTTTAAAAGATTTTATTATGAAAAAATGACACGCCCATCCATGCCCATATTTTGTGGTCAATCAAAATTTCTTTAACATTTTAAGAAGAGGGTCACCCAAGGATTATTTCTAGTGTTGTTAATATCGGCCCAATGGTTTGGGAGAAGATGTTTAAAGAAAAGTTTACACACGGACGGACGGACGCACGACGGACACTCTGCCTTGACAATAGCTAGCTGGCCTTTTAGAGATAAAAATGACTGTACATGACGCTTAATTACATCAATTAAACCAGAAATCATTTTAAAATTTATACAATTAAGTAAAACATAATTGTAATATAATGATCTCGTCATTTTGAAATAAGACAACGAAATAAAATCAAAATGAAAGGTTTCGCAAAAATCTTAAATAGCCATTTTTCAGCTATTTTTGTTTTATGTCAGTCTCTTCGCCAGGTTATTCGGCGATTATCACATGGGCCTCAATCGAACGCACCGAAAAAAAAAGCAGGATAGCACTCGCTTACTTTCGCGGACACTTTCCTTACCCAAACGCAGTGCAGAACAATTAACAAAACACAACAAATGTTCAAGAAATACGTCATGAAAAGTCGACGTCGAAAACTAGGCGCAAGGTTAGTCAGTCCTATAATATGAAAGAGAGACAAAATTTCGTTATGATTTCTCCGCAAAGCTTTTCAAATGTAATCGCATATTATAAAAGTTTTGTGTCTCTCAGTGGCAATGCATATTGTCAATGATAACGGATCTGATTAAGGCAACATTTAAAATCGTGGTATAATTCTTCATTTTATGGCACGAATTAAATATAAATCTAGTTTCAGTAAAGTAATTTAAGTAGTTAAATTCGACTTTTAATTCTTACTTCACCGGTCTTGATTATAAAATATCTGATAAAGTTACCAGATGCACATTTCCGGGAAATATTGTCCACACTAGTTTTATATGAATCTTCAATACCGACAAGAAAAAGACGCGCACGCACGCAATCCTTTGCTCCTCTGCCACTTTCGTCTAACAAACATGACAGTTGAAGGACAATATACGTCAGATAGCCCTAGAAATGAGAATATTTTCATTTTAAGAAGGTAGTCTAAAGGTAACAGTAAAGGACAGGGGCCCGTTTTTCTTAACTTCTTTCGAAAAAAAATAATCGTAAGTCAAAATCACAAAGCGTACCTGGCGTTTTCATTCATTGTTAGACTCTAACTTGCAAAATTTCATTGGAATCTACTTCTAATGATATGATGCACGACAGAATTCAATACTTAGTTACTACTGTAGTAGGAACTTTAATTTTTAACTTACGCATAAAAATTATCGTAAGATATTTAGTAAAACAGGCCCAAGGGTACTTTTAGTAAGGACACTTGCCTGTGAACAATTTACTACAACAGCTTAAAATTGTAAGAAGTAGATCGAGGTTGAATGTCAATGTTAACAGTGACACATCCTGCCAAAACATTTATATTTATGCAATTAAACGACATAAAACAGATGAAGGGAGTTGGTTATGGTCCACTTAATATGTCACCTGCAGTTAACCAAAAGCTCTACAGCTTTGATAGCACGATTCTAGTCATTCAGCGACGAAATTAACTTTATATATAATACATACTTAGTGTATTATATGAATAAAAATATCTAACGAGGTTGGGAGAATTGATCATTGTCGAGGCTCTGCCGAGACAATTATTAATTCTCACAGCCGAGTTAGATATTTTTTTCATACAATACACTAATTATGTATTATATTTATCTTATAACCTCTATTTGTCTTGTTTTCGTCCATGTTTCTAACTGAAATACCAGTTTCTAAAGATAGCTGCATGATATCATTGTTCTAAAAATAACTATATGATATCATGAAAAATATCATATGGGTTGTTATCACACGGATATTTGTATAGTTATAAGATAAAGACATTTATAATATGACCTACGTCGCAGGAGTGAAAAATCCCGTTGAATACTTTTGATATTACACGGGTGTTATAACACTAGTAGAATAACTATGCAAATGAGCCCAGAAAGAAAAGCAACGCTATTTTGTAACCGCGAAAATGACGTCATAATGTACATTTTGTGACGTCAGTTTTAAACGGCGTTATAAGTTTTGCGGAAAAATAAAATGTTGAATTTCAAGAATTCTGACGATTTAATGCGAAAATTGGTGGTCATATTATAAATAAAATATTAAATTTGTGCTCATAAAATACCGAATTTATTAAACTCGTCATCTAAAACAGAAAAAAACTCGGCGCTGCCTCGTTTTTATCTGTTTATAGATGACTCGTTTAATAAATACGGTATTCAATGACCACTCATTCAATAACCTCTATATCTAAAGAATTCTTCATAATTCATCAAGAGTGTTGACTATATTGGTATATCAATTCGTCCTAGTGAGTACGAGACGATTCATAACCTTCGAAAATAAAATGTTGGTTTATACTTGTTTATTTGAGAAAATAATTTGCAAAAGTAGAATCTTTCATTTCTGAATAGCATTGTGTTTATAAATGAAAAAAGAAAGCATTTACTTGGAAGTTTAGCACAGATTTTTTTATTAAAAAATCTAAAATTCGCTTTACTCTACATACTTTGCTTAATCGCAAAAATACTTACATGTTGGATGAAGTTACACAATTAAATACATGCGTGTTAGTTACCAAGGTAAATTAAAATGAAAGGCCAGAATAGTGAATCAGGAAATCACAGAACTTTCAATGTCAATGAGATGACAAATTAATCCATCATGGACCTACATACGTGTATAGTGGTAAGATTGTTCGGACAGGGCAAATTGACAACGCTTATCAATTCCTTGGACACTGGTCCAATTGTATTCATCCTTTAGTGCTCCCGCTACAAAAAAAAAAAAAAAAAAAAAAATCGGGCCATAACTTATGGCGCTTAGCAACACTTAAAACCACTTAAACTTGAAAGAAAAAAAAAAAAAAAAACAAAAAAAAAAAAAACAACTTCACAATTAAACCATGTGCAATCAAAATATCCATACTATGTTAATATATTTGATACAAATCTGTCATTACCTCATAGCAAAATTAAATTCGTAAATAAAAAAAAAATATTTTGAATAAGAAATACACGCACACACAAACAAACTGCTTAGTTAATGTACCTGCAAATAGAATATAGGCCGAGAAACAACATTCGTAATTTTTGATGACGAACAACTGTGCATAGATAATAATACTGTAATTCGATGAAAAGGCATGTTTTCTTTTGTCAAGTAAAATAGCAACATAAATGTGTTTTCGAGCTAACTTGTTTAATAACTTAATTTAAAGATTGATATCCTAATGTCGTCTTTAAATTTTAACAAGGTGAGGAAAGTATTTATTTTGGCTTTTTTTGAGTTGTACGATCAATGAAGACATTTTATTTATGCCAGGTTTATAATTCCCATACACCCCTTTACGACTACGTAACCTGCGATTTTTCTATGAATTATTTGTCATCGTTTAATGTCGTATATTACAGCATTTGTACTGACGTGACACTTTACAAAAACGCCGGTATTGAGAGCTTTTATATGCAATAAATGCTTTTGTGTCGACGGAAACTGACAAAATATACTGCAAAGTTGTTCAGCAAATTACACCCCACATCATAATGTTGGTTGTCTTATTATGTTCAACTTACATAAGAATTTTTGCATGCTTAACGTCCAAAATCAACGTTAAAACGACATGGCCCGCATCAATTTTTCTCTGGTTAATGTCTTTGATTTTGTTGTTTAAAATTACTTGGCGTTTATTGTCATAATACTTATATACGGGGGAGGGGGTTATTGATGTCCCTGGTATCGTCTGTGATGTATTTAATCTAGTTCGAAAAATGAAGAAATGATTATTTAAAGGGATGTCCCACTTTAACGACGATGTAAATTTCACATTCTTGACTACGCCGTTCTTGGTTTAGTTTACTCATAATTTTTATATTTACACCAATATGAAACCAACCCCATTTATAACCAACATTACATCCGATTTCACAGTAGAAGAAATAGAGACTGTAATACGTTTTCTATGTAAACGAAAGTCCCCGGGACATGATGGAATCCTTAACGAACATGTCATACACGCAGGCGCGAGTTTCACCAAATTATTGTGTCATTTATTCAATTCAATCATTAAGTACGAGAAGATACCCGATAAATGGCAAACTAGCATATTGATCCCTATTTATAAGGGAAATGGTAAAAGCAAAACCAACCCGGAAAGCTACCGACCAATCTCGTTAATACCATGTTTTAGCAAGTTGTTTGAAAAATTGTTACTTGATCGAATAAACGCCTATATAAAGGACACAAAGATATCCTTTCCATGTCGCCAACAGCAAGGATTTCAGAAACAATTAAGTTGTATTACAACATCTTTCAATGTCCAAGAGACAATTTTCTACAATGTCGAGCGTTCGAGTGACGTTTACGTCGCCAGTCTTGATCAAAAAGGCGCTTTTGACAGCGTCAAACACGAATCTTTATTTCTTAAATTAGGACGATTCGGACTAGTTGATAAAGTTCTACGCATTATCATGGCGATGTATACCGATCTACGATGTATCATACGATTCTCTGGCATGACGTCATCTACGTTTAACGTCGTAAGAGGCGTACGTCAGGGTGGTGTCTTGTCAACATTTTTATATCTTATTTACATAGATGAACTATTAACTTTACTTGAAAATTGCCAATACGGATGCAAGATAATATCTATGCCCGTTAGTAATCCGACATTTGCCGATGATATATCAATGTTAGCAATTTCTCCACTTAATTTACAAAAAATGATTGATATTGTATACTTATATTGTCGAAAATGGAGTATTCAAATTAATGTTTCAAAGTCGTGTGTCATTGTTTTTAGTGCACGCCGTGTCAAACCCACCGTGGGAGTTATGTTTGGAAACGAGTTCTTAAAACAGGTAACTTCATTACTACATCTAGGTATTATCCACGATTCAAACCTCAAACAAAGTAATTGCATAGATCTTCGTATCAAAAAGGCTCGTAATGCATTATTTGCAATGGTTGGTCAAGGACTTCATCCATCAGGAGTAAATCCATTAGTCTCTGCAAGTTTATATTCAAAAATAGTCCGTCCGACATTATTATACGGTGCAGAGCTATGGAATAATATGAGATCAAAAGAAAAACAAAACTTAGCTATTTTTCAACATTTTGTAGCAAAAAAGATACAGGGTTTTTCAAAACGAACCAGATCAGATATTGCCGAGTCGATGTTAGGACTCTATCGAATCGGATGCGAAATCGATAAGACGAAGCTTATGTTTTTATTTAAGATACTGAGTCTACCCGCGCATTGTATTTCAAAAGAAATCTTTACATGTAAATATAATATGTACACATCCAATAAACAAAGTGTACGATTAGGATTTATACCAGATATTTGCACAATATTATCAAAGTACAGCCTATCTTATCTCTTGAACAATTATTTCAGCGATAACGTTTTACCTAGTAAATCTGTGTGGAAAAGAACCATTAGTAGTGCAATATATGGTAAAGAAGAACAGCTATGGGAACAACGTTTAACTATCAATCAAGAATTTATGTTCTTTCAAGTGTTACATCCTGAAATAAGTCAAAGTATAGTTTACATGGTGTCAAATTCAAGTTCCTTTAGATACATCCAGAATGCTATTGCCAAACTATGGGCGAGACCAATCCATTTTATTGAAAGTTTGTGCGAGATCTGTAATATGATATACACAGAATCAATAGTACACCATTTGTCACAATGCAAGAAAACAGAGACTTTCAGAGCTGAATTTTTCAGAGAGGTAAGGTCTGTCTTCGGCAATTCGCTTGCAGAAGAGCTTTCCTCTCTGGATGATTTTGCACTGACCATTCGTATCATGGGAGCTTCATTACCCCCCATGCTTGACAAAAATACAGAAAAGTCCTTTTTGAAAGTATCTTTTCAATATATTGCTAAGTGTATAAAAGCGTATTGAATAATAATAATAATAAATCATGTAGTAGTTTAAAGTAGCCATCGGCCCATACAGCGCACATCCGCAGAATGCACTGACGCATGCATGTGCATGTATGTGTGATTGCATGTTTGCGTTGATGTGCATGTAAATATGTAAGTTTTAGAGAATACATATATATGCGCAAGTAATTGCTCTATATAATGGCATGTTACTATGTTTTCCCACTATTTGTATAACAATTAATATCATTAATGCACCCATTTTGTTTAATGCACATTTTTATGTTAAACTATCATATTGTACTATGCAATATCTCCTGTATTGGAGGCAATAAAGAGTTGTATTGTATTGTATTGTATTGTATTGTATGTATTTAATCTAGTTCGAAAAATGAAGAAATGATTATTTAAAGGGATGTCCCACTTTAACGACGATGTAAATTTCACATTCTTGACTACGCCGTTCTTGGTTTAGTTTACTCATAATTTTTATATTTACAAATATTTTAAATTAAATGTGTTTGTTAAGAACAAATTCCCCCGCAACTGCCAGTTTTTAGGAACATATTTTGATACATGCATATGGAAATCCCAAGTGTTAGTCTCTTGATAGTCAAAACCTGCTAACTCCTACCAATTTTCAAAAGTAAGCGTCTTACCAATCAAAATTTATACCTAATAGTAACGTTTTTTTGTGTCATAGATGAGTGTCCTTTACTAAATAAACTTGACCTTGATCGATGACCTTGACTTTGTTAGGCATATACAGGTATTGCCACCAGCAATTTTCTGACGCATGTGAAATATTAAGTTACCAATCCAAAGTTATGGCAAAAGTTAGTTTAAATTTTACAAAATTTGACCTTAAAAAATGGCATTGACCTCGATATATAACCTTTCAGATGTTACCTTCTAAAAGTTCTTGTTCCAAGCAATCAACGTATGAAATATGAAGGTTGTACCACTTACCGATCAAAGATTTATGTCCAAGGTAAAAGTATGACCTTGACAATAATATAGATGGAAATGACTTGTTACAAGCAAGACTCGTGTGAATTATCAAGGTAATGTTATCTACTTATTCAAAGCTACGGCCATTGTTAAAATGTGAAATACCAAGGCTGTATGAATTGCTAATCCAAAGTTATGGTCATTGTTAAGTTTTAGTTTTTATAAATTTGACCTCGAAAAATGATCTTGATCGCAACATATGACCTTGAAGATGAATTCACCGAAATGTGAATTATTAAGGCTTTATCACTTACTACTGAAAAGTTATGGCCAATGATAAAGTTTTAATGTTTAAGATAGCGATCTTCAAAATTCTGACGTTGACCTTAACATATGACTTTGACTTTAGTATTCACAGAAGGTCTTTTAACAAGCAATACACATGTAAAATATGAAGGCTATATTACTTACCATTATAACGATATGGACAGTATTAAAGGTTTTTTTTTCAAAATTTTTTATCTAAAAAAATGACCTTGACCTTTAAATATGACCTTGAGGTTGGTATTAAAAGAACATTTTTGTCCCAAGCAATCACCATGTAAAATATGAAGGCTAAAAGTTTAAGTTGGGTTTATAGTCTGTTTCTATGCTAGGCATATTAAACCGACTTCACACTTTAACTCCGGGTCATAGAATTGCAAGTCGGCTGTTTACATACGGTGCACTTTTGCAGCCACATCAATCAGACTTATTTTCTCACAGGTACCCATTTATACACCTGGGTGGAGAGGAGCAACGTGAAAGAAATAAATCCATGGACGGGCCGGGATTCGGTCCTGGGACCTTTCGATCTCAAAGTTTCTGTCCTCAATACTAGGCTACGGACTCCATACAAGGCTCTTTTACTTAACATTCAAAAGCTATGGCCAATGTTAAAGTTTTTCTTCGTAAAAAGTAATTAATCCCATTCGCGAATCTCTATATTCAGAGAAACTGGGCCAGATTTCTGAAAACAGATTACTAAGGGAACGTTGTATCATTTTTTTCTTTTTCTTTCCATTTATAAAAAGCCTAGCTTAACTTTAGTGACAACAGGAATGGAAAATATACACAATAACACGCTATCATGGGTCCTTATGAGACCAGGTCTGAACTAAGATCAATCTATTATTATCACCTAATAAGACGTGATTTATGTTTTCTATAGAATTACAACGACTTCTATACAAGACAATTATCCTTTCTAACCCCTTAGGGTAAACGGGGATTTATGTTGTCTGTAAATTATTTGAATACAGGAAAACAATTTAGGATTCTGTATTGTGATACTATATATTTTACGGTAGAAATGTTTCTATAAATGATGGTAGACAAATGTCACCCGAGACCAAGAGAGAATGGGAAATAATTGAGGTCATGTTATATGTTCGAGGTAAATGACCATTTGCCAACAACAAATAGAGATTCTTGAAATTGGCCAACTGAAAGCAGTGCCGGTTTAAAAAAAAAAGATATAAGATTTTTTTTTCAATTGATTGCCTCATTTTCAAGACACCCTTTTGGATATGGCTGTAAAAATAAACCTTACATATTGGAAGTTTTGCTTGTTTGATTGTAATTTAACGAAATTCTAAACATTTTTTTGACCCACTATGCGAAAAGGGACCATCTGGCTAGTGTATAAAGTATTGTCCTTGTCAGACTGCGCGGATTACGCAGACTCACCAGGGTCAAAACCTGTCGCAATATGCTTTTTTTCCTGAATCTACTATGATCAATCTACTGTTATGGGGGGGGGGGGGGCACTCTCTCACCACTGTCCTGCATAGCTTCGTAGGTTTACAAACAATGTCTGACACCTGCGTCAGGGAAGATCTTCTTTGGCTCAGTGGTTAGCGCAATGGACTTGTAAATCAATTATTTGAATATTGTTGTCCGCGTGTGTTCGATACCGGCGCACAACGGATATTTTTCATCTATGCTTCGGTTTAGGACAGTTCGTACGTAACACTTCCTTTCAGAGATAGGACTTTGAAATGCGACCTTTGCTTGACCTATTCTGGAACCAATCTCTTTTTCAATTATTCATTTTACAGAGTTCCCGGATGGTCCTTTCTTCGCGTGACGGGTCTCATTTTTCGGTCACATTGCGCCTGCTGGATCATGTTACCACCGGTTGATTTCTTGTGTCAAAGGGCCGCCGTCATAGCGCAGTTTGGTAGCGCGTCTTACTGTGAATGTAGATGTCCCAGGTTAGATCCCAAACGGCGGCACTCACTCTTTCCATCAATTTGTCTCCCACAAATGGGTCGATATACGTAGACCTATGTGAGATAGCAGCTGGAGGCTAGTAAAGGATGTAATGGTAGAACTGGTGTGAGAAATACCGGGAAGCCTTTGTAAGGAGCTCCAGCAACCGCTATATAACTGAAGTAATTTTTAAATAGGGGTAGAACCCAATACAATCAATGTGTCGAAGGGCATCTTACTTACAAACCAGATTAAACTTTAGCCGCCGTCAGATCGCATAGGTCTATCATTCAAAAGATCCTGTGTTCGATTTCCGACGGCGGCATCCTTTCCGGCTTTTTGTCTTCCACTTATGTATGATGATCGTAGACCTATATGGGATAGCAGCTGAAGGCTAGGAAATGATGTAACGGTAGTAGCGGTGTGAGAAATACCAGGAACCCATTGTTAGGTGGACCCGGCGGCGCAATATAACTGAAAGATTGTTGAAAGCGGTGTAAAACTTCATTCAAATAAATCAAATTGCAACAGTCTTATGCATAGCAATACTGTCAACCGGCCAAAAACAAAACGACCATAATAGCCATAAATCGCTCACATTAACACGTTAAACATCAACAAATAATATATGATAAATCGATAACTACAGTTTTTAATGGCACTAAATTTTTGTAACGTATTTCGTAGAGCTTCACCTTAGGAACATCCCTGTCAAGTTTCAGAATGATCGGCTCTGTGGTTTAGGATGAGAAGTTTTTCTTGTGTATTTCTTATCCCGGTTGCCAAATCAACCAGAGTTTTGAAAGAATTAATTTCTATTTACAACTTCGGTAGAGCCTCCACAAAGGGTCCTAAATATAGAACATTTAACACGCTTCCATTATTAAGTGACCCGTCACGCGAAAAGAGACCATCCGGGAATTCTTTAAAACGAATTATTGAAAAAGAGAGTTGATCCGACATAGGTCAACTAGAAGTCGCATTTAAAAAAAACTCTTTCACTGGTAGGTGGATTGATCACTCTAGGTTCAGAAAATAAGCACGGTGCAAAATGTTTTCACCTAAGTCAGTCTGCGCTGTCTGCGCATTCTGACTATGGTCGACACTTTACACACTACACAGATGGTCCCTTTCGCGTGACGGGTCACATATTAATAAAATGTAAACAGTTCGCATGATTTAGCCAGAACCTGGGTATTCATTATTGCAAAAAGAAAATGAACCGTCAAAATAATGCTAATTTAGATTTTAGAGAAGAAATTGAATTTATTGTAACTTAAAACCCTTTCCGTCCATTGCAAGGTACACTTTCAACGCCTGGGCAAATGAAGAAAGACCAAACCATTTTCTCCAGGGATACGTGGTTGGAGACCCAAAAACTTCAGCTTTACGACTTCAAAGCCTTATCATATTGTCGAAAGATTGTTTTTTTCTTTTAATTTTATATTGCCAATTCGGGCAATCATTTCCTGATCGGGCAATCTCACCAACCCGATTAACAATAGGCTTTTGCTTGTTTGAAGCGAAGCTCTACCCAGAAGCGCTAAATATTTGCGAAAAATAAATCTAAGGTTAAAATCAAGTATTTTAAAATGTTAGTAATTAGATATTCATAGTTGAAGGAAAAGGAAAAGCATGGATTACTTTTTGGGTTTCTAGTTCTCCCTATCTCTTTTTGCTCATATGTCAATGCTTACCATTTTTCCAATCATGATAATTATGCAAAAATATAAGTTTCTATTGATTCATACATTTCTGGACAGAGGCGATCTGTGCCTGAATAGAATGTCTTTTTCAACATTAAAAATATACCAAATTTCAGCCTCAATCAATATTGCAGAGGCGGCACTCATTCTTTCCGACTATTTGTCTCTCACCAATAGGTTGATAATCGTAGACCAATGTGAGATAGCGGCTGGAGGCTAGGAAAGAATGTGGTGGTTGTACTGGTGAAAGAAATACCAGGAATCCATTGTTAGGTGCTCCAGCCTCCGCGATATAACTGAAATAATGTTGAAAGCGGCGTTTAACTCCACTCAATTAAAATCAATATTGCAGAGACAATTTTCTCACCTTGTAAAAATAAAATACCACCATACTGACATTATTCTGTAAATTATGCAATATAATATAGTACTGAAACAGATGCGAATCCTCGAAATTTGGAACAAAATTTAGCCATGGTGACCAAGAATGTTTCAGAACATTGGGCAGAATGTACAACACTGAGTTCCAAAAGAAAGTATGCACTTACACTTTTCGATTTTCGTTGAGGCATAAAATGTGATTTCGGTTAAGTTTACATGGTCAGCACGTATGGCGTTGAGATTGCCCTACTAAAATGTCCTTAACAGAAAGAAATATTTGCTTAAATAACATTTCCGAGCTTGACTAGGGATTCCCAATCGTTTTCAAATAGAAGACTGAGTTTACAGACGGTCTTCACATCTGCGTCAAAGCTAGAATTCCCTATTCTATTGGAACATGGATGCTGATTTAATTTTGTGGATAAATGTATTCACATATGATATATTTCTGCCCAACTACGAAATGGTATGTCAAACTTCGTTGTTGCATTTCTTTGGAACTGAGCAAACTTGCCATCAACTCTCCGTTTTCGACTTTATGTAAAAGTCCCTTCGCACGAACGCTTAATTTACATGTTGGAAAGGCAAAATATTCCAGACTAGATCTAACGTAGACCTTACGGCCAAAGTCAGCTCTCTGTACGGTTACAACACAGACCCGTAAGATAATGCGATAAAGATATTTGATAAAAAACAACAACAAAAAACACCACCGTACCAAGTGTCTTTTAAAGCAAAATCGCATTGTCTAATGCATCATAAAAACGTAAGATATTCGGACGAGCACCGAATGATTTAGGAAATATTATTAATCTGAAAAATCCGCTGTAACATATTCAACCCACGACCAATGCCACGGTTACATGCATAGTTTTACCTCTATATTTAATAAAAGTAAAGCGGTAAAATTATGTCTTTGCGCCAAATCCAGATTTGACCTACGCTAGAGAAGGAGGCACTAGATTCTATTCACTTTTACACATTTACAGATGGGTGGACAGAGGAAAAATATCTATAAAGTATCTTGTCCAAGAAACACGTAGACTTCACCAGGTTTTGAACCCACGACCACAGACCAAGTGCTCTAGCGACTAAACTATGAGACAGGTCTTGTGCGGGCTTCGGAAGCGAAATTCAAACGAGCGGTGTTTATTTTGGGATTGGATGTACGAGGTATCATGCAGACAAACATCTGACTTAGTTTCAGGAAATATGATTTATCTTTTTTCATATTATACATTGCTGTATCCAGAGTACAAATTATACATAGTTTGGCGCAAGACTAAAACTAGCTTTTTACGTTTTTAACCGGGGGACTTGTCTGCCTAATCCAATAAAATAGGAGAGACAGATATAACCAAATTAATCAATGAATTTCTCATGCTGTCTAGCATGCCGATTTGATGCATAATTACATTAAATTTCTTATTTTGTCTTCTTTTGTGATACGTAGTATTTAGCGTTTACACTTTCAAAATATATCTCTGTTTCTGGGAACATAGTTTAAACAGAGGATATTGAATGAGTGGTCATGGAATACTGAATTTATAAAACGAGTCATCTATAAACAGTTAAAAACGAGACTGCGTCGAGTTTTTATCTGTTTTAGATGACGAGTTAAATAAATTCTGTATTTCATGAGCACAAAATTTATATTCTATTTATAATATGACCCGAAATTTTGCGAAAAATCGTCAAAATTCTTGAAAGTAAACATTTCAATTTTCCGTGAAACTTATAACGCCGCTTGAAATTGACGTCACAATATATACATTATGACGTCATTTTCGCGGTTACAAAATAGCGTTGCTATTCGCTCTGAGCTCATTTGCATAGTTATTCCACTAGTGTAATAACACCCGTGTAGTATCAAAATTATTCAACGGGGTTATTTCATTCTCGCGACGTAGGTCATATTATAAATTTGCTTCCCAAATCTTCCTGGTTATTGTTTAATTATATTGTTTAAGGACAATTGTCTATCTTGGTATAAGTAACTTGACTTTTGTTGCTTAAATGATGTGCTTAAAAACCGTTTAATCGACGTGAAGACAAGCACACTCAACCAGATGCAGTTAGAAACATCGTAAAATTGACAAGATGATTGACATTCGAATGATTCAAGAATGAAGGGCGAATGGGTGCGTTGAGTGATTTTTACTGAAATTAAAGAGAAGTAATCCAGTGTCGCTAATTTTGTTCGAAATGAAAAAATCAGCGATGTTTATTACTTCCCTTTAATAAAATTTGCATACAGGTTCTATGAATAGCTTTGACTCTTCACGAACCAATCATACGCTTACAAAACATAACTAAGTCCATGAAAACGTAGATTTTTTCTAGCGAATTTAAATTTTAAATACATTTGAAGATCTTATCAATTTTAGTGATTTTGGCGCTGAGTGAGCGATTAAGAATAGTTTTAATTCTACTGGAACATTAGCACGATGTTCTTCATTGTAGAAGTTATGTGATCTTTTACAGCAGACAATCAGATGCACTGTTCCTCACCATGTGCTATATTGATATTGACAGTGGTCATAATTAGAAATGGCTATAACCCGATGCAAAATTATTTTGTCTCCTCTTACATAGCAACTGAACGGAAAAAATATATTTACAGTAAACCTTTGTCAAACGACCACTGAGGGGACCACCAGAAAATGATCGCTGATTGGATTGGTCACTTACAGTAAAACAGTAGTACAGTAATCCATTATAAATAGGACACGTCTTTTGATAGCATAAATATATAGATTGTGATATAAGTCCGACAGAATCATATGATGTTCGAAGCATTATAGGTTCTAACAACTTGAGATTCAATAATATACAATTTTTCGTTTAAGACTGTCCCTTTTTCAGAGGTTTTGCTACGGTGAAGGGACTTTAAATGACGGCCGCTTAATAAAAGTGGCCGCTTAACAGACTTGGTCGCTGGCACAATATCGACTGCAATATCTCCTCAATGATACCTTTACAGCTGCATATCATACATGTACGGCGTCTCATTCTTTTTTTTAAATTGGAAGGGAGAGTGTAAGATTTGATAGTTCTTCTTGATGTAAGAGACTTTAGAAATAAGCACACGAAAGAATGGAAACACACACTTTAATTCCTACCAAATCCTCAGAGATATGCTATGAAAAATTCATTTCAAGAATGACAATTTCGAAATATTTTGACAGTTAAATGACTTATGAGTTGAGGAGTATTTGCCGAATTGAAATTCGAATACTCAATTATTTCAAAACCCCTGGACCATGTTTACTTATAATGAGATCTAGTTAGAAATAAGCCAATGCAAGTCACTACCAACAAAATTTGATTAGAATGGGGTTATATACCATTTTAATAGTATAAGCGTCTTGAGCATTTAACCATGTAAACTGATATTTTTCTAATCAGTACCACAATAATATGAGCATGTGCGTGACATTTCCAACATTTCACATGTGCACAAAGTTAAGACTAAGATCATCCTGTGCAACTGCACAGTCTGATCAGAGTCTTCACTGTGCACCTTATAGATAGATATGATCTTAATGCCTCTTCAAGTGGTCAGCATATATTCTTATTGCATTTTATCGTTGTCTACGCTGCTCAACCTATGTATATCACGCACATACAGATTGTTGGAAATGCCACGCACAGACTCACATTCCTTTCAAAATCATTTCCGCTTTTCCCACTACAGTTTATGATAAAACTTATGTTAAGCGAACGCTTTGGGGGCCAGCAAAAAGTGGTCGCTTTAGGGAATGGTTGTTTTATACAATATTTCATGATAAGAAGACAGGTCATTTTGATAGCAAATACAAATTGTCGCATAATATTTCTATTGAATCATTTGATGTTGAAACTCATTAGAATCGTCTAATTGATTCTGATGGTTCACATCAACACCAGATTCCATGATAAACGATGATTATGAGAAAGTCACCTTCATCTGAGATTTTACTTGCGGTGATAGGTAGGAGAACATATATCGGAACGATTATATTTGTTTCGACCGGAGATCGAACCAGGCACATCACCACTGTGTTTAGCAGCTTGGCTATCCCGACAGCGTATTACGAATATTCCCTTAACGTTTAAAACATCGTGGTAAATACTTTCCGGTGGAAATAGACAGCGGCCTTCCGACTCTTTAAACCGGAAGTGGGTTTTCGTTTATTTTACGACTCTTTTTGCGCCATGACAATAGCTAGTTGGCCTTCGACCAGTGTAGCTAGAAACTATAAGAAAATCAATCGAATCTTTAATTGCAATTTTTGAAAACGACCCCTGGCCACAACAACACCCACAGTTTGGTAGCATTTCCGTCAAATCAAATTATACTTTGTATTTCAAATTCAAAATGGTGAGGGCGTATTTGGCCATATATTACAGCAAATATTCGCTTGTACTTTTAAAGAAATTGCACGTTTTATTGGGTGGATATTTTCTTTTTTTGCTCTGTATATATGCAAACAAATACTCAAACCATTTAAAAACTCTCCAACATTTTCAAGAAAACACTGAAACAATATGTCATTTAAGTGTTCGCTGATCTTAGTCAAAGTTATCATCGATAAGAAAGTAGCTCATTCTTTCTCTCGACTGGGTTTTCATATCTGATAGAAGACATGTTTTATTACCAACAGCCTACCTACTGGGACAAATTGTGATATATATTTCCTTTTATGGTAAACAGAGGAGATATCAATTATTAATTAAAACGCCAGATACTGACAAACAATAAACCTATATATAGATCAATCATTTCACACAGAATCTCGTTTTATGTACCATAGAGTACAACATAGGTTGAGGTGTTTCTTAAAAAAAACAAAGCAAATAATTCATCTTTTATAATACAATCACTGTACGCTCGTTTTCTCATCGCCGTACTCTCTTATATTCACCACAGAACATTCGTTTTCTCACCACCTTACTCTTGAATCAATACTTCAATTCGTTTAATATTCTCACCACCACACACCCTCATTTTCACCACCTTACTTTAAGGTTCACGTAAAGAGTTTTAAACCAAATTTAATGCCGCTTCCATTTACAAAAAAAGACAGTTTGGCTAGGTAAAATATATCAAATTGAAGCTGTAGATAAGCACAAGCAGTTGTTCAACGTTAGAGGCCCAATCTCATAACAGAATAGCCAAACCATTATAGAAAAGGGATATTTTGTTCAGAACCAACAACTTCATAACACCTGGATAAAATTTCCCTAAATTTGATCAGAAGGTTGACAAGTGCTCCTACTAGGTTCTACTACAACCTTAGATATAAAACTCAGTCTAAAAACGCTCTTTTGAAACGACGAAATTCCATTTATTTTGTCAACATACATGTCATACCGGTTTGGTCTGTTTTTAAAATAGATGTTAGGTATGGTGCAACATCACACCATTATATTGTGAAATTTTCTGCGATTTATTTCAAATTATAGTTTTTTGAATTCAATGACACATGATAAATAACTTTATATTTATCATTTCGTGCAATAGAAATTTATATATTGCTAGCAACCTAACAAGTATATAAACTGTTAATGTCTATTTATGTTGTGATAACACACCATACCTTACACATATCTACACGTTTACAAAAATTAGAATGAAATATATGACATACGTATTTATAAAATAAGTCAAAATAAATTGTTTGCATAATAACGTTTTGGCCCGAGTTTTATACAAACGGTTGTAGTAGTATCTGGGTAGTAAACTGAAACCAACGTCTAATCGGTCACTGCATAATTCTACTTTTTCGAAACATTTAGAAACGACAATTGAAGAGAATATTACTTTCACAGAAAGACAAACCAATTTCGAGGATTTTTGGTAAAAGAATTTTTAAAAAAAAGGACTGACAGAATGTGTTTATGAGAAAAAGATGACACAAAACCTACTTTCAAAAAGTCACAAAATTCGCAAAATGCAGGGAAATTTCAAAATTTCAGTCGAAGAAATACCGTTATATTGTTGAGAAAATTCCGAATTATCAGTCCCTTTTATGTAACAGATTAGAATCAAGCTAAGAAAACTTAATTTTGGACGCGCATTTTCGTAAATGAGATGTTTTTCTTAAATTTACCCCACCACCAATGTTAATTTTGAAATTTGGGCTGAAGTTCTCATGCATGTTGCGCTTCTTTCCCCGAATAATTCTTAGGTGAATTTTTGTGTAGCCGACTACCAAGTGAAAGGGCTACCAGAATTCACCAAACAAGTGCATCATCATCGTGATCAAGTTATAATTTTCGGGATATATTTGAGTGACCGATTAGAAGATAGTTTAAGTTTACTTTAGACTGTACTGTGTTTAAATATATGCCAATTTTATCCAACAGTCATGCAGTTGCTTGTTCTGTACAAAATGACCATTTTCCACAATGATTTAGCTTTACCGCTATAGCTATGACATTCTTATGTTACTTAACTGCTTGTGCTCATGAATAGCTTCATTTTGATATATAATATACCAGGACATACTGCTTTTTCCTGGCAAATGAAGTGCCATTAAATTTTAGGCTCAAACACTTAACATGAACCATAAAACTGTTATTGACGCACTCACAATTCCTCACTACCGCGGTATTGTTTTCTCGCTGCGGTACTCTCATATTCTCACCAGTTGCTTTTGTTTTCTCACCGCGGTCCCCTAATATTCTCACCTCCGTGCTATTGTTTTCTCACAGCGGTACTCTCACTCTCATATCCTAATCCACCGCGCTTTTGTTTCCTCACCGCGGCACTCTCATATTCTCACCACCGTGCTATTGTTTTCTCACTGGGGTACACTCAAAGTTTCACCACCGTGCAATTGTTTTCTTACCGCGGTACTCTCATATTCTCATCATTTTCCATCATTGCATTTTGTTTTCATTCTCAACACCCTAGTAGTATATTCTCACGCCTTTAAGGTCATATTTTCAGCGATGTTCTCGCATATTCTTAAGTATATTATATGTTCCATTTCCATTCAATTGCCGTGTTATTGTGTTTTGTATCTTCTTAGATACTAATGAGATAAAGTGCTAATATTGTTACATTATTGTTTTCTTCTACCGATTTGGCGAGCGTTTCAAAAATGACTAAAAATATTTAAGACTGTTGACATTCATGACAAGACTGACAGACAAGAATGTTTCAAGAAAGACACGAAAAATGGGTGAGCAATGAGAAAAAGAAGAAGAAATTAAACGTTATAAACATGTTACAAATGTCGAAAGACATTAACATTTTACAAGAAATAAAGCAAAACTGATGTTATTAAACACGAAAAAGCACAGCATGGTTTCATGAACTCGAAATTGTGAATCTATAAAAATGACATCTTAACCATGTAAGTGTTCGAATTCAGGCGTATATCTCTGTTAATCAATGTAGAGTACTAGAGAAATACGAATAATCCAATTATTATGGCGTAGTTAAAGGCATGGTTATCAATCACACATTTTAATGCAGAAAATTAGACTTAATATACTGTTCACAAAAAGTAGAGGATATTTTAAGTTTGATTTGTGGTTATAGGTCAGCTTGGGCATCCATACATCTTCAGGGCCCCGTTTTTGAATCATCAACAAAGAAGCGAATTGTTTGATATCATGACAAGATCTGACTGTGAGACACAGGGTTTGACAGCAGTCTGGAATCATGTTCTTCTGGTTTCCAGCATACCATTGACTCACTCATGGTTAGCTTTCATTAGACCCCACATTATTCCAACAAAATGGGATGCGAATACATGATAGAGATAAACACCAAATAATTTTTCGGAGTTATGCTCAACTAAAGTAAGAATCCCATTACAACATACGCCGTGTTAAAATAAGCGCTATACCCCTCTCTTCTTAGATGCTGAATTTTTAGGACATGTTTTGTTACGTGCCAAAGTAACAAGAACAAAGAAGCCAGCAACAAACTTTACAATTAACAATATTTATTGACAATAATAACAGAATTATTGACAATATGAAACTAATACAAAATCAAATTACAATACCTTGAATGTTTAATCCTAGAGTGTTAAATTTTAGATCCAATTCAATTAAGTTCCTGGTCCACAAATAATAAGTCCAATAATATCCAAATGTAAAATTAAACACGCCTTTAAACACACTTTTAAGATAACGAGAAATCCCCTTTTAGTTTAACACAGTACTACTAAATGAAACCATAAGTCTAAAACAAGTGAACCAAGAATGCTGTAGGAACCCCTTTATATAATACTACAGAACAATCTGGAATAGCATAGAACATAAGAATACTCTAGAGTCTGAATCACTTTCTAAAAGGCCTTTCTAGAAGGATCTAAGATCTTCTACATACATTTACCTATTAGGTAATTGGAAAATACCCAGACTAATTCTAAAAATAGACACGGTAAATACCATTATGTTTATTTATAGTTTATATATAACACTTTCCCCCTTGAAAGAAAAAAGACAGGTTTATGAAATAAATCTTTCTTTTTGCATTATCTTTAGCATGTACAATGATAATATACTTTACACAATTGATAAAATCATAATTTGTTGAAACATTTCAGCACATCTAGCATGAAAATTACAAACAATTTTCATTAAAAGAATTGAAAAAGAAATATATATGCAAACATATATACATACATATATACAAAAAGTATAGTGAAATGTAACTGTTAAATTCAATGTTTTATTAAAGATAAGACAATTCAAAATTCTAGACTCTTGACAGAGCATCTGGTATAATGTTGTCTTTTCCTTTAATGTGTCTTACATCAAGATCAAATTCTTGAAGTGACAAACTCCACCTCAATAATCTTTGGTTCTTACTCTTAAGTTTGTGAAGAAAACCTAGGATATTGTGGTCACTGAATACAACTATAGGAGAAGTTGCAGATGTTAAATAAACTTCAAAATGTCGGATTGCCAAAATCAGAGCAAGACATTCCTTTTCAATGGTGGAGTAGTTTTTCTGATGTTTGCTTATTTTTTTAGAATAATAACAAACTGGATGATCTATACCATCATCGTCTTCTTGCAAAAGAACAGCACCAATACCAACATCACTTGCATCAACAGCTTATTTGAAACATTTGTCAAAATCAGGTGCTAAAAGAACAGGTGTGCTCTTTAGTATGGCTTTAAGCGATCAAAGGCAATTTGACAGTTATCATTCCATTTGAACTTAACATTTTTCTTTAATAAATTTGTTAAAGGTTCAGCTATTATAGAAAAATTCTTACAAAACTTTCTATAGTAGCCAGCCATACCAAGAAATCTCATCAGTTGCTTTTTAGTAACAGGCACAGGAAACTCAGAGATAGCATTGACCTTAGATTCTAAAGGTTTAACTCGACCCTGTCCCACAAGATGTCTTAAAAACGAAACAGTAGCATGACAAAATTCTGTTTTTCCCAGATTAACAGCCAATTTTGCATCACTGAGACGGTCAAAGAATTGTTTGATTCTTTGAATATGGTCACTCCATGTGTCTGTGTAGATGATGACGTCGTCGATGTATGCGTCACAGCCATCTAAGCCAGCTATAACCATATTTACAAGCCGCTGAAACGTCGCAGGAGAATTTTTCATCCCAAATGGCATAACTTTGTACTGGTACAGACCAGTTGGAGTAGCAAATGCTGATACTTCTTTAGCCCTATCAGTGAACGGAACTTGCCAGAATCCTTTGAGAAGGTCAAATTTGGAGACATATTTAGAATTGCCGACTTTGTCGATACAGTCATCAATTCTTGGTATTGGAAAAGAGTCAGTTTTTGTCACTGAGTTCACTTTTCGATAGTCAGTACACATATTGTATGTTCCATTTGACTTTGGAACTAATATACATGGTGAACTGTAATTACTTTGGCTGGGTTCAATAAAATCATTCTCCAATAAGTAATTCACTTCATCTTGAAGGGCTTTTTGTTTCATTGGATTCATTCTATAAGGATATTGTTTTATTGGTTGAGAATCTTCCACAATGACATCATGATATATTTTATCAGTTCTTGTTGGGATGTCAGGAAACAAATGTTCATATTCATTAATCAACTGTTTCAGCTCTTCTCGTTGAGATGGCTCCAAATGTGAAAGTTTGTCGTCAAGATTCTTTAGTATTTCAGAGTTCTCAGTTTTAGGTGGACCAGGAACAGAATTTTCACTAAAGTCTGAATTAACTTCTGATTCAATCACATTTGATTCTTGTGGGACAGTGTTTACAACTGTTACTGGTTTTGAAATAGAGCTATCTCTGTCAAAATACCTTTTTAACATATTCACATGACACATTTGTTTATTTTTACGCCTTCCAGGAGTATTGATAATATAATTCAAATCACTTGTTTTCTTATCAATAGTATATGGGCCATAATATCTTGCCTGTAAGGGTCGGCCAGGTATTGGCAAAAGAGCAAGGACTTTATCACCTGGTTCAAATTTCCGATCAACACTATTCTTGTCATATCTTGCCTTCATTTTGCTCTGAGATGATTTAAGATTTGACCTAGCAACCTCACATGCCCTAGACAGTTTATTTCTAAAGTCAGAAACATACTGTAACAAGTTCAAGGAAGTTTCATCATCAGCAAGAAATTTCTCTTTTAAGAGTGTTAATGGCCCACGAACAGAATGACCAAAAACTAACTCAAAGGGGCTAAAGCCAAGAGATTCTTGAACAGATTCTCTGACTGCAAATAATAGCAAATGAATACCTTCATCCCAATTTTTATCAGTATCAAAACAATATGACCTTATCGTATTTTTTAGGGTCTGATGAAATCTTTCTAAAGCACCTTGACTTTCAGAATGATAAGCAGATGACCGATATTGCTTGATACCTAATTCATGAATAACATGTTGGAATATTCCTGACATGAAGTTTGATCCTTGATCAGACTGAACTGATTTTTGAAGACCAACAAAAGTAAAGAAGTTGACAAGAGCCTTAATAATTGACTTTGCCTTAATGTTTCTTAAAGGAATTGCTTCTGGGAAGCGAGTAGAAGCACACATAATTGTCAACAAATATTCAGAACCTGACTTAGTTTTCGGTAAAGGACCATCGCAGTCTATTTTTATCCGACTGAAAGGTTCATCAAAAGCTGGAATGGGTTGTGACCTTGCTTTTGGAATAACTTGGTTAGGTTTCCCTACCATTTGACAAGTGTGGCAACTTTTACAATATTCGGAAACGTCCGATTTAAGACCAGGCCAAAAGAAGTGAGTCATAATCTTGTGATAAGTCTTGTTTACACCTAAATGACCAGACACTGGACTTTCATGGGCTATACTAAGTATTTCATGGCGATATGACTTTGGAACAACGATTTGGTGATGAACAGCCCAATCATCATCAGCTGGGACATCAAATGGTCGCCATTTTCTCATCAGAATACCATTCTTTTTATAGTAACAAACAGGATTCTGAGACATTTCTTTTCGGGTAATGCCCTATCAATTAACTTTGAAATCTCAGGATCATTTTGCTGCTGCTGGATTAACTTTGATTTTGAATGCGTTTCATGACCTTGGTCATTTGACCTTGGAGATGACTGACAAAATTTTGACGAGTCTGTCTGAGTATCAGGCAGACTAAGATTAAAAGACTTTTTAATCTCGTCATTGAAATATTGACCAACAAAAGTATCAGTTAAGTCAATATCATTTGAATTTTTCAAGGAAGCTTTTTTAGCCATACCCCGAGTTACTGCACATGACGGGTACAAATCAGGTATTTCCTGCAAAATAGGATCATCTGTTTGACCTACATTAGGTGTGTCAGTTACAAGAGGATTAACAACAACCTTATCTCCAGCTAAGTCATTGCCTAGCAATAAATGTACACCTTTAAATGGTAAAGAATGTTTAACACCAACAAACACAGAACCAGTGACCAAATCTGAGGACAAATTAACCTTGTGAAGAGGAACATTAATAACACCACACTCTACACCCTGAATAAGGACACTAGTATCAGACGAAGTCTTCTCAGAAAAAGGCAGAACATCTGCTAAAATAAGAGATTGAGAAGCCCCTGTGTCTCTTAAAATTTTAATAGGGGTAGGTGGGCACATATCACCTGAAAGTGATACAAAACCATCTAACATGAACGGTTCAAAATCTCCATATAGGAATCAGAATTTGGTTCTGCCTTAACAATTGAATTTAACTCAAAAGAAGGCTGTGATTTAGGCTGAAGGCTGGTGAGCCCTGTAGGTTTGGCTGCACTCAGTTCCTTCTTCCTTTTTAATCTAAAACATTCTGAAATAAGGTGACCTGGTTTTTTACAAAAAATACAATGTACTCGAGATAAGGGATTTTGAGCATTGGTTTCACCAGTAGACTTTGGTTTAGGTGAATTCGATTGACTAGACATGTTAGATGAATCACCAGACATAGTTTTATTTTGGGGATGTGAGGACGCAGGTTTTGCTTTATTAAAGAAAGAATTTTTGTGTGTAAGGTAGTAATCATCAGCTAAACGAGCTGCTTCATGTATAGTTTCAATATTTTTTTCATCTAAATGTGACTTAATGTCAGATTGAATGCAATTTTTGAATTGTTCAATTAATATAAGTTGTCTAAGATTATCATAATTTTGGTCTATTTTCTTAGAATAGCACCACCTGTCAAATAATTTTTCTTCGTTTCTTGCAAATTCAATGTGAGTCTGGCCAGATTCTTTTCTACAACTTCTAAATTGTTGTCTGTATGCTTCTGGTACCAGCTCATAACCTTTGAGAATGAGTTCTTTTACAGTATCATAATCATTGCTTTTTTCTGTTCTAAGTTGCGAATAAATATTGCGAGCTTTTCCTACTAAGACACTTTGGAGAAGTAAGGTCCATTGCTCCTTTGGCCATTTCAAGTTATTTGCAACTTTTTAAAAATGTTCGAAATATGTATCAACTTCATTTTCTTGAAATTGAGGAACAAGCCTAAAATGTTTTGTTACATCAAAATGGTCATTATACATATATCTAGACTGATTTGCTCTATCTTGAATTTCTAATTCTTTTAATCGTAATTGAAATGCTCTTTCTTCTCTTTCCCTCTCTCTCTCTATTTCTCGTTCTCTTTCTTCTCTTTCCCTTTCTTCCTTTTCCCTTTGAAATTGCCTTTCTCTTTCTTTTTCTTCAATTTCTCTCTGTGCTCTTTCTCTTTCAATTTCTAATTGCTTTTCTTGAAATTTTCTCTCTTCTCTCTCTCTTTCTATTTGCAATTCATTCTCTCTTTGTTGGAGTTTTAACAGTTCAAAATCTCTTGAGCTTGAAACTGATGGAACATCAACAATGAGAGACAGAGCCTTTTCATCAAAAACGTCCTCATCAACAAAATATTGAACCAAAATATTCTTAATTTCATGCTTTCGCAATGAGGACTTGACTTCTTTTAATTCATAATGCTTGGCAAGATTGAGCAAATCAGGCTTTTTACCCAAATTCAATAGCTCCATGGAAGGTTCGTGTGTAAAATTTTCTAAGTCAAAAGACATGGTAGCTTATTGCTGTATTCAAATAAGAGTGTAAGATTTCGATAAATAATAGTAATATTGCACTCTAGATTTATCAAAATTGAAATATGAAATTAATTTCTTAAATAATTTTGAACAGCAGATTTAAATAAAGAATTTGTTTGATTTGTTTTGTTTTGTTTGTTTGTCTGATGTTCGTATCCCGGACGAGCCCCCAATTTGTTACGTGCCAAAGTAACAAGAACAAAGAAGCCAGCAACAAACTTTACAATAAACAATATTTATTGACAATAATAACAGAATTATTGACAATATGAAACTAATACAAAAACAAATTACAATACCTTGAATGTTTAATCCTAGAGTTTTAAATATTAGATCCAATTCAATTAAGTTCCTGGTCCACAAATAATAAGTCCAATAATATCCAAATGTAAAATTAAACACGCCTTTAAACACACTTTTAAGATAACGAGAAATCCCCTTTTAGTTTAACACAGTACTACTAAATGAAACCATAAGTCTTAAACAAGTGAACCAAGAATGCTGTAGGAACCCCTTTATATAATACTATAGAACAATCTGGAATAGCAAAGATCATAAGAATACTCTAGAGTCTGAATCACTTTATTATATTTATATTTTATATATAACAGTTTAGATGAAAAGGGAATTCCATAAGTACCATATTACCATGAGACAACTGCTGGTCGACCAAGAATAAGTTAGATTGTCCTAAATTGTTTGCAACCACAATAAGCTTATGGATTAACAGAATATCCCCTACTTTTTGTGAACGATATATAACATATTTGTGTCTGACTTTATAAAAGTTGCATTCTAGAAAGAAATATTTTCCCAGCTTTGAAGACTTAAGTGACCAATGCAAGAACGATTTTCTTGAATATTTTTTTAATCAAACTTTGAGATTTACAAACATAATGAACGTGTATAAACTTACAATATTACTGATGAACGGAGATCTATGAAAATATTGAACCATCATTTATATTGATCATGAGTCGGCTTCATAAATCAAATTGATGGTTGGTGGCAAACTTGATATCCTTAAATGTTATTAAGTTAAAATTATTGAACGAGTCGTTATTGAATACCGAATTAGTTAAACGAGTTATCTTTAAACAGATAAAAACGAGGCTTTATCTGTTTTTGATGACGAGTTTAATTGAAATATTCAACGGGGTTCTTCCACTCCCACGTCGTAGGTCATGTTAAGATCAGAAGTATTTTCATGAATGTGGATCGTGTCTGAACCGCCCAAATTGTGCAGGAAATGTTTATTCTTTTGCTTAATCAAAAAATTAGAATTCTTCCATGGTTTATGATCTCTTGATAGAGTATTAGATTGCTACTATAGATGTACAATTGTGAGAAAGTGATCAAAGATATTTCTTATATTTCAAATGACAATAGATAAAACGGTTCTCGGGGCTCATTCGTACTTGCACATCTACGATATATGTTTTTTGTTTACAACCTGGAAAAGAAGTCTGATCAACAGATTGTCGAACTGTATAAAAAATCATCTTCAAAATATGAAGTTGTGGCCGTGAAACACGAGACAATTTTAGCAAGTGACCTAGGCTAGGCCATTAAGTCACATATCCACGGAAAGATTTGAAAGAGAAGGCAGTGAATGTTCAATGTACTTACCGTTTAAATGAATGATTTCATTAGCCGTTTTAATTTCGATTGATATTGACCGTCTTTCCATTCAAACAGTCGAATAAAAAGTATTTTCATACCAATTCTTAATTAATACTAGGAGTATACAAGAATGCAAGTCATTTTCAGAAAAGATACAACTCATTGAAAACACTATTACCCTACGTTCATTTCTCCAAAGTATTATCTGTTACGCGATTATTACCTTAAGCACACGAAAGCTCACGCAAAATCAGCATTTACAATTCCCCCTGGTAAAATACTCTAATTGATTACAACAAATGACATTACCCTTGTTTTACAAACAACTGTGTCAGAAATATTTATATCTTTTACACAACTCGTTTAATAAAACCAGTTGTTTTCCGTTCAGATTGCGAGTCCTCTATGATGGCCGAATAAATTCCATCTATTGCATATACTTGTATATATTTTATTCGTGTATTTATAACGATATACAATGCGTGGTGTCCGTGGTCTAGAGGTAGAGCGTCTACCTCTTGACTCAAAGGTCCTGAGTTCGATTCCCGGGAGCGGCTATCGATCTTGATTCTTTCATTGGCCCACACTTTCGGCGCGAGTACTGGTGTATTTTCCAGGAAGCAGAATCGAGAGGGATTAATCTAAGTTGTAAGAACTTGTTTCCCAATCGATGTAAAATAAATAGGTTTAAACCAAATATACAATGCTTATTGGTATTTCTTACATATATATCTTACATATATATCATAATGAGTAATTTAATCTTACTTTTATCTGGTCGAGGTTGAAAGAATTTGTCATTACGAGATTATGCTGAGTCATGATAATTTATAACAGCCTAGGCTAGATAAAATTTTCATTTAAGAAGATAACATAATTAATTATCATTCTTTTCACCATACAATTTAAGATGGTTACATATTTTTTTTCTTTTTTACATAAAATTAATTTACAATGCTTAATATTTTATGAAACCTTCATAATCAAAGAATTTTAGTCCACCTTCCGACTTTACCAACCATGTTTATTCATATGCTCTCAAATTGAATTTCGTGCACTGATCTATAAAACAAATTTGATCTATTCGCTCGGCAATTTTCAATTTCATGGCTCACCTTTTGTGACAATTACAGGACAAAGTATTGGTATTTCTTACATAGTCACCCTTTTTTATGCAACGAATATAAATTAGAGATATTATTGTCTTACACAAGTGTAAGGTCACATTCTAAATGACGCAATCACGACGTCATTTAATACATGTTATCGCGATATTTCTATCATCTGTCAGGTCTTCCAAAAGTCAAACAATCTGTTACTCGATTTTGTTTAAATAAAGTTGATCTGTTACCCGATTTTGTTTGAATGAAGATGTTCTTAACCTCTAAAATAGAATAGAATAGAAAATATTGAACCAGAAAAGGGCTTGCTTCATTACATTATTTCATAGACTCTGTAAAGATCAGCTTGTTTCAAAATTAAAAATACATAAATACAAAAAATAGATCATTTATGTCTAGCACGATCATCTTAGATTTTATGAAAAGTCTTTATCATAGACAGAATATCAATCCAGACGAACAGTATACACGTTATTCTCAGACAGACCTTATCTTAAGAAACCCTAAAGGGCTAGAAATATAAATCATACAAAGACATCCAGCTTTATAATTCAATCGTCAGAAATAAATCATTCCTTATTTGGTCGGAATGCTAATTAGAATGAAGTCTGGTATTCTGAACAACTTGTCAGGAGTTAGTAAGGATGAAAAACACTTGGATTTTATTGATTACGGCTACAAACATGAGAAAAGAATTTAAATAGGGCCCGAATGAACAATTGAAGGTGGTGGTTTGATTCCTGAATTAAACGAAATCTTGTAATCAAACACTTAGTATATAGAAATTAAGTTTTGATATCATCGGGGAGCCGGTATATGATCAGTGCTATCCACGATAATATTAAATTATTATATTGATCTATCCTAAATATCACCTTTACGACGATATCAACAATCTTACCATCCTACGTGATTGACTTCCTAGTGAATCCGCATTTAAAACTGCACACGCATAATTAACAATATAGATTGTTAATCATGCGTGTTCAATATTAAAAAAACAAATTCAAAATTAAAATAGTTTTCAATTTTTCATAATAATGTTTATCTTGTGTGGACGGGTTTCGATATATCTAAGGTCCGTCATTGTTCCTTAATCCCAACGAATCCAATCAATAAATGTTTTTGCATTAGAAGATAATGTCTCAGTAAAAGCAACATAAATTAATTTAAAGGAAGTTCATAACACCGGTCGCTCAATGATTACAATACGTTATTCGGAAGGGGTAGACGTAAGTCCATAACCGCCTTGGAATTTTTTGTAAGATTGTGATGTCTTTTACGGAAAAGCCATAAATCAAATCATGTTATTGTTCAGCTTGATATTGAGTGCAATTCAAATTAAAGTTTCACGAAAACATCTATTGAAAACAGCGTGGTTAAAAGAGAAATTTAATACGACAAGTTTTGTTCTTTACCAATTTGGTTTTCTGTGACTTAATTTCAGTAGTTACATGTAATTGAGATGATAATGTCGTTTCTACAAATAAAACTGGCTATACAGAATTGCGTTATCAATGAAAAAATAATAATAACCCCACTTGGTTTAAGATATTTTTGGTAGAAAGATATTTCAAAGTTTAACATTTCTAGGCTTAGACGAAATAAGAATTTAATCAAGAACCAGACATCCAAATAGAGCAAACAAACCATTCCTTTAATGAAGACCGAGTTTAATGGAGGTACTTCAACAAGACGGTTCACAATGGCACATCAGATAACAACCAGCGTCATGAAACTTTGATTAACCACCGACCTCGTCGGAAACTTGCTTAGCAGGGCTGCAATTGTCTGGGTTTAATAATTCAAAGGCGTCTACTGCTCAGATAAGACTAGGCTTATATGAAGCATGTGCATGTGTTGATTAGTGTTAGTCGTTTGTTTGAGAAATAAAATTTATTTAAGGGAAACTATCTGTCTGTATCCACAACAAGATGCAATCTCAAGGGAGACGTTAAGGTGTTTTTACTGTATTTATCTAGGTCTTTTCACAACACAAATTGAAAAATCTCGAACAACGATCTTATTCCAGACGCATCGGTGACCTAATCCTTTAATGTTGATTTTAGTGCAATCGTTTGACAGATCCCTACCAAATTAATACAATCGGATTTCCTCTTCACTCAGTCATTTTTTGCCTTTAACGTACATATTTTTCAAGAATGTGAAACTGAAATTATCTTATGCAAGCTTTAGTTAAAGGACTGGGGTTTTTGTTTTACGTCCCGGCTCTTTATTTCGTGGACAAGTAGGCTTGTACGTTTTCATCACCCAGGGAGTGTGTTCAACTGAAGGTCAATGCTGTGGTAAACCATCGTTTTATGGATCAAAGACAAATAAAACAATAAGGGACACGTGGTATTTCCCTATCTACATCTAAAATTATATTTTAATCGAGGCTTTTTATTTATTATATTTTTCTTGTGTAGCAAAAAAAATCATTCATATTACTGTGTTTATTTACTATACATGACTTTTCGCCATAATTCTTCCAAAATATAGTAGCAACTGTTTACTATGAAGTTTCTAAAGAAGTTTATAAAGAAGAGTATTACTAAGAGATGATGCTAACCAGGACACCTCACGGACCAAAATGATAAATTTCGCCTATCTTTACATCACTGTAATACAATTTAGAGAAATCAATCATTGTTTATTTGGTCGACAGGAATTGGCAGAAGATCGGTAATTGTCATTTTGAACTAGCCTTGACTTTCATGGGGCTGACGCGTGCCAATTCGTAAAGACCCAGCAACACCTTTATTATTAGCAAGAATAAGTAAAATCTGCTAAATAATGTAAGTGTACTATTTATTTAAACTTTCAAAATGCATCTTAAAAATAAGAGGACCATGATGGTCATAAATCGCTCAATGACATAAGTTATCTCATAACCAGTCAACCGGATTATAAATACCAGAGATTATTCTGGTCCCACTTTCAACAATCAGAAAAGGCTACTCTAGGACCATTTTTAACTGGGACTGAAGTTCGTACCATTTTAATTAGGCGTAATAGCATTTGTAAGTTCTACTGCGATTTGTCGCTTGATAGTTACTGGGCTTGGGTTAAAATGGTAGGAACTTTTGACAGTAAAGTCCAAACCTATGCTAATATGATAAAGTCCCAACATATGCTTTTATGATAGCCGCATTGGTGCTAGTGTAAAACTGGTTAACTTCTGTCTGAGAGATACTCTAATATAAAGGGCAATGTTACTCGTCTGTGGCCAGACTTCCATAGCATGTATATTTTGCCCGAAATTAATACGATACTTCTCATGTATACTCAATACGTGTAACAATTTTTTATCTAAAAGTCATCCTGATTTTTAAAGTTGAAATTGACAAAATATATTTTATTTGTATATATTTTTCTTTGGAAAAAAAACAAAAAAAAAAAAAAACAATGAAGCAATAAAAAGAAGTTAAGTTTAAGAGATAAAAGAATCTAGAAAATATAGTTTTCTTATGGGATTCGAACCACATACGCCTTCATACAAATATTTTTTTTATCTTCATCCAAGCCCATTGCGCTATTATCAACTTCACTTATGACGGGACAAATATAAACAGACAACGTCACTGTGCCATTATATCGTAGATAGATGATACAACTTGTACACGGTACAGCTATCATCGGAATGAAACTCATGATGCACAATAATGTTTATAGACTTAGGACATCGATTTAATTGTTGACCACCAATTGATGTCAGAAGCACATGTCTATCGTATACATCTGGGGATTCTAGAGAATCATCAAATATCCAATACTGCCTTACTCAAAGCCCTTGTTTTCTCGATATTTATCTATTTTGCCCAAATACGTATATTCCATCATTTCAACCCTTACAATATCTTCAATGCTTTCATAATGACAATGCGCTCGCGAGTGCCCCTTGAATGGTAGAAATGTGTAACTGTCTGTACATATATGATCTAAATGAAACCAAATCGTGTACTTAACGTGACTTATAGTTAGGAACATCGAAAAATTATCGACAAGTTGAATGACTTTGGAATGATATTTAAAATAAAATTGAATAAGTGCTTGGAGCGGGTTTTCAATGCTCTTCCAGAGAGGTAAAGCATAAGCTCTCATTTTGTGGAATTTTGAATATAGTCTACGAAAAATGTGTACCATCACGTAAAAAACAGACGCTAACCAACGAGCCAATTAAAATCGTTCAATTAATTTATCCATTCGTGTATTTAATATTGTTCGGAAAAGTGTACATGATCTATATCCTAGGAAATTAAATATAATGAATGCAAGTGTGCATAGGTTTATAGGAAGCGAAAAAAGTGTTACTTCAAAGGGCAATTTTTTTTTTAATTTAGAGAATGCATATTTGAAAGTTGTTTCTTGCTAATCTTCTGCTTGTATTAAGTTTCAGTAATACTAATTGAAAACTAAACGTGGAGTTTACGACAAAAAATTACTAGTATATGTTTTTACGGAGGAAAATAACCTCTATGTTCAATGGGAGATGATTCTTGAACTAGGGCCAGTTGAGACTATTACGTTTTACAATGCTTCAGCTTGTGATCATTGTTTGTACAAAAGTTCATATCATTGAATGATACAGTTAGTTACATTGTGAAATTGACATCCATCTCAATCAAAACCATTCTAACCTGCTCACTAAACGCTCCATTCATTAATTCTAAACACTCACTCAAACTATTCAAAATCGCTCCAAACTCATTGAAAAAGATAGATGTCGTAGTTGTACAGATTAGAGAAAGATCGGGATTCCATGGTTGGTCATCCAGTCTTTGCAATATCACATATAATCGTTCAAAATGTTGTTAAGCTTCATTTAGATAAGTTAACATATCAAGAAATTGATAAGTAGAATCTCTATCTTACCTTGTTATTTGAGCGACAAAAAACCAGTCGGTTCTGATTGTGTGTGTGTGTGTGGGGGGGGGGTTGTTACTTTAACAACCTCGTAATACATCTTAAAAACGTGTGACATGATATCGGATATATTCAATGAGTCTGTAATAACTCTGGAAAAGTACAATTGGTCACGTCTGTTTCAGGAAGTGTTATATTGCTCCATAACGTACGGAGTGTCAGAAAGGTGTTAATATAGCTTTACAAGGTTGGAACAAACTACTCGCATCCATCAAAACGTGGCTATAACTGCTTGTGAGAGAACAACAAATAAAGGTTTGCCCGTTTATACACTTCCTTTCTTCCAAAATCTTTATCCCTCTTATTGAGGCCTAGAAAAAAAAACCTTCCGAGAATCTTTCGCACCATAGATTTTTTTCAAAAAAGACTACTTCTCAATAATTCGAAAAAGCATGTATACCTTCCGTGATGTTCGAAACGGTGCATCATTTTGATGAATGCTCAAGCCCTATCCACTTGAAAGCAGTAGCCTTGGTATCAGCATTAAAGAGCTGTAAGAGACACGAAAAGCAAAACTCATTTAATTGAAATAAGATTTTCAAATTATTAAAGGCTATAACCTTAAATTATGAGTCAATATTAGTTTCATATGTTCAAATCTAATGGAACACGAATATAACACATATGTATCCTGTACGTCATGACAAGGATTTGATTGACACAATGTTATCTAGCTGATAAGTATCGAGCATTTAGGGGTGAAGTAATGTACCGTTCGATGCTAGTTTGGCAGTTTTATCATTTAACAAATCGGGGCCTCATATGAAAATGAGATTGCTCGTTTTGAACATAAACGAAAAAATGGATGGTGTAGTTATTTAATGTTATTTCGTCCATCAACGAAATTATTTAATTGATATCCGCGTTCTATTTAGTGAGTCATCAAGGATATATAACATGACAAATACTTCCTTTAAACTTTTCTGAGAGAAAAAAAAATATTTCTGGGCATACAGGGTAAATTTATCTAGTGCCAGACACTCAAACTGCGCTCAAAAACTATCTCTAAATAAAGGATGTGTTTTATGGACATTCTTCAACAAGAATGTTTCCAACAGCACATCAGTTTGTCTTGAGTGTCATGAAAGTTTTATTAAGGTAAGGATTTGTTTGGGGAAAAAGAGTTACTAGCCAGATCCAGTATTTTCTCCGCGTAATTAATGCAAGGGCTTCTGTTGAAGAACCCATATTTAGCTTGTAAGCGAACGCGTATAACTTATCCTCGTTATGCCATTTATATCATGTATAATTTGAATAAATAAGGAAATAGAAACAAGATGAAGGGGTTCTGTTCCGTTTGGAAAGATAAACATTCCTACTTTATCAGAACTTCATTTAATGGTTAAATTTGTTCAGGAATCTACATTTCCTTGTCGAACCCTTGTTTCGAACAGCCATCAGAGATACCCGTGTCTTACACAATTGTAGTTAATCAATCTAAATATCATCACCACGACGCCATCTCACGCACGTTACCATAGCATTTATATAATCTGTATGCTCCGTGGATTTTCGCCTACTTGATTCTTACTTTTGTGAGAAAACGATTCAGTTACTCGATTTTGTTTGAGACAGACAGATCTTAACTTAAGTTTGGCATTTCTCAAAAATATAGAATTCAATTGATTATTTTATTACGTTGTGACGTAAATATATCAAATCATGGAGAAGGCACAAACCTTATCTTCTCTGCCTTTTCTGCCTTATCAAAAAAAATAAATAAATGATGTGCTTTTTTACGCATTATCATCATATTACTCAAACTTTGATGAGGACCATTCATATGATAATTTTCACTCATTTTGGTATTTTAGAGTTTGGATGGGGTTTAATGTCACTTTAATAATTTTAGGTCATAAAGCGGTGGCTGGAGCACCTTACAATATAATCCTGTTATTTCTCGCATCAACTGCACCATAAAATAATATCCTTTATTTATCAAAATTGTGAACAGCAGAAAACGGGTGAATTATTTGGTATGCTATAAAGATATTCTTTAATTCAAACTTTGAAGTCTTTAAGATATGTCTTGAAATAACCTCATTGATGATCAGTTTTGTATGGGCCGTTGGCCTCAATAAAGATCCAAATGAATTACGAAACTAAGAAACAATCATTGACAATTCGAATCGCAACTTAAAGTGCCAAGGCGATGAATGTGTTCAATACGTACCTGACAACAAAAGAAATAGTTTATGAAAAAGCTTTTACTTTTGTTATACAAAAATAGAAAATGTATCTTTACAGGGAATTGTTGATAAACCATGGAACTGGAAAAGCGATTTAGGTACAGTATGGCCAAATAATTCGGTATAACACGTAAACACGTAACGGAATGCTTAGAGAATGAAGGATTTTGAACTTACTGTGCTGCGACAATGCTTTCAGCTATTTTGGCGCGTCTGTACCCACGATCAGGGCCCGCGGTTGTAAAACTTTTCGCAATCTCAATTTAAAATTGAGTCAAATTTCAACTCAATATTAAATCCGTAATTCAGTTATAATGGTAACATAAATGTATGAACATCAAAAAATATTAATAAGTTGTTATGAATAACAACTTATTAATGTTATCTTTAGTTTTCCTACATTAATTAAAATTCTAGATTTGAGTACATTCTAAATTGGGCATATTTTTTATAGCCTCGAGGCCAATTCCGTCATCTCTATTAAAGGCAGTGCTGATTTCTCAAAAGTATTTTAAGTCTAGAAGGCTGATTCTTGGTACAAATCTACATGAACGGCTAAAGAAAGCAACAATACAGTGAAATTATGTCAGATTTCTTGATGTTCCAAAACAGATTTTTACGTTTTCGATTCTGAGTTATTTCGCCTTATCGCCCCCAACAAAGTTTGAATCGCTCTTACAATTAAAATTCTGTAAGCCAATTCGTTCTTTCGCTCAAAGTTATAGTCATATTCATGAAAAAATTTTCGGAAAAGAAAGAATTACTTGACATTCTCAGGATAAAAAAATACCACAATCCTTAGAGTCAGATAGTTTCGGAGATGTTCGAATAGGTTGGTGAGACAATTCAACAAATACGTTGTTTTGGAGAACTCTGATACTACATAATTCCAATCGAATAAAATAAAGAATTCTTATTGATTGAAATCGCATCACGTGGGGAAATCCATTGCGCTATATTTCTGTATAAAATGCAATAGGTCTTTTGGGAAACCCCCTACCTTCGATCTGCAAGTCCGGGGTTGTAGGAATTCGAATAACCCTCGTTCCCGATCCGTATGGCAACATTGGAATTTGATCTATTAGAAATAAAGATATTTTCGAAAGAATTTACGATTACAAACATGCACATCTGATTCTGAATCGACGTTACCAAACATCGAATCGACGAAGACCGTCAAGCAACCCTCTCAACTAAGACCGACCACGCTATTTTCGGTTAAAATTACAGACTTACTTTGCAGAAATAAGTTTTGGGTCAAAAGTACCCCCACGAATTTCAAAATTGTTGTTTATTTGTTTGTCATTTGTTTAATTTCATGCCATTCAACTTCGATAGCTGGATAAAGAATACACGATCTAAAAGAAGATTGTGTAATCTATACGCGCAGAAAGTAGACTTGAAGCTTTAATGTTAAACCGAGTAATTTACAAGTTTCTTCGATCTAGAGGATTGTAATGATAAGGCCGAGTGTCTTTTTCACTGCGTTCATTGGAGTATAAATTGCAATTGCCTTAGCACATGGCTTAAACATAACGCCCATGCCATGTGCAATGGCAATTGCACTTTATACTCCAATGAACGCAGTGACAAAGACACTCATCCCTATAATAATCACAATTATCCTTCCTTACCGCGAGGTCTTTATTTACCGTAGAAAGTTACCACAGGAGCTTAATATAAGGAGGTTTGCCAGGTAACTTGAATGTCGACGTTAGTCAAGGGTTCGTATTCTTGACAAAAATATTGAATGTTTGTTATCATCCGTCGACGTCTACAAAGACATATTTTTACAGTTAATAACATTGTGAAATTGACATCTATCTCTATCAAAACCATTCTAAATCACTCTCTAAGTACTCTAATCATTCAGTACAAGCAAAAACTCAAACCATTCCAAAATGCTCCATCATTTTCAAAAACATTTAAAAATCACGATTCGATCGGTATTTCATTAAAAGCAATAAAATCTTTCCATGATTTTATTGACTTTGGTGGATTTTAAAGTGTCTAATTCGTCCCTGAAGATACTTTAACTAAGATATTTGTAAATTTGGATAAAGGGAGGTAATACTATCGCTCATTTCGCCCAATTGGACGAAATAAGCGATATTGGCTTACCCCTTTAAATTAATTCAAAACTCGCTTCTCCCACTCATTCAATTTTATTCCGAAATTATTCCAAAAGGATTCATCTTGTCAATTTCACGATGATGTTAACTGTTAAAAGGGTCTGCATCGAACATGTAAAGGCACTTTTTCTATAGACTAGGTAATTTTACATTAACCTTTTTTCATATAACGGTTACTTAGTGGTGCAGGCTGTATTTGATGTATATATGATTTTTTTCCAAATAAACATGTTTAAATTAAACATACAATTGTCGATCAATTAAGAGTCTGACCATCGAGAGTTGATAGAATCCAAATGGATTCCTTCCGTTAGTATGGTGCTTTGACTCGTTTATTTATTTATTTATTTTTATTTTTTTTTTTGAAAATTTTAATTTGATTGTCTTCAAAACAATTTGTTTTCTTCTTATCAAAGAATGACAGAATGCAATATCAGACAATGTTTTTTGTCATACAATAAAAGGCGTTGTTTTTCAAAAGGAATGTTCATCAAATTTCTGTAAAATGTCGACACATTGATATCTCAAGTCCCCATCTACTTGGTATAATGACTATTGTTTGTAAAATTAGGATCTGACTTTTGTTTTGGAAGAGTATTATTTCTCAAGGAAATTGTGTTGTCTAATTAACATTGACAGTACTTCGGGATAAGTAAGAAAGCCAGAGGAGTCTTACGTATATGTTTCAAATTTTCTATAAAAAAGCATTTCTTTAATGCTTTTCGGTGGTTTATCGAGAAATAACGGTAGATTATCACTTGATAAACTCACCGCAAAAGCAGTGAAATTATCAAAAACTTATACCCTGCTTTTGTGCATTTCATCCTATCTGACGTCATCTATGCGGGGCGAAATAAGTGACGTCACAATGAACGTTGCATAGCAATCTCGCGCAAAATGATGCGCTTTACGAAAATATGTCCTAGAAATTTCACATTTTGTCTCATTTTTGCATTGGAGAAATAGAATAATCGTTAGTTTTTCGAGTAAGATCGATTAATATTTCATGTCTTGAAAAACAAAAGCTATATTTTCACTCGTGGCTCTGCCACTCGTGAAAATATAGCTTTTGTTGTTCGCTCAATGAAATATTTATCGATCTTACACTTAAACAAACGATTATCCTCTATATATTACTATGATTAAGTTTCTTATAAACATAAATTCAGAACCGAAGCAAATTTGATAGTATCTCAAGTCCCACTCCTCGTATCAATTACGTTCATAAATTGCCTCCCCCGGAGAATTCCCAGTCCTATACCTTGACAGCTCTCCTGCTTTCCTTGTTTTATAGCTGCCATAATAGATCTCGTTAACCCGCTTTAAGAAAAGTGCTCAAGTCATCATTCCGCTGTCAGTAAGCCAATATAAATACAGGAATAAATACTCGACTAATCCATCTTACGATGTTTTTGTGATTTTTTTTTAACTCGATGCTGCCGGTAGTTGCTAAGGATTTTAATTTCTAAATGCCAAAATAATTATTGCCTTTTTTTCCAGATACCTTTTTGAGTACCTTTTGAGTCATTTCAATGACTTACGATAACAGTATCTTACATGGCAAGAACGTTAACAACATCGTGAAATTGACAAGATGAATGATATTGGAATGGTTTTGGAATGAACGAATTGAACGAGTGCCATGAGTGGGTTTTGAGTGAAATTAAATGTAGGTAATCGTATGTCGGTAATTTTGTTCAGGATGTGAACAAAATTAGCGACATTTATTACCTCCTTTTAATAAAATATGCATACAAGTTCTAGAAATAACTATCTTTCTCTTCCTTGACTAATCAGACACTATGTACTTACAATTAACACAGTGAAATCGCGATGTTTTTCTAACTATATTTATATTGAATGTAGTTGTTGATTTCATCATTTAAGTGCTTTTTGAGCGTTTTTGAATGGTTTGAGTGAATGTTTGGAATGAATGAATAAAATGCTGAATGAGCGGTTACGAATGATTTTGATTGAGATGAATGTCAGTTTCACGATGTAACTAACTGTATTTAACATGGACCTCCGACAATGTCGTCATAAAATGACTACATTTTATTGACGGAAGTGATCTATGCTTTAGTATCTCTACGCTGCTAAAAACCAAAGAGATGAGTTGTAGATTTTAATTTATATAAACCGGTTTACAAAAAAGACAGATTAAAGAATATCAATGATAAGACGTTTGACAACTTCAAGAGTAATAGTTTGATTGATAAAAATGACAATCCTTTCTAATATCATAATAGAGAGAAAAGCTTTAAGGGGCCCACAGAAGGAGTAAAGCATTTGTTCGGAAACTATGGAATTACAAAGTTCTACCGTTATCTTTTTGAAAATTTAATGACTGTTTTGAGTTCTTAAGCTTGATGAATAATCCACTCAAGCTTTAGCAAATATTCTTCATAAACGCTATCAATAATGTTATAAGACACTAACATATTTTCTACTTATCAGGGGAATGGAATTTAACGAAAACCTAAAAGTTAAAGAATTTAAGAGAACAACTTACATGCACTTCATATTGTTTGTCGTCTTTTATCAAACTAAGAATGAAGGCTTCAAAAAGAATAGTATAAGCTCTTTGTAGGGATTTCTTGAATTTGGTAATGCCTATAGTTGAAAATTCTCAAACTAAACATGAAATGGGAGGATTTTTCTTTGCCTCACAATAAAGCCATAGTCTTGGTTAAAATGATTGTTTGAAATATCGCTTACGTCACGATTACACATGTGCAGCATTCTTCACCAAGTACGTCCTCGCAAAATCTTTGACCTGTTTGCTTGCTTGGCGTTACTCGCCGATTCTCGTATGTGCCAAAAGTAGACACACCCTTCAAATTGAAAAGCAGGAAAACGTTCGCTAACCTTTTTTTCTTCCGGAACGCAGGGCTTTAATTCCTGCACTTTATTTTTTGTGTCTCAATTAAAGTGTACATTATGGTTGTTATCAAATTTATCTGGACAGCCGCATGTTCTACTGATAGCACTCTCGCTTAGATTGTGAGAGGCCGGAAAATTGTATTCCAAAGAAAATTATTTTTGAATATACGGTCAGAGGCCAAAAGTTGGTATAAGATTAAATGTTCGTTATTAATCATTTTTGGAACGATTGAAAAGTGTTGGTTAGATTCAGCAGAAAAGGGTTTTACAATTTGGGTCCTACAAAGGGTATGTCGAAAAAGTTCCAAAAGTTTCAGGTCGAAGGTTCTAAAAATGCCCATTTTCGTATCAGCGATACTGAATATGGATAGATATACAAGTATATCGGTAAAATCGCGTTTAAGGACTTTCAGTCCTTTGATTTTTTATCAAGACGGCATTTCTTTCTAGAACACAATTGCGACCATTGTTATCCTTGATGTCAGAACCCTTTATCTAACTAGAAAGGCACAATGATATACTGAGCACAAAAAGTTTGGGAATTCAATTTCGACCTTAGTAAATTCTGCTCATAATCAAATATCAAGATTTTTTAAATAATTGAATCAATTCACGAAACTTTTATCTGTAAGATTATTGTTAAATGAGGATAACATATTTTTCATTTAAGAAAAAATCGAAACAAAAAAACACTTGAAAGAATAAAGAGGCCTTTATGAAATTTAAAAACGTTTAACGATGCAGTATATTTCATCGTGTTCTCGAAAGCAAGCATCTGTTAAATTAGCATGTGGTTTTACTATTTGGTAAATTTATGAGTGGCTCGAAACGGGTAATTGCTTTTTAAAAAAACGCTATTAAAGTTTAAAAATGAAGCTCTATGGCGTCTTCAAAATCATACGTGTTTCCCGACTTCCTGGTATGTGGTTACCTCTGATCGCCCCCCCCCCCCCAAAAAAAAAATATTTTTTTTTTTATTTTTCAGCTTTAGATTATTACTGCATTGATTGATTGTATCAAGTCTATATGAAAAAGCCGACAATAAACGCCAAGATTACACAAACTATGCCGTCACTTTAACGTCAGATTTACGCGAGCATAAACATGACTTCAACCGCGTGTCACGGGACAATTCCGCGTCTTACGGGACAATTCCGATTCCTTCTCAGAATGATGTATACTCTCTTTCCTTCTGTCCACTTACGACTGAAGATATCACCAATTACATATCTAAGGCGGAAGAGGACATGGCGTTTTTTAATATAAGAGCATAAAAATTGGTATCTTTGGAAACTTTGTCTTGGCGCAGTCTCAACGGTGTATATTTTTTAACGTTCATTTTAGAATTAAGGTTACCATGACGTCGTTAAATTGACGATCTCGCGCGTGTTCACTCAAAATAAAATTTATGCTATGTATAGTATTAGTATGCATATTTTATCAAAAGGAGGTTGTAGGGTAATTGATATCGCTTCTTCTGTTTATTTTGAACACAAGTAGCGACATCTAATAACATCCTTTTTTCATACAAAACACAATCTTCTCGTTCATAAGTTTTCATTTTAAAACCATTTCAATGTCGTCTAGCTTGTCTATTTCACGATGTTCTTAAGGGACTTCGCTCCTGAGATCAAAGTAATAGTTTTCCTGATTTTTTGACATGACGTAGCCAAACATTATTCTACTACAAAAATGCATTTTAAAGTGGGGTCATTGGGTTCGATTCTGAGAAAATCGACTGTTTAAGTGTGTGGGGTCTACTTTTCTTGATTGTTAAAAATGTATATAAATCAAAGCACTGAAAGTACTGATGGTGGACGTTTCTGTTGGCATATAAGAGTGATTCTTCTATTCGTTACGAAAAGAGAATTTGTACATGTAAAATTAAGATAAAAGGAAACCAACAAATTTTGTGAATTCCTAAACCTTTTTGCCTGTCAAAATAGTTCTTAAATATTATATTACAAAAGAAAGAAAATGGTAGAATACGGTACTATAATACTACTAATAATAATATTTTCTAGTTTTATGTTTGCTGTACATATATTTAGCAAAAATGAAAACGTAAACTTTTGATTTACTTCTTTTTCCCTTTCGTCAAATAAATATGCAATTCAAAACATATAACTATAAGTAGAATCGATGTAATTTTATGCATTGTGTTACATTTGAAAGTCAAGTGCTTTACGTCAACCCGTAGGTCCCGAAAACGGAAAACATTGACGCCCATTTTCAACATAAACGGTGTCTTTATCTCACAAACGTTTAGCATAGGTTTACCCGAATAAAGTTGGAAAACAGGAAAATCAACTTTGAATTTTAAACTAGACGTCATTGTGTGCTTGATGTCACTTTGAAATGAAAATGAGAAGAGTTTTCAGATTTTTTTTATTTGTTTGGTCTATGAACGAGTTTTTCGATGTCAAAGTTTTGAAATACGTTCAGGCCGCAATAGACCTATTTCACATAAGTCTACGCATGCGCGGAAATCTCTCGACTCCGCCCCTTATACAAACGAGGGGGCATGTCATTTTAGTCCATAAATAGTTTATAGAAAAATAATATATTTTAAACCACAAAATACTCGTCGTTTTAAACGAAATCAAAGTTATTTTTACACATAATTAGAATGTTGTTTTAATGCTTTAATTCTTCATGCTTATTTTTGTCATTTTTCTATTTTCTGCTTTTGATTAACTTATATAAATCTAACTCTATTTCGCGTTCCTGACCTTTGAAGAAGTATTTTGTATTTCTTGTTGGTAATAATGTACTGACCTTTTTTTGTCATCAAAGTTTGTCTTTGAATTACGTTTATTCGTATATTATTTCCTTTTTTTTTATTCATATCTTATCATTTATTTGCTCTTTTCATTAAAATACCAATACATGTATTACTAGAAAAAAATGCGTAGCCTTTTCAATCATTTCTTTATATAGTAATTTCTTTGTATAAAACATTATTACCATCACATCGTAATTAACACACTGAGACAAGGAAATGTATTCTTGCAAAAAGTAATAATAAAAAATAAAATGAATAAATAAATCGTTGAGCGAATAATCCAACCAAATAGGCCACCGTGTTTCATAGATTGTTTGTGATATTGCGCTGTTGAAACCCCGTGGCAAAAAGAGAAAACTGAAACCAACACATTGACGATCTTTCACTCTGTGAATCATGATTACAAAGGAAATCAGGTAAAGTAGACCTATGTGATACAATGTATTTTGACCGTGCAATATATTATATTTCTTTGTAAAAATGTTCTCTATTCACAACAGCGGGGTTTTTTGCACAAGAAATTTTCATACTAAGGAAATATTTAATGATAATATTAAATAGATAAATACGTGGTATTTTTTAAAAAGCACAGAAAGACCAGACTTAGTTAAAGTGAGATTAATGTTTTTTATCGTATATGGGCCATATATCTGATACTCATTTAGAATCGTTAAAATATTTTAGCACAAGCCCCTTGTAGCACTGTTGTTTTTCATATTGCTTGATAAAACTTAAGCGTTAAAAGATGTAGGGCTGAATTTAAATTTCATGTTTGTTTATGATTTTAGAAAGGGTTTTTCAATATGCCATAGACCCCAGATCAAAGAGCGGTAAAACACTAAGGCAGCAGTTATAAGTTACAACACGTTCGCTAAATAAACATTGTACTAGTGACAATTAAGCGTCGTATGTGACATATGGTATTACGTAATCGTATTTAACTTCTATCACATCTTCAAGATCAATATATATCCATAAAAGGGGTATCTAAATAATGCGTTCAATAATTCATGAATTTGGAAAATTAATTGGATTCGAAAAAGGTGAGTGTTAAAAAAAAGGCTGTACGAAAAGAAATCAAGTGAAATTCAGAACTACAAATCTTTAATTTCGAAACAGCGAATGCACGTCCCCAATGTATTTAAAAGCCCTTCCCAAAGCAAGAATGTGTTCAAATTTGAATCATTATTAAAATGAATTAGCAACTCGTAATAATAAACCTACGGTGGAACTATTTCTCCCCTTTTCAGATTATCTTTCACTCTCGATATTGTGTTACGTGCCAATGTAACACGAACAAAGAAGCCAGCAACAAACTTTACAATTAACAATATTTATTGACAATAATACCAGAATTATTGACAATATGAAATTAATACAAAAACAATTTACAATACCTTGAATGTTTAATCCTAAAGTTTTAATTTTAGATCCAATTTAATTAAGTTCCTGGTCCACAAATAATAAGTCCAATAATATCCGAATTTAAAATTAAACACGCTTTTAAACACACTTTTAAGATAACAAGAAATCCCCTTTTAGTTTAACACAGTACTACTAAATGAAACCATAAGTCTAAATCAAGTGAACCAAGAATGCTGTAGGAACCCCTTTATATAATACTATAGAACAATCTGGAATAGTATAGAACATAAGAATACTCTAGAGTCTGAATCACCTTCCAAAAGGCCTTTCTAGAAAGATCTAAAATCTTCTACATATCTATTACCTTAAAGTGTCAAGAGATATTGGAAAATCCCCAGACTAATTCTAAAAATAGACATGGTAAATACCATTAGGTTTATTTATAGCTTATATATAACAATTGTTTCGTTTTTTTTTTTTTTTTTTTTCATTAGAGAGAGAGAGAAAAAAAAACATGTGTCGAATTTGCATTCTGTCGTCTGCCGGTTTTGTTGTCTGTTTTTTATTATCTCTTTATTTTAATCCTTTTTTGTTGTTGTTGTATTTTTTAGTTAATCAATTACGATCGATTTGTGACGGACAATGACTAGTTCTAGTATTGAAATAATGAAAATGAATAGTCAAAATGAAAGAAATCCATACAAACTATCATATTGAAGTGTTTTCTCAAAACGGTAGATTTTCGATGGAGGATATCTGTTTCGACCAAATATAAATTCATCAAGTGGATAATGTGAAGAATTATATCTGCAATTCGTTCCACCCAACTAAAATCAAACGTCGCTTTTTGTCAATATTTGGAAGTAAAAATTACTAAAATTGGTCGAAATAGTTTCTAATGACATTTAAGTATTGGTTTGAATTATAAAAGATTAATGATCTATTTTATTAATAGTTGAAATCGACTGGTTTATTCGGATAAATTTCAATGAAATAAAGAGTGGAGAAAAGAAGGACGCCCCCTCGTTTGCATTGTTATGTAAATTTGACTGGAGAGTACGGAAGGGAGATAATTACGTGAAATACCTCTATTTCTCAACTGTAACATAAAGTGCATCCTTTTGTGAATTTGTGAAAACAGTTTTTGATCGTACCTCGAATCTAATGAAGTTATTTGTCAATACAGATTACTAGTGAGACGGTGTCTGTTTTTAACCTTTGCTAAAGATAAAAAGAGAGACAGAGACAGACAGTCAGGAGAAAAGAGGAGAAAGAGAGAAAGAAATAGAGAGGGGGAGAGAGAGAGAGAAAGAGAAAGAGAGAAGAGAGAGTCAGTGATAGTCCACCAAAGCCCTTTAATTACAAGGCTTCTGATTCCACTGCGCATTAAATGAAAGAATAGAACATTGCATTATCTAAATATTATTCATTTTTTGCAACACTTATCGAGTCTTCGATGTCTCAATTTACATTTTGTTGTAAGCTGGTTGAAAAATTCTATTAAAGGATATTAATTAATTGTTCTGAGATTTCTATTCTCAAATAAAAAAAAGAAAAGGTAAGTGTTTTTACAAACACGTACAAAAGTCGCAGACACTCGTCTCGGGATTGACTATCGATAGTTGAAAAGTAATGTAAATCCCACTGCATAAACCCTTATCGCACGACCTTACTACTTTTCTTTACCTGCTCGCTTTGTATCGATATTCATGTGTTTTCAGGTATTTTCATAAATTGTTTTATATACAGGAGTATTGTCAGGGGAGGTTACCATTCCGGTTATTTAATTTACCAAGTTTTCAGTGCCCTCCCATAGACCATTGGGAACAAAGGGCAAATTACTCACTCAGTCTGAAAAGTAGATCTACGCAAGCAAAACGTTCGCCCGATCTCAGAATTGCATATGATTTCGCATTTAAAAGTTGTCCTTGCAGTATCAACAAGTTATGTAGAATCCTTGTTTCATTCAATTGTCAAAATGCATAGTTGTCAGACGGATACAATTCTTGAAAAAGTGTTAATTGAATCTAAGTGAGTACCCCTTTTTTGAAACCTATTAACATCTGACTGGATTGTTCTTACACGGTATATAACACTGGTGAACGTAAACGTCCACCAAAAAGACCCCCTCCATCTGTATTTGAAAATAAAAGCGTGTCTATCAATTAAAAGAAGATTAAACTCTTATGTTTTGAACAATAGGTATCATATAAGTTAAATGGTAGATAAATAAAACGTTATTATTCAAATATCAATGAAAACGATCATTTCAAAGCAAATGATGGGTTTTACAGACGATGACGATTCTGAGAAAATAAGTAGAATATGGGGCCATTTAGTTGGTTTTTTCGATATTTTGTCTTTTTCTTGGATTAAAGGGAGGTTATAGATAGAAAATACCATTTTTATATTATCATAAGAAAAATTAGACAAATTACATTCATATATCACCATGATTAAACCAACTACAGACGGAGCAACAGTACAAACAATAAGCTGTATTGGTTCATACGATATCTAGCAATAATTTTGCCGAAATGTGAAATCAAATGTTTCGTTTTGTGTTTAGAAAAATCCCAAAGGACGAATTTTGTGATATTGTGTCATTTTCTGGAAAAGTCGATTATGGAAACTGTTAGGCGTAAACGAGTGCGTGGTACCAAAGTAGCCGGAAGCTCCTGTTGCGCAATGAACCAAATTTCCCAGGAGCGAACTTCCTTAACTGTATGACTTGTAATTACAATACAATTGCATACAATTGATGAGTCAAAATAGCGAATTCTAATTATACTCTAGTACACTTAAAAACATCGTGAGATTGACACTCCGTACGATCAAAATCATTCTAAAGCATTCACTCAGCGCTCCATTCATTTATTCCAAACACTCACTCAAATCAATCTAAAAAGCTCCAAAATCGTTAGAAAACATTTCGAAATCGTTTAACGCGATGAACGTTTATTTCAAATCGATCAAATTAATGTATGATTTTATTTGCTTGTGTGGCTTCTAAGGTGTCTGCTTGGTTCACAAAGAGAAAAGTATGTATATTTTATTAAAGGGAGGTGTAATACGTATCGCTAATTTTGTTCATCCTGAACAAAATAAGCGATACTGGATAACCTTCCTTTAATTTCACTCAAACTTGCTCCACGCACTCATTCAATTTCATTCCAAACTCATTCGAAAATCATTCACCTAAACAATTTCACGACGCTGTTAACTGTATTGTGGCTAGAACAACCGATTACTTACGTGTCTGTAATTTCTGTATTTAATATTAAAAGACCAAATTTACTAAAATGACGTTATTCTAAAACGTGAAATAAAGCCAGATTGTTTTTGTTCGCGGTTTTCACATATCGAGATGTCTATATATGAAGTCAAATGACAATCGTCGAAATTTGGTCAACAGAAATCTTTATTCGCGTGCTGTCATTTCCCAAGTATTGAAATGGCGGCGATAAAAACGAACAAATTGCATAAATTCGTTACGCAAAGCAAACTCTCTGTTTGCTGGTGTGATCAAGGAGAAAAACGGACACGAAAAACTTTAAAATTGGTCCAACTCACATCTCAAAGAAAATCCATTTTTTTTGTGTGTTCAGTATGCTTCAATCTATTGATCGTTCAAAGGCGAACTTTGAAACAGATGTATTTTTTGCAAATTTCTCCCCGTTTATATCTTCATTTCAGAGAAATTAGCGAAGTGAAATGACTGTGATTATACGCCTACAATACAGTCCAAAGTATTTTGACTTTTGCCAAATAATTCATCTTTTGTGCAAATTCTATCGTCTCGCGCCAGAATAACTGCTGCAGATCAGATGAATGGTATCATATAGCAATTTGCATTACGTCGATTAAAACGTATATATCTGAGTTAAAGATAGACAACTCCTTATGAAATTGTATTAAACAACATGAATCGTTGAATGTATACTAACTTTAACATTGCTAGCAAAAACAGTGTGGTTCTTATACCGGTGTAGCTGACACTGATAACACAAAGAAAACATAAAGGCCAGACCGGATATAAATGTCTGTAATCTTATCATTGTTGAGATACAAATGTGGGAAATTAATCATTGTTAATTGGATAGGTGTGATAGATGGACAGAATACTAGACCAAGTCTACACTGAAACGATTTTCTAAACGACCACCTTGTATTGACAAAATTTTGACATATTATCCGTTCAGTCGAATACAAGAATTAACAAACGTATTGGTCTGTGAGCTCAACGCTCTTCTGGTCCAAAATGTAAAAATTGGTTTTATATAGTCACGGAGAAACTCTTAAACTTAGAGTGCCCAGACTTTCAATCAATAAGTAGTAGCAATGATAAAACTAAATTGTATGACAAAGTAAAATGCGGGTTAATTCAAGAATTCTTACAAGAATGGAATAATTCTCTCTCCAGACAAAGTGGAAGGAATAATATTGGTCGAAATAAGCTAAGAAACTATTCCCTTTTTAAATTCAATTTTACAACAGAATATTATTGCACAATGATTTTACCTTTACACCATCGTTTGGCATATAGTAAATTTCGATGTGGTGTCGCACCATTGAGAATAGAAACCGGAAGATATGAAAATGTAGACCTGATTGATAGGAAATGTTCATTTTGTAACGCAATTGAAGACGAATGCCACGTATTATTCAAATGCAACACATACAAAGAGTTTCAACCGAACCTTTTTGAAAAAACTATTAGCGAATATCCGACTTTCATGAATCTTTCCGATATTGATAAATTAAAAATCCTGTTTTCCAACCAAAACTTGATCAGAATTACAGCAAAAACCTGCTATTTAATCTTACATAAAAGATCTTTGCTTTTGTGTAAATGATCGACAGATTTGTTTAATATCTATAAATATGTCTTTCTATTAATAATTGGATATATTTATAGTTACTCTAAAGAAACAGATGCTAAAGGTGGATACATCACTATATATGAAAATAACTATTCATTTTTCTATAAAATTAACACATCAATCTTCATTAAACAGAACCTCTTTCTTCCTTTGTGTTATTTTCTTCCCCTATGGGTACTACGAATTGGAAATATCCTTTTCCTTAATTTAGCAACTGACTCTTTACTATGTTTTACCTAATCTAGGTATATATATAAACGCTTAATATTAAGAGATAATTTCTCTTTTTTTAATAGAATAGTCTCCTTTAATTCTTTTTTGAATGGTCATATACTTTTATATTTGTAAATTGTTTTAAATGTATTGTAATATTGTATGTACATGAATGAGACTGACTGAAATATCAAACGGTGTTTGTAAACGATCATACGTTTCTGATTGATTTACAGTTCAATTTGGACTAATCTGGGAGAAGAGTGAAATCGAAATATCATTTTCTTTTTGGGTCTTTTACAAACCATTAAAGCCAAGTAACCTTCTTCTCAAAAGTTAGAAAATTTGCACTCTTTGAATGAAATACAATATTTCAGTTTCAAAATTTCTCGGATATGACACTAATAACTTACAAGACTCGACATTTTCTCTGCATCAGAAATTGAAATGCTGAATTAATCATGCATTTTATAATTGTTGTGAATCACCATCCTCGGATACCCCGGGGTCTCCCTATTTGCTACGCTTTATCGACTATAGCGTAGCAAACAGGGAGACCCCGGGGTATCCAAGGATGGTGATTCTCACAAAATCGTAAAATCTTAGAATAACTATGCTCACTAAAATTAATTTTGAATTCTGGAGTACCTTGACATTCCGACCAAATGCGTCATTCTCCTTATCACCCTTCAAATAAAGATAAATTAAAATTCTCCCCGAATGACTTTTATGTAACAAATCGACTACTACCTGTTCAAAATCAAGACAGAATTTTACTCTTTGAGCAAAAACCAAGTGAGAAGTTTACAAAATCGTCTAATGATGTTTGTGAATGTTAGTGGAATACGCATTTCTCTGCGACCAACCGCCATTAAATTAGTATGATAATAAAAGAAATATTAATGAATAAAATCGCGATCTTATCTTGAACTCATTTAATTATTAATTCAACTTATTTTATAACTAGTTTCATTCAGTCTTTCAGTATAAAACATATACAATCATAAGGAAACAATTAATTTCAACGCTTTATTAATCTTGGATAAGAAAGTAATACTGACTGTGCGAGAAAGGCGTGTGTTTGATCTGCGATACTGTAAAGAATATCATGAGTCTTGTTTACAGGAAGTTAACAATAATAGTCATGACAAGCACAGCGTTAAGGCCATCGATTAAATTGTTTTTCCGCCAAATACAGCCAACAGCACATGTCTATCGGATTCAGTTGGGGATTGTAGAGAAGCACCAAATAACAGCTTAACCCGCACGATCTTTTTATAATTATCTTTTTTTTGTATTTTTTGTGAAATGTTAATCGTTTTGTGATGTTGGTGAAATCTAATTAAAATTCATGACCAAAGGTTATTTATTTAATAATACATGAACAATCAATGTTTATATATTAACTTTGAGTAGCGCCCCCCCCTTCCATCGACCTCCACTTTCAATCGATTCTAGCCGAGACGTTAAATACGTCTTTTTAGATTACCTAAGTACAACGCACTCAAAGTGAGATTTTGTGATCGACATTTGTCCGTCGTGCGTCGCACGTCGAAAAACGTCAACACTTCTTTAAACATCTTCTCCTCAGTTATCCATAGGCGGATTTCAACAAAACTTGGTAGGATTGTTCCTTGGGTGACCCTTCTCAAAACTTGTTCGTGAAATTTTGATTGACCCCAAATATGGACCAGGCAAGGCGGGGCTTATTTTGACCATGAGATCTTTAATCATCTTCTCCCTAGTAACCAATGGATGAATTTCAACCAAACTTGGCAGAAATGTTCCTTGGGCGACCCTTCTAAAAATATGAATGTGATCCTTCTTAAATCTTTATCGTAAAACTCGAGCTTCAAATACGGATATGGCAGGGGGGCGGCTTTTGACTTTTAAATCCTTAAAAAATCTTTTCCTCAGAAACTAATAAAAGATTTCAATCAAACTTGCCAGAAATGATCCTTGGATGACCCTTCTCAAAACTTGTTTGTGAAATTTTGATTGGCCCCAGGGCAGTTTTTCACTCGACAATTTTTTAAATGTCTTTCTCTCCCAAATCATTCGGACATTGGATCGGCATCGATAAGGCCAAAATGGTGAAATGAACGAAAGCAGCCCTGCGTTCAGGATCACCGAGCGGCCTCACGCGAGACTGTGAGGACACTTTACAGACAGAACCACATATATAGGGGCTAGCAGTGGTTAGCTTTCATTGCAACTCGGGCTAGCAATTATTAACATTCATTGCAACTGGGGCAAGCAGTGGTTGACATTCGTTGCATCTGGGGCTAGCAGTGGTTTACATCCATTGCAACTGGGGCTAGCAGTGGTTAACATTCATTGCAACATCGGCTAGCAGTGGTTAACATTCATTGCAACTGGGGCTTGCAGTGGTTAACATTCATTGCAACTCGGGCTAGCAGTGGTTAACATTCATTGCAACTCGGGCTAGCAGTGGTTAACATTCATTGCAACTCGGGCAAGCAGTGGTTAATATTCATTGCAACTGGGGCTTGCAGTGGTTAACATTCATTGCAACTAAGCCTAGCAGTTGTTACCAATCATTGTAACTGGGGTTAGCACTGGTTAACATTCATTGCAACTCGAGCTAGCAGTGGTTAACATTCATTGCAACTCACTCAATGTACATAATTCAATCTGGTATGAGTTCAGACCACGGTGGAAGTAAAAGTCTCTCCGACCTTTATCGTCTTATGCTGGAGTCAAAAACAGCTTGAGCCGCCACCATAGCGCAGTTGGTTAGGCATAAGACTTCCAATCTGGAAGTCGTGGGTTCGATCCCCGGTGGCGGCAAATATCCTTTCCGACGTTTGTCTTTCACCAATGGGTAAATAATCGTAAACCTATGTGAAATAGCAGTCGGAGGCTAGGAAAGGATGTAATGGTAGTACTGGCGTGAGAAATACCAGGAATCCATTGTTAGGTGCTCCGGCCGCCGCGATATAACTGAAATAATGTTGAAAGCGGCGTAAAACCCCATTCAATCAATCAATTCAATCAATCAAAAACAGCTTGACCCAAACTGAGTTGCTTGATTCATACTGAGTTTCGCAAGTTTTAAATAACAATGACCCTATATATATCTGCCCTGCCTTCAGGATGAAAACGTTAGCGAAGCGCTTTCGAAATGATACCTCGCTTTGCACGTATGTGCACTTGCAAAGCGGGGTATCATCTGAAAGCGCTTGCGAATCGCTTCTCATCCTGAACACAGGGCTGTATTCGGGGAAAAATAGACATTTAAAGCTAAAGATAAATCATATTAAGGTTCAGTTAGAAAGAATCCAGAAAATGATAGATACAGACATTACCGACTTGGCAGTAAATGTTCCGTAATATGTATAATATGAGAAAGTCCCAGGCTATGCTTAAAATTTCGCAAACACGACCCTTTCAGGCAAATTCGCTAGGTATTTCAGTTATGTACTGAACCAACAAGTCACATACAACACAACAGAAATAAAACGTCAATTTTGTTTAGTTATGGCACTGAACACAATATTGAGAGGAATTCCATCGACTTATAAACGGCATTAAATACAAAGACACTTTCAAGTCTTGCGATATATGCTTGTCTACGCGTATGAAGCCGACATTTGCGCTAGTGGATTCGGGGTTTTCAAAAATAGCCATTTCTATTCGATTGCACCTTTCAATTAGAATCAACGATTTTTTTCTACAACAATTAGCATTGATAAAAATGGCTACGTAAAGAGGGGGTATTTAGGATTTTATATCGAAGAATTTCAAAATAATAGTACAAACTATATGTTGTTGGTATACATTGGAATTGTCTAATCAAGGGGATTCCAATGGTTACCAATAACATGGGATTTCATTGAGAAATAAAGATTTTAGACTGGCTTATCTGTACCCCAAATAAAAAAAAAAAAAAAAAAAAAAAAACATTGTTAAGAATATAATGAACAAGGCTTCTATTGGTAAAAAATGTATGAATGGCAATTACCATAAATTTTGATAAGTTTCTCAAAATAAAATAAATCCGACACTACTATGGAAGTATTTCAACAAAGTATATTATGTTGATAGGTAGCCTAACATCCGAAAGAATTATCATTAGAAATAACAAAATCACAAATCAAAAACAAAACGGGGGCGATTGATGTACACTGCAAAAAGAAAGTTCAGTCCGAAAAGGAAAGAGGATTGAGAAATGGTAGTATGGATATCACTCGTAATATTTACCACACAAAATCCGAGGTATGAGTTTTTGCAATGCAATTTCAATCGCCACTCCATCGCCACTGCAGTTAGTTACATCGTGAAATTGACAATTACTCAATTCAAAATCATTCTAAAACGATCACTCAGCGCTCCATTTATTAATTCCAAACACTCACTCCAATCGATCAAAATCGCTCCAGAATCATTTTGAAACGTTTGGAAATCGTTCAAGACGAGCAACGTTTTATTTAAATCGATCAAATAATTCTACGGTTTTGTTAGCTGATGTGTATTTTAAAGTGTCTGTTTGGTCCACGAAGACACTTAAACAGTAAGTACATATATTTCATTGAAGGGAGGTAATTAATATCGCTAATTTTGTTCACCTTGAACAAAATTAGCGATATTGGATTACCTCCCTTTCAATTTTACTCAAATCTCGCTCCACATATTCATCTAAAGGTTCATGTAAAGTGTTTGAGACCCAATATTTAGGGCACTTCATTACACAAGAAAAAGAAGTATGTCCACGTATATTATATATCAAAATGGAGCTATTCGTGAGCACAAGCAGTTAGGCATCATAAGATCGCCATGGCTATAGTGGTATGGCCAAAACATTGTGGAAAAGGGTCATTTTGTACAGAACAAGCAACTGCATGACGGTTGCATAAAATTACCCCGTATTTTAACAAAGTACAGTCTGAAGTACCATCCAGGTAGTGCTTCAACCTTAGATATAAAACTCAGTCTCAAAAGGCTCTTTTGAAACAATCAATTTCCATTTATTTTGTCAACATACATGTCAAACCGGTTTGGTCTGTTTTCAAAATAGATGTAAGGTATGGTGCAACATCACACCATAATATTGTGAAATATTTTCTGCGATTTATTTCAAATTATAGTTTTTTCTAAATTCAATGATCTACAATATTACTTCATATTTATCATTCTGTTAAACAGAAATTGATATATTGCTAAACAACCTTACAGGTATATAAACAATTAATGTCTATTTATGTTGTGATAACACACCATACCCTAAAAAGATCTACACGTTTTCAAAATTAGAATGACATATATGACATATGTGTTCGTAAAATAAGTCAAAATAAATTGCTTGCATAACTACGTTTTGGGGCCGAGTTTTATACCAATGGTTGTAGCACTACCTCGATGGTACTTTAGGCTAGACTTTGTTAAGATATGAGCCAAATTTATCCAACAGTCATGCAGTTGCTTGTTCTGTACGAAATGACCCTTTTCCACAATGTTTTGGCTATACAAATATAGTTATAACAGTCTTATGTTTTTCAACTGCTTGTGCTCATAAATAGCTTCATTTTGATATATAATATTCCTGGACATACTGCTTTTTCTTGGCAAATGAATGCCCTTAAAATTGGGTCTCAAACACTTTACATGAACCACAAATTGATTAATAATTTGAGCCTGTGTGTGACATTTCCAACAATTTGTAATGTGCGTGAGATGCAAACATTGAGCGGCTTAGACAGCCAAAACCTGCAAATATAAAGTTACCTGATGGCCTACAGATAATTTGAGATCTTACATAGCTACTAAGCGCATAGTTAAAACTCTGGTCAGACTGTGCGGATGCACATGCTGATCAGAGTCTTTGCTCTGCACATATTTGAAATTGTTGGAAATCCCTCGCACAGGCTCGTTTGTTTTTATCCCCTTTTCGATAAAAGAGTTGAAATGAACAGAACGAATATTTTTGGAAACTGAAAACCCACAAAACCTTTCAATTTTGTGAAAAATGAACCAATTTGATTAAATTGGGGTTAAATTACAATTAAAACGGCATGCCCTAACGTAGTGAAAGATCGCTATATTGACTTTTTTGTCAAAATTATCAGACATTTCTTGAACCTAATCAGTGATATGCTTGTAGTGTTCAATTAAAACGTAATTACTAGAAAATCGTCCCATTTTTATCTTGTCAGGAAATTTTACGTCAATGACCGTGTAATTATTTGCCGAATTGGGAAAGAAAGTGATTCCATGGCAAAAGTTCAGTTTAAAAACCAAAAATATGTAAAGAATATAGCGTTTATTATAATTGTTACCCGTCATACGAAAAGGTACCATCCAGGAAATCTGTAAAATGAATTATTCAAAAAGAGATTTGATCCAGCATAGGTCCACCAGAAATCGTATTTTTAAAAATTCTTTCACTGAAGGTAGATTGATCATTATAGATTCAGAAAATAAGCATGGTGCAAAAAGTTTCGACCCCAGTCATTCTGTGCAATCTGCGCAGTCTGAGTAGGGTCGACACTTTACATACTTCCCAGATGGACCCATTTCGCGTAACGGGTCACATATATAATCCAATCTTCAGCTACAAACACGAACTGAACACTACTTTTAGATGGCCTTGTTTACTTCGCCCATTGTATAACTATATAAGACAGATAGAAAGATAAGTCAATATAGGATCTATTCGCGTTTTTGAGAGCGTTAACATTTATAAAGACCCGAAATATGGATTACCCGAGCGCGAAAAGTATTTGTAGGGCCTCTGAAAAGGCTAAGGCCCGAAAATAATAAATAGACGCCATTAATGCATAAAAAGAAAGACTATGGTGCTTGCGTTTATTTGTGCTCTATTTCAATGTAATGACCCTGTCACACCTCAACGTTTTAGCCAGCGTGTGCCTAACGCGTTTGAGAAAACGACTAAGTCCGCAAAACGTCGGCATACGCTGACCTATATTTTCTTTTTGCCAATTCACGACGCGCCTGTAGCGTGTTCATAGCGAGTTAGAACGTATGAGTAACGCGTGAGTAACGTGTCAAGAACGTGTTGATAGCGTATGTCAGCGTATACCAACGTTCTTGAGCGTGTGTCCAACGTTCTCGTAATGTCCTCAGAACGTGCCAAGCGTGTTTGTAACGCGCTGCTAGCGTGTTTTAACGTGTTCACAGCGTGTTTTGGATGTAGATATAAATTCTGCAAGAAATTACCACTTTAATTTCATTCTTTTAATATATAAACAGGCCACCGGCCACTACACATATTCAAATTCAAAGTGTGTTGGTTCATGTAAAAGAAAAATAGGAAAAGACGTAAAGAAAATTACACTGGCACCTGCTACATATGAAAACATGCATATAACAAACTTATAAGATTACAGGCTGATTAAAGCTTCTGGTACTTTTCACTCCAAAAATATTGCGAAAGGGTAAAGAACTACTTGTCATAATGCACTCATTTCTTCCTCCATATGCTCTACCATGTAGGATGACTTTCTACAACCTCTCTTAATCTTGAAAAGCTAGTCTTATATTAGGGGGAAAAGGTGTCCCAAATATCAAACTTGTAGTACATATCACAGAATCAAATATTCTGAACAGAACAGAATAGAGTAAAACACGTCTTGTAATATGTCCAATTTGTACAACGATGTACTTGTCTTTTTTTGTATATTGATAATGATCAAATGAGACGAATAAATGTTTGTATTTTCGCGAACGTATTGTTATTCTGACCAAAGAGCAGACGCACTATAAACGCAATGTTTAATACACATTTAGGCTACATTCTCCACCTCGACACTCCAAGGAATTAAGAAAATCCGTAAAGGATTTATATGAAAGAAAAGACAAACAGCTTATAACATAACATAACATAACATAAGTTTTATTTATATGACTTGAACGAAATCGTTCATCGTTAAATATAGAGAATGCTACTTATAACCGAGTTTTCAAGTCATTCTTAGACTGGACATGAGGAAACATGCAGACATGAACATGTCAAAAGGGTCATACACACGTACATGCACAAATTTATTTATTTACGACAAGCTGATGGTAGAAATTCAAGACAAATATGCAGTGGAAACGCTGCCATACGCCAGAAACACGCTGTGAACTCGCTGGCAACGCGCTAGACACACGTTCAGTACGCTGAAGACACGCTATGCACACGTTCCCAGTACGCTGGAGACACGCTAGAAGCACGTTAAACTTTGGGCGAACGTGTTTCTAGCGTGTCCGTAGCGTAAGTGAACGAGCTCCTAGCGTGTCTCTAGCGTGCTGAGCGTGTTCAGAACTTGTGAGGAACGTGTGCGGAGCGTGTTCCAACACGTTCGGCACACGCTGAGAAATTTTGTGCATGCTCAAAACTTTATGAGATACTCAGCGTATCGCAACGTGTGCCAACGTGTTACAGCGTGCCGATAGCGTGTGCGGAACGTGTCCATAGCGTACCCGACGTGTTCGCAGCGTGTTATAAAAAATCTAACACGTTCCGCACACGCTGGCTAAAACGTTAAGGTGTGACAGCCCTATAAGACATAGTAACTGGTACAGATCGAAGATATTTAAGTAAAATAAAGAGGGACCTTATCGACACGGGAATATACTAATTAATCCATGTATTTTCCCGTTAACGCCCGGGTTTTGCCCGTTAACGTAGGCCTATAACGACCTGAAAACGCACATATTATCCAATAATAAGACGAAAACACTATTGTATATATACTTAGCAAAAAAAGAAACTTTACGTGACTTACAGAGGGCTGTATTATCGCTATGCAATCATAAAGAATACAGATGTTACTATTACATGAAACTTAAAGGCAATATCCGTCGGTTTATGGAAGGGTCGGTACCGGATGTTTGTAAAATGAGGTTTTTATTGATGGTCAAAGGACAAAGGGGTCGATTTCAAAAATCACAGAAATGAAATCAAGATTGTCGGTGATGTTTTGAGTATAGGTCCTTGACGTTTTCGTGATTAGAGTCTTTCCAATATCATGACAGACCAACGTCTGAGCTAAATACGCATACTTGTCTTGTAGTTATCCTTCCTTTAATGAAATGAATTGAAAAATATGCAATGGTATCAGGGCCTCTACATGACGTCAAAAGTGGCCTATATCATCTCGGCCGACACTTCATGTGGTTGTAACTGATTCTTTTTTTGTTAATTAATATGGGTTTAAAGGTTACTATCGATAGTTTTACATTATAAGTTCGACCGCTGGTGCACCTATTCATAATTTCTTGTCGTTTCTAACAGTACAGCTAGAGCTTTCATCTGAGGCACCAGTCGCCATTCTCTCCTAGGCGTATCACTTGCCAATTGTGTGGGAGAGAAATGACACTTATCACAATGCTTTTTTGTTAAATATGGAATGAATGACGGCCGAGCCAGAGGTCGAACCCACGACCCGATGAATGAAAACCAGACGCGTAACCGATTGTCCTAACCGGGCGCGGCAGTTCTAAACCGAGATGTTAAAATGTGAATTGCCTGTCCCGAGTAGCAAAACTTAAGAGTGGCGTTATAAACAGGCATTCAAGCTCTATGTATACCTGTAGTCTGATTCCTGCCTTTATTTGATTGTTGTTACATACCCGTTTCAATAAAAATATACAAACAATTTTGTTTTTTCATGCCGATGCTAAGGAATGAGTGTGACTGTGTAACAAAAATCACTCAAAATGAACTTTCGGTAGCTCAACAAGAGTATGTGACCAAAACCGGAAGTTACAGACGCATTAGCTCGGACTCGCTTCAATCGCACAAAATCCTGCGTCTGTGTAGTCTCTGTAGCTAGTCCAACTAACACATGTAAATCAAGTTGGCCTATAGCCACTGTAAGTCATTCAAAACAGACCAACAAGTATGTAAAGTTTCTTTTTTGGCTAAGTATAAGTTAAATATGATGTCAGAATCAAACAGAATTTCTTTGTTAGTTTTGCCGTCCTTTAGGACGTTTGTTGATTGACTGATTGATTTTTGTGTATTTCAGAAGCATACATCTTACGCACCTAAAACGTCAGAAATCGCGTGTTTATGTGTTTTTTTTCAAAGCTACAAGCTGTTTGTAAATAAAATTGGATATTTCACAATACTACTTCTGAGAGGTATGTTTCTCTATGACATTCCGTACATAATACATCAGCCAACGTCTACGATAAATGCTCAGACATCCATAAATCATAGGTGGTCTGTTAGAAGACCCATCATTAGTGTTGTTTGCTCAGATTGTAGTAATGGTTATAAAGAAGAGATATGTCAATTTGAATAGCTCTCGAAGTATGATTCAGGGGTTTGAAAATAAAAAAAAAATCTCACTTGTCCTTGAACAAGTTCAGGGCTGAATTACATTGGTTCAACTTAAAAGTTTACTCGTTGGGTTTCAATCATTCAATACTAATAGTACTAATGATGGGTCTTCTAATAGACCACCTATGATTTATGGAAGCTTGGAAGCAATAATTTCAGGACCAAACATGGAATTTTACTTTTAACCAAGATAGACGCTGACAGAAAACATTTAGGGAGAGAAACTCCACTATACTTTAGTACAAAATGATCAGAAACCATTATATATATAAATATTACAAGATCTATGGAATTGATTGAAATTGTTCTTACGCTTATTTTAAATTTCAAAAGCAAATTTGAAAATGTTATTTGGAGGATTTCCTCTTGTTCGATTTGATTATTTCAACTTAAACTTAGGAGTTTTCTTCTTTCTAAGTAAACGAATGAAGGCCTTCATAATTTAGGAGGACGCCAGACAAGTAGATGAAATACTACAAAGAATCACAATATCCTTCTATTTCTCCAGTTGACAAATATCGTGAAATTGGAAACTTGAATGACTTTGGAATATATTAGGGACGAAACTAAATGAGCAGAATGAGTGAGTTATGAAGAAATGAAAGGGGGAGGTAATATGATAATATCGGTCATTTCGTTCAAGATGAAGGAAATCAGCAACATATCTATTACTTCCCGTCAATAAAATATTCATACAAATACTTACGACTTCACACAAAATCAGACGTTTCCAAATTCAAGAAAGTGATTAAAATCGTGAAACTTAAGGTAGTGTACCCGTAATAGTCCCGCAACATTTTTGACCTCAAGATCTTTCAAAATGTCGACCGAGGGTTCCCAATGAAAACCATTAAGAAACTTCAGTTAAAATTGTGAACGAACGTGTGGTCCGAAATGTTGCGGAACTATTACGGGTCAACTACCTTAAAGCGATTTGAACGTAGTTGTTGAGCATTAAGAGCGTTTATTAACGTTTTGTGTGACTGTTTGGAAAAATGAATGGATAACTGAGGGAATGAGTGATATAGAATGAATTTGAATGGAGTGAGATTCAACCAAGAACATGTGCTAAACGGTTTCCAGGGAGTCGTCGGATAAGGTCTCATTTGGAAATGAAACAGTGTTGATTGGTGTCGCAATAATTTACCCTTTTCTTTCGAAATCTTCATTCTTTATGACACATGTTTTCCACCAAAGCCTTTTGTACGTACAACTGCATGTTCTACTAAATATGGTTATTTCTTTTCGATATTAAACAACAGCGTTTAATTACTTAGGCATTTCTCAAAGGCTACAAGTGTCTTTTAAACGTCGATACAATAAATGTATAGAGGTCAAAATTATTCAAGTGAGACCAACAAGAGTCACTACTGCCCGGCAGAGAATGACAGAAACATAGGTAGCACATTATTTTAGCCGGAAAATTGAAAAAAAAAAGAAAAAGATAAATATATTCACTGGTTCAGACCTATTAAATATTTAATTATATTTCATTCTTATTGATTTGCTGGTATGATTATCATTTTTGATTTCGATAAGAGTCAATACAAATTATAGCGAATGGCGTACTTTGTAATAAAATCTGCTTTCATGCCATTTCTTCAATGATTTTATAAAATGAAATTAAAAAAAAATATAACCCAAAAATGAAATCAATGTTATAAAACATCCTTTTAAGGAACAAATACGAAAACAGTCTGACATAACTGAGAAACACGGTTCATTAATTCATGAAGAAAGAAGCGCAGCTGCATACCGCTTCTATAATTTCGTATTTATTGGTCCCAGAAGGTTCTTTGATTTAGTATGTAATAGTATTTTCTCGTTTATGTTGTATTGGGTTTTACGTAATTTTAATCACATAAGCTTGTAAATATCTAGTTCCATTTTCTGAGCTATTCTTATTCACGATAAAAAATGTCTTGATAATAGTCTTGTTACTAAAGAAGACATAGAGGATTATCGTTTGTTTCAGTGTAAGATCGAGTTATATTGCATTGAGTGAACAACAAAAGCTATATTTTCACTGAAAATATAGCTTTTGTTGTTCACGAAATGAAATATTAATCGATCTTACTCGAAAAACAAACGATTGTTCTATTTCTTTAATGCAAAAATGAGACAAAATGTGAATTTTCTAGGACATTATTTCATAAAGCGCGTCATTTTGCACGTGATTGCTATGGGACGTTCATTGTGACGTCACTTATTTCTCCCCGTATAGATGACGTCAGATAGGGTGAAATGCACAAAAGCAGGGTATAAAATTTTGATAATTTCACTGCTTTTGCGGTGAGATTATCAAATGATTATCTACCGTTATATCTCGACACACACACAAAAAAATAAAGAAAAGTAGGATCATATCAAATACATCAAGAATGAAATCAGGGCCCGCTTGTGGTAAGCAAGACACGGTTACCACTATGATAAGTCGTTGCTTGAAAACGGGCTATCCTTCTATAATGAAATTTGTATGCTATATTTACAATCACCATTTGATGTCATGTCGGGTCAGAATAATTGAATACTATCATCTACATAAGTCGTTTGATTGACTTAGATCAGTTATACATTCGTATGGATAAGAAAATATAAGTTATAAGACATTTCAAGTTTGTGTACACGAACTATAAGGGGAATGTTTAAATGGCCGTTCAAGGCCTATAATTGTCTCGTGAGTGATGTATGTAGCTGGTAGTTAAGATTTAGTGCATGACGCTAATCAATGGTTTGTTTTCTTTTCAGCATCCGTCTTACGTCAACGATAGAGAGACATTGTCCAGGACAGTTTCAATGAGAACCTAAATCAATGTTGTAACCTTCTAAAGGACATTTCAACAGAGATTCCTCCATCGGCACTTGAATACATTACCTTTTTTCAAGCTGATATTTCCTTTGCCAGGTCTCCCCAAAATGTGTACAGTCCTTTAAGGAAGTGGACCCGTAATAGTTCCACAACGTTTCTGAAATAATGAACTTAAACATTGTTAACCGAGGTTTCCTATTATTTCCTATTATTGTGAAAGATCATTAGTTCCGAAATGCCGCGGAACTATTACGGGTCCACTAACTTAACATTGAAAAGCATGGGACTTATATTGTAAATAGGCTATCAAACAAAAAATTGGTAATAATCAATTATACAGAGAAAGAAATCTGAAAAGAACATTGATTTACACTAAAACTTATTACTGTCTCTGTTATTTTTGATAGACATGCATTCTTCTAGTAACTCTTGTATTCTAGTAACCCGGAAACCTAAGACTTCGAGGTTTTAGCGTATTCAATACAGCCATGAGTTCAGGATGACAAAATGGCGCATGTTGGGTTGAATTTTAAAACAGATTGCGCCGTTTTGAAATCCTGTATGCAGAGCTATTTAGTCTAAGAAGAGTAAATGTACATTATATTAATTGGCCACTGACCAAATATGGCTTGGCTTATGTCCAGTCGATTTGCGAATGATTCCAGTCTTTTTTAATCGACTACAAAATTACAGCCATATCTACGGTACGTTTATTAAAACTATTATCGTACCAATTCATATTTCAAAGTTTTAATTGGGCCTTTTCTTAAAAATCTTTTGATATTCTCATGTACTGAAATCCCGGACGGGCTGCAACAGTGAAAACAAATGTACTTGGATGACTAATAATGACAATGGTAAATAAAAGAATTAGGAGTAAATTGGGAATTATTAGGATTGTAATAGATGGAATCTTCAAATGGCTATTTTCGTATGAACAAAAGCAAACACTTCGTACGATTTTTTCGTACCGGCTTTTATTAAATACATCGTGCCGTGCACTCGTTTCCAATCTCAAAAGAACGTATTCTCATAGTTCTCTTGTTTCTGTGTTTTTAAAAAGACTGGTTAATTCACGTTTTTCAGGGCGTTAGACATGAAAAAATATTCAACGCCCGAGTGCGAATCACGAGTGCATCAAAGCATTTTGAGGGTCTTTGCAAATATTAACGTCCGTCCGAACAAAAGGACATTGACTCTATTATTGCATAAAAAAACCTCTATATTATTTATTCAAAAAGGAATTGCAAAATGATTCATAAGAACGCTTTAAAATAGAGTCACTACCACGAATGTATAGGAAAAAATGCAATATGCATTGCCTGTTTATACCGACGTTTCTTGGTAAATTTGCTTGATATTTATGTTGGACAAAGAAACTGATAAAATGTATAGGCGCAGACAGATGATATTTAATTCAGAAAAAGCTGGGCGTTAACGACACGTGAGTTTACTCTTCAATCCACGTTTTCTCCCGTGACCGCCCGATTTTTCCCGTTAACATATGCCTTTAACGACCTGAAGACGTACAGTTTATAAAATGACATTTGAAATAAAGAGTTGTATTCTGCGTAATAGTTCAACTGGCAGGGCGTGGCTTGGCTGTGACGTCATTCGAAGAGTTTACTTTTTGATATTTTGGTCTTGTAAAAATCGGCAATATTCGTCGGTCATTTTCGTAAACGCATGTTTTACATATGATGTATAACTTTAACCTGTTGATTTAACCTTTATAGTCCGTTTGACTTCTATATGGACCGACCTTTTCATCAATTGCATAAAATCGATTTTGAATTAGCAATTTGTATGTGGTAAAATCTTAATTTCAGCTTAATACCATTCCAAAAAATATTTTTTGAAAATAAAATGATTTCAAAATAATGATTTTGTCTATCTAGTTAATGTTAATATTTTTACATTTCCCGCTCTTAAACACGAGGGGTGAAGAAGGCTGTTTAGGCTGTAACAAGATGTAAACAATAGTAAAAACACGTGGTTTTATACTAAATATTTGACAAGAGAAATGTCAATTCTTCCTTATTTGGACGTGCTAATTAGCATATCGACGGGCATGTCATCTTAAACTTAAATATCTCGTGATTTGTACCGTTATTACTCGCCTGCTTATCTAGTTTTCCTCGTGATATTCATAACGACTTCGTAAAATAATGCTTTTTGATTGGTCTAAATATGTGAATATGGGTTCGTCTCAAAATAGATTACAACAATTTTAATTAATCTGACCAAACGGTTTTTAAACAAAGAGAAAATACACTCAGATTTGATATCCCAAGGAATTAAAAATCTTCGACCAAATTACTTTTATAAAAATACTCGATTTTATTCCAAAACGACCCACTTAAAATCATACACTTTTTACTCGGTCCCTTTGCAAAGCAGAACTATTTATGGTTGGACAAGTCGCTGTTCCGTTTATTACAGACACGAGAAGATATGAAAGGCTGGAAGTTAACATGTAGACGGACGGACAAAATCATTATTTTTCATTCAAAAATTCTAAAAAAACAAGATTCGTCATGGTATTAGATGGAAAATATGATATGACAAGAAAAAATACGTTTCATTAATTCAATTCTGAGATTTTTTGCGAAATGTTGGTCCATATAGAAGTCAAACGGACTATACATGATTGTAAATCTAAAAATATAGTCTTAAACTTTAATATAAAAGTAAAACGACATGATTCCAAATCAAGTTTGTCAATTCATTTTTTTAGCCTATATCTAAATGATCCAGAGAAAAATAATATTTTTACGAAGGGATGGAGAAAGGGGGGGGGGGCGCGTAACATTTGATCGATGTTTTTCATTTCCAATAATTTACGATATACATGTATATCTACTTTTAACCTTGGCGAGTTTGTAAAACTCGTCTTTTAAGGGTAGAGCGTTGAAAGAAAAAACCGTGCACGAGCGTGGAAAATTTCATTTTTGAAAGAATTTATCGTCTTATATGTATACGGTAGCAATGCTATCAAAAGCTAGAGAAATTGTCGCGAACGTGATTAATTATTTTAGGGGAGAAGAAACCACAAATACTGCATTCATAACTAGGACATCGGAAGCCATTGGCGTTAGAGAACGGACAGTATATAGAATTCAAAAGGAGCGCCGTAGACCAAACCCAGTATGCAGCACAAAACGCATCGACTATAAGCCGATTGACGATTTTGATCGCGTAGCCATACGTAATAAGATTATTGAATTTTACATCGTCAGACGACAATTTCCGACCCTGAGAAACTTACATGACGCATTAAAGAAGGATCTAAATTATCCGGCAGTTTATATCACCTTCGTGAGGTTATTCGGGAGATGGGTTTTCGATGGAAGAAGACAAAGACGAATAGAAAGTTGTTGTTTGAAAGATACTTGTGGTCCAGCTTAGAATTCAGTTCTATCAGAGGAAGAAGGAATTACAGGATGCTGGTTATCATTTGTATATTTAGACGAGACGTGGATAGATAGCTGCTATACATCCCCATGCTGTTGGCAAGGACCGGGAACAGATGGAGTAAAGGCCCGGATCAGCAAGGGACAAAGGCTCATCATCGTGCATGCTGGTTTGAATCGAGGGTTTGTTCCAGGCGCCCTGCTTATATAAAAGGCAACAACTGCATCAGGCGACTATCACCATGAAATGAACGGAACTAACTTTTTGAGGTGGATCCAAGAAAAGCTGCTACCAAACCTTACAGATAAAAGTGCTATAGTAATGGATAATGCTTCCTATCACTGTGTACAGTCAGACAAATGTCCTACTTCTTGCACTAAAAAGGCAGGTATTCAGGCAAATAATCGTTATTTTTTTTATTCAATTGATTTCAATATTTATCAACCTATTATTAAACAATTAAACTGATTTATTATTTATTGTGAAGATAAAAATTCATAGATCTGCAGGAAAAACGGGAAATTTATTTCCCCTTTTCTCCCTTTTTTCGATAATTCTATATAATATTTTCACAAAAAATGGCTACTAGTATTAGGAAAGAACAATATTTGTAAATATATATATCATTCACTGATGCTTACAAAACATTAAATAGAATTTGTACAGTTCTTTATGTTCCCTTATGTTTATTTCAGAAATGGCTGGATGATCATGAAATCACCTACGAGAATACGATGTTAAGACCCCAACTACTCTCCCTGGCTAAAACCACAAGAAAGAGCCAACATACGTCCTGGATGACATAATTCGACAACACGGTCATGAAGTGTTGAGACTACCGCCTTATCACCCTGACTTAAATCCTATTGAACTCATATGGAGCCAGTTGAAGAGAACAGTGGCCTCGAGGAACACAACACACAGATTGTCTAATATGATGGACATAACAAGGGCTGCCTTCGACGAAATCGACACACAGAAGTGGGAAAACGCTTGTAGGCACGCAAATCAATGTGAAGAAACACATAAAGCGAAAGATATAGTTGTGGACTTTGTTGTTGACAATTTTATTATTGATCTTAAAGCCGAAAGTATTGAAACAACGGACACTGCTAGCGAAGGCGAACTTTAATTGTCTGTAGAACTTTTTAATAAAATGTTATATAAATATTCATTGGAAATGTAATAAAAGAAATATTGTCCAATCCATTAAAACAATTGTAATAAAAAAAATCATACAAATAATCAAATAAAGAGAAAAAAAGCGTAACTCACGCTTAAAAGGATAAATAATTAATAATAATAAATTATTACATCCGTAACCAAATCCCAATCCGAAGTACCCAAATGATGAGTAACAATTATTTTGCACTTAAATACGAAAACAAAAGGAGATTTAAAAAGGGGCATTGGCGGAGATTCAATCTCGAGTCCTCTTGATTATTTGTCGGCTGTACTCTACCAACTGCGCTATTTTACCTTTTCTATAAAAGTAAACACAATTTAAAGTGTTGTTATATATAAACCTAATGGTTTTTACCGTGTCTATTTTTATAATTAGTCTGGGGATTTTCCAATATCTCTTGACACTGTTAGGTAATATATATATGTAGAAGATTTTAGATCTTTCTAGAAAGGACTTTTAGAAAGTGATTCAGTCTCTAGAGTATTCTTATGTTCTATGCTATTCTAGATTATTCTATGGTATTATATAAAGGGGTTCCTACAGCATTCTTGGTTCACTTGATTCAGACTAATGGTTTCATTTAGTAGTACTGTGTTAAACAAAAAGGGGATTTCTTGTTATCTTAAAAGTGTGTTTGAAAGCGTATTGTTAATTGTAAAGTTTGTTGCTAACTTCTTTATTCTTGTTACATTGACACGTAACATATTGGGGGCTCGTCTCGAGATACGAACATCAGACAAACAAACAAAACAAAACAAATCAAACAAATTCTGTATTTAAATCTGCTGTTCAAAATTATTTAAGAAATTAATTTCATATTTCAATTTTAATAAATCTAGAGTGTACTTTCACTATTATTTATCGAAATCTTACATTCTTATTTGAATACAGCAACAAGCTACCATGTCTTTTGACTTAGAAAAAATTACGCACGAACCTTCCGTGGAGCTATTGAATTTAGGTAAAAAGTCTGATTGGCTCAATCTTGCCAAGCATTATGAATTAAAAGAAGTCAAGTCCTCATGCGAAAGCATGAAATTAAGAATATTTTGGTTCAATATTTTGTTGATGAGGACATTTTTGATCAAAAGGCTCTGTCTCTCATTGTTGATGTCCCATCAGTTGCAAGCTCAAGAGAGCTTGAACTGTTAAAACTTCAACAAAGGGAGAAGGAATTGGAAATAGAAAGAGAGAGAGAAGAGAGAAAATTACAAGACAAACAATTAGAAATTGAAGAAAAAGAAAGAGAAAGGCAATTTCAAAGAGAAAAGGAAGAGCGAGAAAGAGAAGAAAGAGAACAAGAAATAGAAAGAGAGAGGGAAAGAGAAGAAAGAGCAGAGAGAGAACGAGAAAAAGAACGAGAATTTCAATTACGATTAAAAGAATTAGAAATTCAAGATAGAGCAAATCAGCCCAGATATATGTATAATGACCACTTTGATGTAACAAAACATTTTAGGCTTGTCCCACCATTTCAAGAAAATGAAGTTGATACATATTTCGAACATTTTGAAAAAGTTGCAAATAACTTGAAATGGCCAAGGGAGCAATTGACCTTACTTCTCCAAAGTGTCTTAGTAGCAAAAGCCCGCAATATTTATTCGCAACTTAGAACGGAACAAAGCAATGATTATGATACTGTAAAAGAACTCATTCTCAAAGGTTATGAGCTGGTTCCAGAAGCATACAGACAACAATTTAGAAGTTGTAGAAAAGAATCTGGCCAGACTCACGTTGAATTTGCAAGAAATGAAGAAAAGTTATTTTACAGGTGGTGCTATTCTAAGAAAATAGACCAAAATTATGATAATCTTAGACAACTTATATTAATTGAACAATTCAAAAATTGCATTCAATTTGACATTCACATTTATATGAAAAAAATGTTGAAACTATACATGAAGCAGCTCGTTTAGCTGATGATTACTACCTTACACACAAAAATTCTTTCGTAAACAAAGCAAAACCTGCTTCCTCACATCCCCAAAATAAATCTATGTCTGGTGATTCATCTAGCATGTCTAGTCAATCAAATTCACCTAAACCAAAGTTTACTGGTGAAACCAATGTTCAAAACCCCTTATCTCGAGTACATTGTACTTTTTGTAAAAAACCAGGTCACCTTATTTCAGAATGTTTTAGATTAAAAAGGAAGAAGGAACTGAGTGCAGCCAAACCTACAGGGCTCACCAGCCTTCAGCCTAAATCACAGCCTTCTTTTGAGTTAAATTCAATTGTTAAGGCAGAATCAAATTCTGATTCCTGTATGGAGATTTTTAAACCGTTCATGTTGGATGGTTTTGTATCACTTTCAGGTGATAAGTGCCCAACTACCCCTATTAAAATTTTAAGAGAAACAGGAGCTTCTCATTCTCTTATTTTAGCAGATGTTCTGCCTTTTTCTGAGAAGACTTCGTCTGGTACTAGTGTCCTTTTTTCAGGGTGTAGAGTGTGGTGTTATTAATGTTCCTCTTCATAAGGTTAATTTGTCCTCAGATTTGGTTACTGGTTCTGTGGTTGTTGGTGTTAAACATTCTTTACCATTTAAAGGTGTACATTTATTGCTAGGCAATGACTTAGCTGGAGATAAGGTTGTTGTTAATCCTCTTGTAACTGACACAACTAATGTAGGTCAAACAGATGATCCTATTTTGCAGGAAATACCTGATTTGTACCCTTCATGTGCAGTAACTCGGGGTATGGCTAAAAAAGCTTCCTTGAAAAATTCAAATGATATTGACTTAACAGATACTTTTGTTGGTCAATATTTCAATGACGAGATTAAAAAGTCTTTTAATCTTAGTCTGCCTGATGCTCAGACAGACTCGTCAAAATTTTGTCAGTCATCTCCAAGGTCAAATGACCAAGGCCATGAATCGCATTCAAAGTCAAAGTTAATCCAGGAACAGCAAAATGATCCTGAGATTTCAAAGTTAATTGATAGGGCATTACCCGAAAAAAGAATGTCTCAGAATCCTGTTTGTTACTATAAAAGAATGGTATTCTGATGAGAAAATGGCGACCATTTGATGTCCCAGCTGATGATGATTGGGCTGTTTATCACCAAATTGTTGTTCCAAAGTCATATCGCCGTGAAATACTTAGTATAGCTCATGAAAGTTCAATGTCTGGTCATTTAGGTGTAAACAAGACTCATCACAAGATTATGACTCATTTCTTTTGGCCTGGACTTAAATCCGATGTTTCCAAATATTGTAAAAGTTGCCATACTTGTCAAATGGTAGGGAAACCTAACCAAGTTATTCCAAAAGCAAGGTTACAACCCATTCCAGCTTTTGATGAACCTTTCAGTCGAATAATAATAGACTGCGTTGGTCCTTTACCAAAATCTAAGTCAGGTTCTGAATATTTGTTGACAATTATGTGTGCTTCTACTCGCTTCCCAGAAGCAATTCCTTTAAGAAACATTAAGGCAAAGTCAATTATTAAGGCTCTTGTCGAATTCTTTACTTTTGTTGGCCTTCCAAAATCAGTTCAGTCTGATCAAGGATCAAACTTCATGTCAGGCATATTCCAACAGGTTATGCATGAATTAGGTATCAAGCAATATCGGTCATCTGCTTATCATCCTGAAAGTCAAGGTGCTTTAGAAAGATTTCATCAGACCCTAAAGAATATGATAAGGTCATATTGTTTCGATACTGAGAAAAATTGGGAAGAAGGTATTCATTTGCTATCATTTGCAGTCAGAGAATCTGTTCAAGAATCTCTTGGCTTTAGCCCCTTTCAGTTAGTTTTTGGTCGTTCTGTTCGTGGGCCATTAACACTCTTGAAAGAGAAATTTCTTGCTGATGATGAAACACCCTTGAACTTGTTACAGTATGTTTCTGACTTCAGAAATAAACTTTCTAGGGCATGTGAGGTTGCTAGGTCAAATCTTAAATCATCTCAGAGCAAAATGAAGGCAAGATATGACAAGCATAGTGTTGATAGGAAATTTGAACCAGGTGATAAACTCCTTGCTCTTTTACCAATACCTGGCCGACCCTTACAGGCAAGATATTATGGCCCGTATACTATTGATAAGAAAACAAGTGATTTGAATTATATTATCAATACTCCTGGAAGGCGTAAAAATAAACAAATGTGTCATGTGAACATGTTAAAAAAGTATTTTGACAGAGATAGCTCTATTTCAAAACCAGTTACAGTTGTAAACACTGTCCCACAAGAATCAAATGTGATTGAATCAGAAGTTAAATCAGACTTTAGTGAAAAATCTGTTCCTGGTCCACCTAAACTTGAGAACTCTTAAATACTAAAGAATCTTGACGACAAACTTTCACATTTTGAGCCATCTCAACGAGAAGAGCTGAAACAGTTGATTAATGAATATGAACATTTGTTTCCTGACATCCCCACAAGAACTGATAAAATATATCATGATGTCATTGTGGAAGATTCTCAACCAATAAAACAACATCCTTATAGAATGAATCCAGTGAAACAAAAAGCCCTTCAAGATGAAGTGAATTACTTATTGGAGAATGATTTTATTGAACCCAGCCAAGGTAATTACAGTTCACCATGTATATTAGTTCCAAAGCCAAATGGAACATACAGAATGTGTACTGACTATCGAAAAGTGAACTCAGTGACAAAAACTGACTCTTTTCCAATACCAAGAATTGATGAATGTGTTGACAAAGTCGGTAATTCTAAATATGTCACCAAATTTGACCTTCTCAAAGGATTGCATGTGGTTTAACCCTGATATCAACACCATAGCAATTATATCTCAATGGTGCACCTACCCATGGTTTGTTTGCTTAGTAAACATTATACATTTACATTTACATTATATGTATCGAGAAACTTTTTATCGTCTCATTCGTAAAATGTCTTTGTCTTTGGCTAAACAGAATAGTTTACTAACATTAGTAAGTCCTTCTCTGGCAATGACCAAATTTGAGTAGTTGTTTTGTACGGTTAAGTTCATTTGTCCTTGTACACAAATTTGTTGATTTACAATAACTTGCACATTTAATTGATATACAAACTTTTTATTACATCTGATACCGTAAATCGTTTATTCTTGCGAAAGTGCTTGTAATACAGAGTGGACGCATATCATATTTTCGTTCATATATAAGGCGGAGGTCATTGTCAGGTCAATAAACACAAACAGTACTGAATTTTTTATTGTCGGTAATTGTTCTTTAAAATGCCTCGGTTTTTACGTGCATATTTCAACAACACCGTATTTGGAAAGAGGAGGCGTTCAGTTGTAATAAATATAACCGGCTTATTCCGTGTAAATCGTGCGATATTCTGTCATTCATATTAAGCGCAGGAAAAAGACTAAGTCAGTTAAACGCTAATAATTGAAAATTACACGATTTAAACAGCCTCAGTCGGTCGCTACGCTCCCTCCTTTCGGCTGTTTAAATCGTTTAATTTTCAATTATTAGCGTTTAACTATTACATAATACCTGTACCAGTACAGGTCTAAAGGAGGTCGCATTTTAAAAACAAATATTTAAGGTTCATGTAAAGTGTTTGAGGCCCAATTTTAAAATACTTCATTTGCAAAGAAAAAGCAGTGTGTCCAGGTATTTTATATATCTAAATGAAGCTATTCATGAGCATAAGCAGTTGAGCAACATAAGACCGCCATAGCTAAAGCTGTAAAGCCAAAACATTGTGGAAAAAGGTAATTTTGTACAGAACAAGCAACTGCATGATGGTTGGATAAAATTGGCTCATATTTTAACAAAGTACAGTCTAAAGTACTGCCCAGGTACAACTACAAACTTAAATATAAAACCCGGTCTCATAAGGCTGTTTTGAAACAATCCGTTTCCATTTATTTTGTCAACATACTTGTCAAACCGGTTTGGTCTGTTTTTTAAATAGATGTTAGGCATGGTGCAACAGCACATCATAATATTATGAAATATTTTCTGCGATTTATTTCAAATTATAGTTTTTGAATTCAATTATCTATAATAAATTACTATATATTTATCATTCAGTGAAATAGAAATTGATATATTGATAAACAACCTTACAGATATATACAAACTATAAATGTCCATTTATGTTGTGATAACACACCATACCTTACAATTATCTACAGGTTTACAAAATTAGAATGACATATATGACATATTTGTTTATAAAATAAGTCAAAATAAATTGCTTGCATAACTACGTTTTGAGTTCGAGTTTTATACCAACGTTTGTAGTAGTACCTGGGTAGTACTTCAGTCTGTACTTTGTTCAAATTTGGGCCAATTTTATCCAATAGTCTTGCAGTTGCTTGTTCTTTACAAAATGACCCTTTTCCATCATGTTGTTATTGCAGTTTTATATTGCTTAACTGCTTATGCTCATGAATAGCTTCATCTTGATATATAATATACCTGGGCACACTGCTTTTTCTTGGAAAATGAAGTGTTTTAAAATTGGGCCTCAAACACTTAACATGAACCTTAACAGTAATATAGATTGATCATTTAGATTCAGAATATCGGACTAGCGCGAAAAGTTTCGACCAAAGTCAGACTGGTTTAGACTTTTTTTATTTTACATCGATTGGGAAACAAGTTCTTACAACTTAGATTAATCCCTCTCGATTCTGCTTCCTGGAAAATTCACCAGTACTCGCGCCGATTGTGTGGGCCAATGAAAGAACCAAGATTGATAGCCGCTCCCGGGAATCGAACTAAGGACCTTTGGATCAAGGGGCCGACGCTCTACCTCTAGACCACGGACACCACGTCTGCACAGTCTGACTAGGATCGAACCTTTACACACTACCCAGATGGTCACTTTCGCTCAATGGATCACAATTATAATAACATTGTGGGTATTGATGAGAATATTGCTGACGGACTGAGAGATATGATTACATCACGCTTGGTATTATCCTCCATTAATCATAGACCGTCTGATGAAGGCGTAAAATTATTGCCTTCTGCTGTCCACTATATGATCCATAATTATCTCCGATAATGTCATAAATGAATCAAGATCATTGGTACAAAATGGAACCTGTAAGGGAAACCCACAACTGAACTCTTGTCATGCTGACTAAATAAGACCTTGGTAAAAATGCACAAACGTGCTGTAAGCATGGAGTGGTTTGATGATAAGTCTTTACATAGTTTTGGAAAAATATCAAACTTCTCTGTTTTTAAAAGTACAATCAGGTGAATTAGACTAAGATAAGGCTGCAGATATGTGCAGGCTGATCATTGTCTATACCTCATGCTTAAGTATGAATATTCCGGATTCAGCATGACAATGGTTAACGCTTTTCTTTCTTAATCCGGATTTTTTATCAGTTATGACTTATTAAACTATTTCACCAAAACTAATTGATAGATATACACTGTATTCACCATTTACCCCGATCCAAAATCTAAAACCACTCTCTCAGCGCTCCAACCATACATTCTAATCACTCCAAAGTCGTTCTAAGACGCTTTAAATTCGTTGAAAACATGCAACATTTCATTCAAATCATCAAATGATTCAACGTTTCTATTGGCTGATGTAGGTTTTGTAGCGTCTGTTTGGGACGTGAAGACACAAAAATGGAAGTAGTAGATTTTTCTTTGGAAAGGGAGGTAATAAATTATCGCTAGTTTCGTTCATTTTAGACACAACTATCGATTATATTATATCTCCATTGAATTTCACTAAGAACTCGCTCATTCAATTTCATTCCTAACTCATTCCAAAATTATGCATCTTGTCAATTTCGGAATGTTGTTGACTGTAGTACAGTAAGAAGGTAACAAATAGCCATCGCTCTGTTTGAGAAGGTTGTAACTACAGCTTGGTCAAACTGTGGTTACAAAGTTTACCAAGCAGTGTGTGTGGGGGGGTGTTTATAATATTTAAGAATCAATTGCCCACTATCACCACTTAATTTAGAATTCATCTGTAAATGTAAACTTCATATATCCTCTGAATGATCCAGTTGCATTTTAACTTCACTGTCTGTTTACAAACGTTTTCACCACAAGATTCAGAACTTATCTGTAAATGTATACTTCATTGTATGATCTAGTTGCATTTTAACTTCACTGTCTGTAAACGTTACTCTTTACTATGAACTTGTCATAAACTGAATGTTTTGTATTATGGGCCAAAGGCTTTATATTATTTTACCGAATAAAGAATATATATGTAGGTTGATTGAATGGAGTTTTACGCCGCTTTCAACATTTTGTCAGTTATATCGCGGCGGCTGGAGCACCTAACAATTGTTTCCTGGTATTTCTCTCACCAGTACAACCACCGCATCCTTTCCTAGCCTCCAGCTGCTATCTCACATAGGTCTACGATTATCAACCCATTTGTGAGAGACAAATAGTCGGAAAGAATGAGTGCCGCCGTCGGGGATCGAACCCGGGACCTTTAGATTGACAGTCCGACGCGCTACCAACTGCGCTAAGACGGCGGCATATACACTGTAGGACCAACTCATAGAGACGAAACTGCCTTCATTCTTTTTTTTTAATAAATAAACTTCGTCCAATCTTGACAATTAGAACTGTTGACGTCTCTATATTGCCATGTAACCTACGAGAAATATTCTCCTATTTTAAATACTAGTAGTGAGAAAAAATAACATCATTGAGTGCTAGTTATAAGCATCATTGCACATTAACACATTGTGAAATATCAATCATAAAATTGTTAAACTCATTTCAGACAACACTTTACAGCGTAGCCTATTAAATTATTAAATGAGTGAGTGCATGGAATTTCCAACAATTTTACATGTGCGCAACGTTAAGACACAGATTACCCTGTGCATCCGAACAGTCTTTTCTGTATTTAATATATAGCTAAGGAATTATAGTGTCTGTTCACTATCACATAATATGTTTAAAAACATCATGTGGTAGTCCAGACTGCTCGACGTCCGTTTATCAAGCACTCATAAAATTGTTGGAAATGTCATACATAGGCTAAAATCACTTTGCCCAAAACTATTAATACTTCCTGCAGGGACTACGTCATGTGGAAAAAAACAATATGATCTTCTCATGCAGTTCTTGAATAACTTGGTACGATTCTAGAATTTTCGGACAAACTTCTCTTGCGCAGGACAGTTCCGGAATTGTTCCATTTCTTACTTTGCGGCGAATATATTAAATGATGGTTTTTACTCATCATATATATATATATATATATATATATATATATATATATATATATATATATATATATATATATATATATATATATATATATATATATATATATATATATATATATATATATATATATATATATTATATGATGAGTAAAAACCATCATTTAATATGTCTGTAAGATAGAACTTCTAGGAAAAAAAGGAAGAAACCAATGGAAATGTCGTCAGATCTAAAAAGAATCAGTAAAATGAATTATAAATTATTATCGCGGGAGTGAAATAAATCTGTTGATTATTTTTCATATAACACGGGTGTTATTACACTAGTGGAGTAACTATGCACATGTGTTAAGAACACATAGAAACATATTTTTGTTCTAAAAATGACGCCATAATGCATTTGATGAAGTCAAATCGCAAACGGCGATGTATGTTTCGCGGAATATCTTTAATCCACACATTTCTCAAATTTCTACGATTCATCACAAAGAATTAGGTCATATTGTTTATAGAATACCAAATATGTGAACATATAACACAGAATTTATTAAACTTGTCAACAAAAAACAAATAAAAACTCGAAAAAGTCTCGTTGGTGGACGTTTACGTTCACCAGTGCTAATACCGTGTCAATCCTGTCCGATGTAAATAGGTTTTCAAAACAGTAGTGCTCACTTAGATTCAATTTACTCTTTTTCCAAAATTGTGTCCGTCTAACAACTATGCATTTTAAAAATGGGGTGTAACAAGGATTCTACATAACTTGTTGAAACCTCAAAGACATCTTGCAAGTGCGAAATCATATGCAATTCTGAGATCGGGTGAACGTTTTGCTTGCGTAGAACTACTTTTAAGGCAGGGTGAGTAATTTGCCCCTTGTTTTCCAATGGTCTATGGGAGGTCACTCATGAAAACTTGTTGGAAGGAATGACTAGAAAAGTAACCTTCCCTGATACTACTAATGTATATAAAACAATGGCCAATTAATTGAAATACCGGAATACACATGAATACCGATACAGCCCGATCAGGTAAAGTAAAGCATTCAGGTCGTGCGATAAAGGTTTAACAAAGGGGTTTTACTATATATTTCAACACGCGACAGCTAATCTCGAGACGAGTGTCTACAATGTTTTACGTGTTTATATAAAAACTTACCCTGTCTTTCTTTATTTGAGAATGAAAATCGCGGAACAATTTATTATTATCCTTTTATAGAAATTTTAAGCAGATAACACCGTAATTTTAATTATGAGATAACGGAGAATCGATTAGCATTACAAAATAATAACAATAATCTAGATCATCTTATTGCCATTTCTTTCCTTTTTATTTCCAATGGATCAGACAATCACTCTTTAAACTACACCTGGCATAATGCCGAAAGTTATCGAAACCTTGTTATTACAGGACTTTGGTTGACGATCGACGAGATATGTTGAGAAATGTACATCTGAAGCAAGATGCGAACTTTGGTCAGGTCATTCTCCTTTTATTGTTATTTTACATGTAAAATTTAACTTTTCTCACTAAATGGAAGAATTACTCTAGTATGCCAACAGAAACGTCCACCATCAGTACTTTCAGTGCTTTGATTTTTTATCTGTTATAGATGACTTGTTTGATAAATTTGGTATTCAATGAGCACTCATTCAATATCATCTATTTAATTGAGTACTAATAGTGTTTAGCTTTTTAATAAATGTACATGTAGGATGAGGTCTAGTCCTATTGTACGACCCTGAACTTTCTTAGGAAACAATGTCCAATTTTGATACCCAATCTAGTGTACCCCATTTGTTGATTAAATTTCTAAAAGGGGAATAAGGACTTGATAAAATGGAGACTCTAACGATGCTATACTTTGTTACCAAAATCAGACTGCATATGCAGTATTAATTACTATAGTAATTATGCCATTCTCGTACAGTTAGTAACAATTAATCTCAATCAAAATCATTCTAAATCGCTCACACAGTGCTCCATCCATTCATCACAGACACCCAATCAAACCTTTCAAAAATGCTCCAATATGAATGATAAGATCATTAGCAGCTACTACACTGAAGATAGATAAAGAAAGAAAAAAATCACGCTTTCACTGAAAAAAAAAATGAAATTGTAAACGTTTGATTTGTACTTGAAGCAAAAGGGAGCTATTAATAGTTCTTGTATGCATAATTTTTTTAGGGGAGGTAATAAATATCGCTAATTTTGTTCAACCAGAACACAATTTGCGATATTGGATTACCTCCGTTTTATTTCACTCAAATCTCGCTTATTACACTCATTCAATTTCATTGGGCCAAAATTATTCATTGGGTCAATTTCATGATGTTTTAACTGTACAGAGTTCTATAGAAGAGAAAATATTTCCCAGAAAGAGAAAAATTGACCAATTATCGAATGATAAACCGACGCCTAAATCTACTAAAGATTGGAGTAATCACCATCAAAATGGTTGGGTTTACAAGAGAATTGTCATCTGATAAATCATTTTTATAGCTTCTTAACCCATTAACAGACTACATAATTTTAGACTGATCCAGAATGAAGGCTAATGCGACGACATTTTTTAAGTGATGATATTTTGAAAATATATGTCCCTTTGTGTAGAAAAAATCATATACAAGTACATGTATACTAATATCGCCAAAAATTCTAAAAAGTTTAGTTTATGCTTATCTTACTCGACGCATTCATTATTAGACTAGTTTATATTTGCCACGGAAGCCATGCAGCATCGCAGATTTTTTTTTCTTTTTTTTTTAATTCGTTCGGTTTTATTTTCTATGATGTTTTGGTTAACAAAATTCTCCAATGCCTGTACAGTTAAAAAGAAACTGATAAAACATTGAAGGTGCTCGGTAGACAATCACACTGATACATCATAATACATAATACATCAGCCAACGTCTAAAATAAATGCTCAGACATCATGGTACTAACGATGGGTCATCTTACAGACCACCTATGATTTATGCAAGCTTGGAAGCATTAATTTTAGACCAAACATGGAATTTTACTTTTAACCAAGATAGACGCTGACAGTAAACATTTATGAAGAGAAACTCCACTATACTTTAGTACAAAATGATCTGAAATCATCATATATAAATAATACCAGATCTATGGAATTGATTGAAATTAACCTAGTGCGTACTTTAAATTTCAAAAGCAAATTTGAAAATGTTATCTGGGAGATTTTCTTTTGTTCGATTTGATTATTTCAACGTATACTTTGGAGTTTTCCCTCTTCTAAGTAAACAAATAAAGGCCTTCATAATTTAGGAGGACGCCAGGCAACGAACAAAGAATCACAATATCATTTTATATCTCCACTTTGACAAAAGTTGACAAATATCGTGAAATTGACAGGGTTAATGCCTTTACAATGAATTAGGACGAAACTAAATGAGCAGAATGTTCGAATTTTGAAAGAAATGAAAGGGGGGGGTTAATATAATAATATCGGTAATGTCGTTCAAAATGAAGGAAATTAGCAACAAATTTATTACTTCCCGTCAATAAAATATTTATACAAATACTTACGACTTCACTCAAAATCAGAGGCTTCCAAATTCAAGAAGGTCAATAAAATCGTACAGCTTAACGTAGTAGACCCGTAATAGTTCCGCAACATGTTAGACCTCAAGATCTTTCGCAATGTTGACCGAGGTTTCCTGATGAAAATCATACGGAAACATCGGTTAACATTGTGAAAGAACATAGGGTCATAAATGTTGCGGAACTATTACGGTTCTACTACCTTGAAGCGATTTGAACATAGTTTTTAGCTTTTATAGCGTCTATGAACGTTTTGCGTTTGGAATAAATGAATTGAGCACTTAGGGGTTGAGCGGTATAGAATGGTTTTGAATGAAGTGAGACCCAATCATGAACATTCGCTAAACGGTTTTCAGGGAGGTCTCCTTTGGAAATGAAACAGTGGTGATTGATGTCGCAATAATTTACCCTTGTCTTTCGAATTTTATTATTGATAGCATATGTTTTCCCACACGCTATTTATCCGTACAACTACATGTTGTAATATATATGTAAATTTCCTCTTCGACATTAAACGACAGCGTTAAAGTACTTAGGCATTTTCAAAGGCTACTAGTGTCTCTTAAACGTGGATGCAATCAAATGTCTAGAGGTCAAGCTTATTCAACAAGACAAGAGTCACTACTGCCCAGCAGAGAATGGCAGAAACATGGGTAGCACATTATTTTAGCCGGAAAATTTGAAAAAAGTTAAACATATTCACTGGTTCAGACCTATTTAAGATTTAATCGTATTTAATTCTTATTGCTTTCTTGTTAAGATTATCATTTTTGAGTTCGAAAAGAGTCAATACAAATTATGGCGTACTTCGTATTAAAATCTGCTTTCATGCCATTTCTTCAATGATTTTATAAAATGAAATTTAAAAAAAAAAAAAAAAAAAGAAAATGAAATCAATGTTGTGATACATACTTTAAAGGAACAAATACGAAAACAGTCTGACATAACTGAGAAACACGGTTCATTAATTCATGAAGAAAGAAGCGCAGCTGCATACCGCTTCTATAATTTCGTATTTATTGGTCCCAGAAGGTTCTTTGATTTAGTATGTAATAGTATTTTCTCGTTTATGTTGTATTGGGTTTTACGTAATTTTAATCACATAAGCTTGTAAATATCTAGTTCCATTTTCTAAGCAATTTTTATTCACGATAAAAAATGTCTTGATAATAGTCTTGTTACTAAAGAAGACATAGAGGATTATCGTTTGTTTCAGTGTAAGATCGAGTTATATTTCATTGAGTGAACAACAAAAGCTATTTTCACTCGTGGCTCTGTCACTCGTGAAAATATACATTTTGTAGCTTTTTTTGTTCACGAAATGAAATTAATCGATCTTACTCGAAAAACAAACGATTGTTCTATTTCTTTAATGCAAAAATGAGACAAAATGTGAAATTTCTAGGACATTATTTCATAAAGCACGTCATTTTTCACGTGATTGCTTTATATATGCAACGTTCATTGTGACGTCCCTTATTTCTCCCCGCACAGACGACGTCAGATAGGGTGAAATGCACAAAAGCAGGTATAAAATTTTGATAATTTCACTGCTTTTGCGGTGAGATTATCAAATGATAATCTACCGTCATTTCCCGATATACCACCAAAAAGCATTCAAGAAAAGTAGGATCATATCAAACATTTCAAGATGGAAATCAGGGCCCGCTTGTGGTAAGCAAGACACGGTTACCACTATGATATTTCGGTGTTTGAAAAACGGGCTATCTTCCTACAATGAAATTAGTATGCTATGTTCACAATTACCATTTGATATAATGTCGGGTCGGAACAATTGGATACTTTCATCTACATAAGTCGTTTGACAGGTTTAGATCAGTTATACATTCGTATGGATAAGAAAATGTAAGTTTAAAATACATTTCAAGTTTGTGTAAAAGAACTATAAGGGGAATGTTTAAATGGCCGTCCAAGGCCTATAATTGTCTCGTGAGTGATGTATGTAGCTGGTAGTTAAGATTTAGTGCATGACGCTAATCAATGGTTTGTTTTTCTTTTCAGCGCCCGTCTTACGTCAACGATAGAGAGACATTGTCCAGGACAGTTTCAATGAGAGCTTATAACTACTGATGTAACCTTCTAAAGGGAAATTCAACAGAAATTCTATCTTACAGACGTATTAAATGATGGTTATTGCTTATCATATATATATTCGCCATAAAGTTAGAATTGGAACAATCCCGGAACTGTCCTGCGCAAAATAACTTTGTCCGAAAATTCTAGAATCGTTCCTAGCAATTCTAAAATTGCGTGAGGAGATCATATTGATTTTTAAGTGACGAAGTCTTTGTGGGAAGAAAAATTGGTTTGGGCATAACATTTCCAACAATTTTATGAGTGAGTGATGAACAGACGTGATGAACAGACGTAGAGCTCTCTGGACTACCACATGGTGCTTTAAAACATTGTATGTGATTGTAAACAGACAGACAGGCAAATCTGAGTCTTAACGTTGCACACATTGTAAAATTGTTGGTAATTTCATGCACTCACACATTTAATAATTTAATAGGCTATGGCTGTAAAGTGTTGTCTGAAATGAGTTCTTCTACAATCTTGTGATTGATATTTCACATTTCTGGCAATGTGTTTAATAGAACAAATACTTGAAAAAATATATAACTATAGGTGTATTTTCAAAACTGAGCTCTGACGTAGGCGTTGAGTCTATTACCATAGGTAAGTCGGGTATATTTAAAAAAGCCTATGATAGGAATTGAATGTGATCCCTTCTTTTCCAGTTTGAAAGTACATGAATGAGTAAACCTTACGATTCAAGACAAGTATTAAGTTTCATTTGTAAGGTAAATTGTATCTTTATTAGGTATTGTTTAAACCTGTTTTATCTATTTTGAAAGAATAGCACGTGGATTTAATCGTTAAAAGTAGATTTCACGGCTCACCGCGCAAAATCTACCCAAACCACTCAATGATGTTATTTCCTCACTACTAGTATTTAAAATAGGAGAATATTTCTCGTAGGTCACACGGCAATATAGAGACGTCAACAGTTCTAATTGTCCCGACGGGACGAAGTTTATTTATTAAAAAAAAGAATGAAGGCAGTTCTTAATCTATAAACTTGGTCCTACAGTGTAGATCTGTCAATTGTTGAAATTGTTTAATACGTCATAACTGGTAAAAAGTCCGGATTAAGAAAGAAATCATGTTAACCATTGTCTTGCTGAACCCGGAATTTTCCTGCTTAAGCAGGAGGTATAGACAACGATCAGTCTGCACACATCTGCAGCCTGATCTTAGTCTTATTCACCGGAGGTACGTTAAGATAAAAAATCCCGCTTAATAATTTTTAAGCGGTCATAATGAACGATTATTGATAATTTTAGTGAAAACATTCGAGGTTACTCGTTTTAAGCCAATGCAAATCCATCTACGTTTTCTCATTGAGATATCTTAAGATTATTATTGAGCCGCTTAAAAATCTCGCTCTAACGAACGCTTTATCTTAAAAATCTTAATAAGATTCTTAAGAATCCCGGTCCACCGAACGCACCTCTGATTTTACTTTTAAAAATATAAAAAATAGAATATGTTTTCCCAAAATATAAACAGACTTATTATTATTACACGCCAATGTGTGCTGACAACAGTACAATTTTGCCAAGGTTTTTATTTAGGCAGCATGACAAGAGTTCAGTTGTGGATTTCCCTTACAGGTACCATTTCATACCAATGATCTTGAGTCATTTATGACATTATCCGAGATAATTATAGATCATATAGTGGACAGCAGAAGTCAATAATTTTACGCTTTCATCAGACGGTCTATGATTAATGGAAGATAATACCAAGCGTGATGTAATCATACCTCTCAGCCCGTCAGTCAGGATCTCATCAAACCCACAGGTTTATTATTATTGTGGCCCGTCGAAAGAGCGAAAGAGACGAACTGCGTTATGCGTAAAGTTTCGATCCGAGTTAGACTGTGCAGACTGCACAGTCTGACTTGGGTCGAAACTTTTCGCGCTATGCCGATTTTCTGAATCCAAACGATCAATCTATATTCCTGTTAAATAATGCTTTTTTTCCAAATGAGACCTCCTTTTGGCCTGAACTGGTACAGGTACAACCCTCTTTTTCTAATATTCTTTTATAAAATATACGCTTTCAGGTCGTTGTAGGCATACGTTAACGGACAAAAAGCTGGGCGTAAACGGGAGAAAACGATTATAAAGTAAACTCACGTGTCGTTAACGTCCGGCTTTTTCTACGTTAAATATCATCCCTCTGAGCCTCTTTCCTTTATCAGTTGCTATGTCTTACATAAATATCAAGCAACTTTACCAAGCAACGTCGGTACAAACCGGCAATGCATATTGCATTTTCCTGCACATTCGTGGTATTGATATTATTTTAAAGCGTTCCTATGAATTATTATATGTTTAGTTTATTCAGTATGATATATGGCCTCCGGCCTTTACAAATAGCATTATACAACATAACATTACAAACGTGCAACCAGTGGAAAATAATATACATAAACACATTTACACATACACATAACTACACAAATATATACGTACATATTCACACGTCAGTACACAAAAAGATATATACACATATACATGTATGCGTTAAGTATAAGTTTATACATACGCATACAAACATAAATGCATACAAATAAGAAATTTCTTTGTAAAATGAAAAATATTGACGGGAGTAAATAAACATAGTTTCAGTCTATACCGAGCCAGAGTTTTCTTTTTTCGAATGCATGATAAATATACATAACAGTGTTCCTTATCTGATTTTCATTTTTACTTGATAATAGAATACTAAATTTATGAATAGACGGCAAGATGTAAAATTTCTCAGGTATGTATTTCTTTCTATATTCTAAAAATAATGGACAAATCATTAAAACGTGGTTTTCGTCTTCAATTAAATCATTACAAAATGTGCATGTCCTATTAATAGTATTAATATTATCAATTCTACCTTGTTCTGTTGCTAATTTCAAAGTTCCTGTCCGAAATCTTGATAGAGATTTTCTAAATTTGAAAAAAAATCGACTACATCTAAATGTTTTCATTTTCGAATTTGTCCTTAAACTTAAGATAAAAAGTTAATTTTGTTGATAATGTACATTTGTTGCTCCATATCTGCAGATATTGATCTTTCAATTGCTGCAGATACTGAGCAACACATTGGGCTTCCCAAATATGACCGAAACCATTAGAAAAAAGACTATTTTTAGGCTAGTAATCCAATTATTATAACCTAGTGAGTCATATAACATTTCTTTACAAATCTATGATCAGACATTCGTAAAATCTTAATCCAATATTTTAAAACCCTTTTACTAGTGAAAATATATATATTGGAAATCTGCCACATTCACCCAAAACAGTAACATCCGAAGTATTACTAGGGACGCACATGAAGCGCTTAAAAGCATATTTATGGACACGTTCAATAAATTCAAATACGCCCAAAATTTCAGAACCGTAAAAGAGAACAGGTGCTATTTTCGAATCAAATATCTTAAAGAATGTTTTCATATTGGCGGGCATAATATCGATCAGTGAGACAAACAAGCTATTGAGCGATTGTTTTGCTTTGATAGCATTTTCTTCTGCCATTTTACTTAATGAACATCTTGAGCTAAAATATGTGCCAATATAATTAAATCCATTCACACACTCTAAAGTATTGTCTGAGTAATGAAACCTTTCACTTTTTGATATATTCCACCACATTTAAACATCAAAACTTTTGTTTTACCCTCGTTAACGTCTAACTTATATTGGTTACAAAAGATATCAAGCATATCTAATTGTTTTTGAAGTCCTGATTTCGTTTCTGCCAATAAAGCAATGTCATCAGCAAACACCAAAAGAAATAATTCAGTGATATCGGGAAAGAGCTGTATGAAATAATACTTTTTGAAATAATATCATGTAGTTCGTTAATAAATTTTGCCAACCCTGTTTGAATGAATACTATAGTGTTTCTCTTTATGCAATAATAGCGTCATTGCCCGTTTGTTCGGACGTTCATATTTGCGAAGACCCTAAAAATGCTTTCATGCACTCGTGATTTGCACTCGGGCGTTGAATATTTTTTCATGTTTAACGCCGTAAAAATCGTGAATTAATCAGTCTTTTTAAAAACACAGAAACAAGAGAACTACGAGTTACGCTCTTTTGAGATTTGAAACGAGTACACGGCACGATGTATTTAATAATAACCGGTACGAAAACATCATACGGAGTGTTTTCTTTTGTTCAAACGAAAATAGCCATTTGAAGTTTCCACCTGTTACAATCCTAATAATTCCCAATTAACTCCTAATTCTTTTTACCATTGTCATTATTAGTCATCCAAGTACATTTGTTTTCACTTTTTGTAGCCCGCTCGGGATTTCAGTAAATGAGAATATAAAACGATTTTGAAGAAAAGCCAAATTAAAACTTTGAATTGGACTATGAATTGAACTATGAATTGGAACGATAATAGTTATAATAAACTTTTAGAAAATATGGATGAATTTTTGTAGTCGATAAAAAAGACCGAAATCTTTCGCAAATCGACTGGACATAAGCCAAGACTTATTTGGTCAGTGACCAATTAATATAATGTACATTTACTTTTCCAAGACTAAATAGCTCTGCGTCAGGATTTCAAAACGGCGCAAACTATTTGAAAATTCAACCCAACAAACGCCATTGGGTCATCCTGAACGCAGGGCTGTATTGGATACGCTAAAACCTCGAAGTCTTAGGTTTTCTAGTTTCAAGAATACAAGAGTTCCGTAGAAGAATGCATGTCTATCAAAAGTTAACAGATACAGTAATAAGTTTTAGTGTAAATCAATGTTCTTTTCAGATTTTCCTTCTCGGTATGATTAATTATTATCAATTCTTTGTTTGATAGCCTATTTACATTGTAAGTACCGTTGTTTTCAATGTTAAGTTAGCGGACCCGAAATAGTTCCGCGGTATTTCATAACTAATAATCTTTCACAATGTTGACCGATATTTCCTAATGAAATAGTAGGAAACCTCGGTTAACAATATTTAAGTTCATCATTTCAGAAACGTTGTGGAACTATTACGGGTCACTTCCTTAAAGGACTGCTCACTATTTTGGGAGGCCTGGCAAAGGAAATATCAAAGGAAATGTCAGCTTGAAAAGAAAGGTAATGTATTCAAGTGCCGGTGGAGGAATAAGAAAGGCATCGAAGAGAATATGGTCGGTTCTAAAAGTAAAATTAATTATGACATGACCTACGTCGCGGAAAGTGAAATGAAACTGTTGATTATTTTTTATATTATACGGGTGTTGTTATACTAGTGGAATAACTATGCACATGAGCTAAGAACACATAGAAACATATTTTTTGTTCTAAAAATGACGTCATAATGCATTTGATGACGTCAAATCGCAAACGGCGATAAAAGTTTCGCAGAATAACTTCAATCCACATATTTCTCAAATTTCTACGATTCATCGCAAAAACTTAGGTCATATTATTTATAGAATATCAAATATGTGATCATATAACACAGACTGTACTAAACTTGTCAACTAAAACAAATAAAAAACACGAAAAAAGCTCGTTGGTGGACGTTCACGTTCAGCAATGTGTTTATACCGCGAAAGAACAATCCTGTGTAAATAGGTTTTCAAAACAGTAGTGCTCACTTAGATTCAATTTACAATTTTTCAAGAATTGTGTCCGTCTAACAAATATGCATTTTAAAAATGGAGTGTAACAAGGATTCTACATAACTTGTTGAAACCTCAAAGACATCTTTTAAGTGCGAAATCATATGCAATTCTGAGAACGGGTGAACGTTTTGCTAACGTAGAACTACTTTTCGGGCAGAGTGAGTAATTTGCCCCTTGTCTCCCAATGGTCTATGGGAGGTCAATCATGAAAACTTGGTGAATGGAGTTAGAATAGTAACCTCCCCTGACACTACTAATGTACATAAAACAATGGCCAATTAATGAAAATACCGGCATACATATTATTACCGATACAGCCCGAGCAGGTAAAGTAAAGCATTCAGGTCGTGCTCTAAAGGTTTATGCAAAGGGTTTTTACTTTAGTTTTCAACACGCGACAGCCTATCTCGAGACGAGTGTCTGCATTTTTTAACGTGTTTCTATAAAAACATACCCTTTCTTTATTTATTTGAGAATGAAAATCGCGGAACAATTAAATATCATCCTTTTATATAATTTTTAAGCAGATAACACCATAATTTTAATTATGATATTACGGAGAATCGATTAGCATTACAAAATAATAACAATTACCTAGATCATCTTGTTGTCATTTCTTTCCCTTTTATACCCAATGGATCAGACAATCACTCTTTAAACTACACCTGGCATAATACCGAAATTTATAGAAAACCTTATAATTACAGGACTTTCGACGATATATGTAGAGAAATGTATATCTGAAGCAAGATGCAAACTTAGGTCAGGTCATTTTCCTTTCATCGTACTTTTACATGTAAATTTTCTCTTTTCTCAACAAATGGAAGAAACAATCTAGTATGCAAACAGAAACGTCCACCATCAGTTCTTTCAGTGCTTTGATTTTAAATCTGTTATAGATCACTTGTTTAATAAAATTTGGTATTCAATGACCACTCATTCAATATCCTCTATTCAATTTACTACTGCATGAAATAGCGTTTGACTCTGTAATAAATGTAAATGTAGGTTGAGGTCTAGTACTATTATACGACCTTGAACTTTCTTAGGGAACAATGTCCAATTTTGAATCCCAATCTAGCGTACCTCATTTGTTGATTAAATTTTCAAAATGGTGAATAAGGACTTGATAAAATGGAGATCCTTGCGATGCGATACTTTGTTACCAAAAACATACTGCATAGTAAATATGCCATTCACATACAGTAAGTAACTATTCATCTCAATCAAATTTTATCTTAATCGCTCACACAGTGCCCCATTCATTCATTCCAAACGTTCACTCAAACCTTTCAAAAACGCTCGAATATGACTGAAACAGATAAGATCAACAACAGTTACTACACTGAATATAAATAATGACAGAAAAAAATCACAATTTCACTGGAAAAAAAAAAAAAAAAAAAAAGAAATTTTAAACGTCTGATTTGTTTTGGAAGAAAAAAGAAGATATTAATAGAACTTGTATGCATATTTTATTAAAAGGAGGTAATAAAAATCGCCAATTTTGTTCATCCTGAACAAAATTTGTGATATTAGATTACTTCCGTTTACTTTCACTCAAATCTCACTTATAACACTTATTCAATTTCATTGATTCAAAATTATTCATCTGGTCAATTTCAAGATGTTTTTAACTGTACAGAGTTCTATAGAAGAGTAAATATTTCCCAGAAAGAGAACAATTGACCAATTATCGAATGATAAACCGACGCCTAAATCTACTAAAGATTGGAGTAATCACCATCAAAATTGTTGGGTTTACAAGAGAAATTGTCATCTGATAAATCATTTTTATAGCTTCTTAACCCATTAATAGACTAGATAATTTTAGACTGATCCAGAATGAAAGCTAATACGACGGCATTTTTTAAGACATGATTTTTTGAAAAAATATGTCCCTTTGGGTAGAAAACATTATAAACATGTACATGTATACTAATGTCGCCAAAATTTCTAAAAAGTTTAGTTTATACTTATCTTACTCGACGCATTCATTTTAAGCCTAGTTTACATTTGCCATGAAAGCCATGCTCATCTTCCTATTTCGGTTATAACATCCACCAAGTTTCATTTAGATCCAGCCAGAAACTCAGGAAGAGTTGCATTCACAAGGCTGCAATTTCAAAAAGCCCCAGAGACTAAATTTTAAGGGGGCATAATTGAGGCATTAAGCCCCAGAGACTAAGTTTTTAAGGGGCATAACTCAGGCAAAAATCAACGAACCATAAAAACCTTCCTTCATGCACATCTACCAATTGAGGTGATAACATTGGCCAAGTTTCAAGAAGATCCAGTCAGAAACTTAGGAGGCGTTGCATTGACAAGAAAAGTGGACGGACGTACGGACGGACGGAGGGATGGGCGGACGGATGGACGGACGGACGAACGGACGGACAGACGGAGAAGATGAAGCCAATATACGTCCGCCTCCGGCGGCGTATAAAAAAAATGATAAAAAATTGAAGGTGCTCGGTAGACAATTACACTGATATCGCGGTAACCGTGCGATCCCCACACGGAGACCGTGCGATCAGTCAACTCAATATTCTGTATATTAAAAGGTATATTGAACGGTTAGCGCACGGCCACTATAAGGTGACCGCGCAGACACCGTATATGAGATAAAGGTTTATCAGTAGGATAAGACAATGCAAGGTGACCATGCGATGTACGTGCGGTGATGCAATGATAATGTGTCATTACGGGTTACAGCCTCCACGAGTGGTCTTGAGATTATCAACAATATTTGTCCTGTATATTTCATTGAAGATCCTGAAAACGTTGCTAACATGTGAAAGTCGGTGTTCCGTCCTTCATTAGTGAAAAAGGTCCAGTTGTTGCCGCACTGTTACGTTTCCTAGTAGTGACTAGAACCTTATACACCTGAGTCTTGAACCACCCTTTGAATTTCACAACGAGTCTATTTTTACGATCCAGGCCATGATAGCCTGGTCGTCTCTTAATATATACTTAGCAAAAAAAAAGAATCTTTACATGACTTACTGAAGGCTGTAGTATCGCTATGAAACCATGAAGAATACAGATGTTACTATTACATGAAACTTGAAGGCAATATCAGTCGGTTTATGGAAGGGTCAGTACCGGATGTTTGTAAAATGAGGTTTTTATTGGTGGTCAAAGGACAAAGGGGTCGATTTCAAAAATCACAGAAATGAAATCAAGATTGTCGGTAATGTTTTGAGTATAGGTCCTTGACGTTTTTTTCGTTATAAGAGTCGTTCCATTATCATGATAGACCAACGTCTGAGCCAAATACGCATACTTGTCTTCCAGTTATCCTTCCTTTGATGAAATATATTGTAAAAATATGCAATGGTAACAGGGCCTCTACATGACGTCAAAAGTGGCCTATCTCATCTCGGCCGACACTTCATGTGGTTGTAACTGATTTTTTTTGTTAATTAATATGGGTTTAAAGGTCACTTTCGATATTTTTACATTTACAATTCGACCGCTGGTGCACCTATCCATAGTTTCTTGTCGTTTCTCACAGTACAGCTAGAGCTTTCATCTGAGGCACCAGTCGCCATTCTCTCCTAGGCGTATCACTTGCCAATTGTGTGGGAGAGAAATGACACTTATCACAATGCTTTTTGTCAAATATGGGATGAAAGTCGGCCGACCCAAAAGTCGAACCCACGACCCGATGAATGAAAACCAGACGCGTAACCGATTGTCCTAACCGGGCGCGGCAGTTCTAAACCGAGATGTTAAAATGTGAATTGCCTGTCCCGAGTAGCCAAACTTAAGAGTGGCGTTATAAACAGACATTCAAGCTCTATGTATACCTGTAGTCTGATTCCTGCCTTATTCGTTTGTTGTTACATACCCGTTTCAATAAAAATGTACAAACAATTTTGTTTTTTCGTGCCGATGCTAAGGAATGAGTGTGACTGTGTAACAAAAAATCACTCAAAACGAACTTTGGGTAGCTCAACACGAGTATGTGACCAAAACCGGAAGTTACAGACGCATTAGCTCGGACTCGCTTCAATCGCGCAAATTCCTGCGTCTGTGTAGTCTCTGTAAGTAGTCCATCTAACACATGTAAATAAAGTTGGCCTATAGTCAATGTAAGTCATTCAAAATAGACCAACAAGTATGTAAAGTTTCTTTTTTTGGTAAGTATATATAAAATCGAAGTTATTCATATACAGTTTTTATACAATTATGAATCAGTCTCCTAAATTTTGGTTTGTGAATAAAAAAAGGGGGGCATCTTTAACTAAAGTTTTCTGAAGATTTTTAAGTTCTTATTTTACGTACAATGCTGCCCAATTCTTTGAGTATAGAAATAGATATTCCAACGAAATCATACACAATCATCTACGCTTGACTAGTGTTTAGTCTGTTTTCTTTGCAAGTGAACCAATGTCCCTAGCTGGACGTGACAGTTAATAATTGAAGATACAGAGTACAATACCCGACCTAATTATAATCAGTATGCGGTCATGAAGGTAAAGTTTGTGAACGAGAACGATAGCTCCTATGTAGAATAGCGTGAACATGACAAGCTGAATGCCAGTGGAATGATTTTGGGGTGTAATTTGATGAGTGAGAGAAGTGAGCTTTGAATGAAAATAAAGGGAGGTAATCCAATATCGCTAATTTTGTTCACGGCGAACAAAATTAGCAATATTTATTACCTCCCTTTAAAACATACAAAATCCTCCTGATAGATTTTTATGTCTTGATTCACTTATCAAACGCAAGCAAATTCAATAAAGACAGTGAAATTATTTTTTTTACTACCATTTTTTTTTTTTAAATTCAGTTGTTGATCTAGTCTTTTCATTGATTTTGGACGTATTTGAATGGTTTAAGTTAGTATTTGAAACAAATGGAGCATTGCGTGAGCGACTTCGAACTATTTTGATCGGAATGACAGTCAATTGCACGATGTTATTAACGGGTAGTACAGAAAACTTTATATGAACAAAACTTTACGAAGTTATCTATCTCTCTATCTTTACCTACTGCCTAACTCCCCTTTTGGGTATTAATTGTAAGTGGTAACATGAAACATAAGACGGACAAAATTATATTCGTGTTGCTATTTTATTCTATATTTTAAAAAAAGTATTTAAAAAGTTTAAAAAGTATTATAGTATCAGGAAAAAAAATTATTCAATTGGCATATCTATTTCGAATGCAAGAACAATAGATGTAACATTTTCGCCATTCTAAAAATGTTTGAAGTTCATTTTTAATCTTTAAACTTATACGAAACTTATCTTGTAGACCTCCCTTTTTAGTTTAAAATGTATTTTCTCTTCTAGAACTTATTTACTACTCAAGGAAATGGTTACAAGTATCAAATACTCACCCGATATAGAAGATACGCCCATAGATTGTAATATTGTAAGTAAAATCCAGAACACATTCTGTAACATATAAACCCGTATGCTGAATGAACGTAAAATCCTCATTGTGCGAACACTTCTGAAAAACTTCTTGAATCAAGCTTAGAATAGTTAAAGAGCCGCTTAAAATGACCAGGCTCTCTCAAAAAAGTAAGATGTATTTACCAAAAGCACTTTCATAAGCATTGAGCTTTTTTCCAATTACTTTCTCAGTACAAGTTTAAAAATCTTCATATTACAAAAATATGTGAGTCTGCACTGACGAAAAGCTCTCATCTATATGAGTACAAATTTTGACACTGTTTTGTTATGTAGTTTACATGTCAGAAAAATAAGTGTTGCCTTTTAGAAATAAAAAAGCATGGGCCTTCTTGAAAACAAATGCAGATCATATGCTGAGTAATATACATCTCAGCGTCGCATTAGTCTTCCCTGTACCGAAAGAAACACGACAAAAAATTATGAAACCGATTTTCATACATGTACCTCTACTAATCTTCTATTGTTATGCAGCTTAATAAGTGTTTAATAGGTTTGAAATCCTAAAATGTTGGTTCTCCCATAGCGGCGCCCTAATGAGGTAAAACGATTTTTGGTGAAAATAAGCATTTTCTGAATCTCCTATTAATCCTGTAAATGGTATCGAAAATGTTGTATTAAATAATCCTCGAAAATGCACTGTAATCAGCACTAATTGACTCCAAATGAATACCAAATTCCATTGAGATCAAATACGGTAGAACGCAACTAGAAATTGAACACATTTTCTCTAAGCCGATATTCCAGTAAATACCGTCAAGATACCGCTCGTAGGTCGCTTCTAAAGTTTCCAATAAAAGTAATTTGGTCCGTCTTATGTTTCATGAAGTTCATGAGACAACATAGAAATATTTCGTTGATTTCTTTAGCCTAATCAAAAATATAAATTTCAACAACCATTCTTTTCCTTAACGGGGATCAGGACCCAGGATCATAAAACGTTTCTCATTCCAAAATCAGAATTTACCCCTATTTCAAATAGAGTAATAAGTTATAATTTTGTGATATTACATTAACAAACTTAAAAAAATCCAAAACAATATAATTTTAATACGTTCTTATCAAAACAACAATTTATTATATTTTTCTTTTATACCCGTTTAGTTATTTTCATTTTTAATATCCATTTAATTTTTGAAATCATACGTTTGACCGACCGATCCCTGGTACTTGAACCAAAGAGTTAATACAACGCAGATAAACGAATTAAGATACAAATTAGAGAAGAAAATATATATGCTTTGAAAATTGTGTAATCGGTCATTCGAAAAAAGTCCTTTTTAAGGAATTGAAAAGATCAGGGGCCATTTTTTCTAATTATATTTAGTTTAATCATTATAAAAGTATTGACATAGTTCAAATACATTTCACAATAAACACGATTCGTGATTTTTAAACGATTTTAGTATAAATAAATTTTAAATTGAATATTTGATAAAAAAAGAAAACCTAATAATGATTTCGTAAGAATAAATTAGTAAGAATTTCTATTTGAAAACTGTGTATACAAGGATGGCACAAAAAGATGTCAAGTCTAATTTCCATTGTGGTCCTTTAATGGGAGCATAAGCATAGAAAGGCATCATCTTACGCAAAACAGTTGATTATAAATGAAATATAAGTCACTGTAGGTAAATAAATTAATGATTAGATAAAACACACATGTCAAAATATCTCATTTGAGCAAAAAAGTTAGATTGTTAGATTCTGCCTAGCAATATCTAATCTGAATCGTCTTTAGAAGACAATTCCAATGAGATGATGCATGACAGTATTCCATATTTAGTATCAACTGTGGAAGTAATAGTAATTTTTGACTTACGCAAAAAATGAAATAAAATATTAATTATATCATGTATCTTTATCTATAGAAAGCATGCAGTCGCATCGTGGTTGAATGGGCGCCAATTTCATTCAGCTTATTAATTTCACGATATTCATAACTGTAGCATTGCATGATTACACACATATATAACTGAGACCGTGTAACCACCAGAACGACAACCACACAAATGTCATTACTGCAAACCCTTGGAACATTTCGAAATCCCACCACATGAAAGAACCTATACAAATTAATTCTTGCATGTAAACTAATCATTAGGCCAAACACTTTTCCTAAAACAAGCATCTAAACAATATTGGTGATTAGATGATTGAACTAATGCTTTATTATACAAATTTTGAAAGACATAAAGTCTGTGATTGATAAAACGATCATTCATTTAACTGAACAAGTTATATTTGTTCTAGAATTCTGGCCAAGCAGTTGCGCTCTAGGTGATCAATTTGTTTGATGTCGATCACGCAGTAGACAGACAACCTGGGGATGTCTTAATTGAAAATTGCTTATACCCACTTACCTTTCAGTACACGTGACCAAAATAGGAATTAAACACACGATTTTTTGTGTACTCGAGTATTCACTCAGGGGATATAGTCAGCTTTTGACCATGATATGTTTTTTTAACAGGAATGCCACATTTAGTGACAATATATTATATAGATATGTTACTCACATTTTACCAAGTAAAAACAATACAAAAATGTAAGTTATTGCTACTCTTTCACTTTGATATATTATGATAAAGCTATGACAAATGTTTAAGTTTCATCGAAGTTCAGTGACATTGAAAATTGATTCCGGATTTTTGCTGTTTGTCTCGACTTTATTACCGATGTAAATATCTCATCAAAATGATATGTTATGACCAATGTTGAAGAATTTTTTACACAAATTTGATTTTGAAAATGACGGTGGCCTTGAATGATGACATTAAAGTTAATACCTATTGCAAGTAATTAAACATGTGAAATATAAGGTCTCTATCACTCACTTACTATTCGAAAGTAATGGTTATGTAAAAATTGTTTCTTTAACACGTTTTCTATTTAAGTACCGACTTAGCCACGATAATCAATACTTTTGCAGACGGTTTACGAACTTTGCCATTTTCAATGCTGCATTTCTTCTGTTCTCCTTTTCTTTTAAAATAAGTTAAATTTCTGAGAATGATTTTACAAAATGTATGAAATAAAAGTAGTATAAGTATGCAATTTTGTTGGTCCTGTGAATTAGTAAGTTTTTCATATAGCAAAAAGTGAGTGATGGACCCGCAATTGAGTGACGAACCCGCAAAAGTGAGATAAAAGTAGTGCAATTCGTGATATCATTTCATACATGAAAATGTGCTCCTTTTAAATTCAGTTACCATGACAATGTTAAAAGGCTGAGTATGCATGGTTGATTTCTGTCATATTATTTCATAATGGGTACGTATGAACTGGTCAAGTTATATAATCTTTTATTCTCCAAGTTTCTAGAAGGTACATGTAAAATTATATAATTCAGGTATGAAACTACAAACAGTTTCTCGCTACAACAAATTGAAAAAACATATATTAATTCAAGGTCAACAAAACAAACATAAAAAACAACAAACACTCATACATACAAACAAACATACAAACATACGCCACACACTCATGCACACCACAAAATTCAATTGAACAAAACATGAAATGTGCAATCAATTAAAAAAATACTATTTTGAATTCAAATAATGATAAAGAATGAGTGAAAATTAATGGAAGAATTTATTCTTCGATTAATGGAACGAATGATTAAGTCTACAACTTTGCAGTATTTAGCAGCATATAGCCGCGATTTGATCGCCGTGAAAACGGTTCAACAAAAGTTTCTATTTATTTAACTAATGGTTAGAAGAGATTTTTATCTATATTTTCATATGGTCCTTATATATGGGAAAAATCTAAATACTAAGGAATATCAGTTTTTTACCGACAAAATTCCCAGAGCTTATGGATAATTCGGTAAAATTCCATGACGTCATACGTCATGACAACCGTTCCACCATGTTTTGGACCCGCCATGTTTTATTTTCTCGACTCGAATTAAAATTGTTAATTGGATGACATCTCAAATTCTTAAAGGTAATTGATATATTCTTATTAAGAAGGAGAAACTGTGTGTCCTTGTTTTTACGAGAAGAAAGACAGTTGATATGGGTCGAGAAATCTGAAGACGGCGAGCGAATGCGAAGCCGTCTTCAGATTTCTCGGCCCATATCAACTGTCTTTCTTCTCGTAAAAACAGTCTGACATAGATCTAAGCTTCTGATACATCGTGAAACTGTAGAGAAATTCAATGGTGGTCTATTAGTGGATATAAAACCAGTGAATGCTCAGAGTGGTTTGAAAAAAACTTTCAAATCAAATCAAATCAAATCAAATCAAATCAATTTTAATTGGTATAAGAGTCCAGTCACAGGACTGTCACCATTGACATACATTTTGATAGTAACAACAAGTACACACAGACAAATTCAAATAACATGTAGGTACGCTATCCAATGAATTATGACATCTAGCAATTATATATAGTTAATTCATAATAACAGTAATAATAACTATAATGGCAATATTGCTTTCATTGACACCCTTCAACTTCGAGGCCATGTCAGTTAAGGCAGAGGAGCCGCAACAGTTCCGCAAATTTTGGACCATATGATCCCCAACAATGCCAACCAAGGCTTCCCAATGAACATCATTAGGAAACCCTGGTCAACACTGCTAAAGTTCACTACTCCTGATACATCGCAAAACTATTGCGGGTCCACTACCTTAGTATAGAGTAAAGGAACCACACAAACAATAAGTCCGTGGGGCACCATCACTCTATCTAAAAGGATAAAAGAAAGGGCGAGCCATGGAGGGATGGCGTCTAAGTTAAAGAGATGTCAATATCTATTGCAAAAAGCCACAAAATACCTTTAAGTAATACTGTTGCTTTTTATCAACGTTTCTCTAACTTTAAACATTTTACAAATATTCTTAATACATGTACTAGCAATGTCATAATCTTTACATTCCATTATAAAAGCAAACTTCTCTTCAGTCGTTTTGAGATCGAAAGATGGGACAATTTGATTCAATTCACTAAAAAAAGTAGTTCTCTGTGTCGAAAGTGAAACACACTCCATCACAAAATGCCTCTCATCCTCGACACACAAATTGCACAAGTTGCACTTACGGTCAATCAATGGAGTCCTAGTATGCCTGCCCTTTTCAATTTGAAGATCGTGGGAGCTTATTCATAGCTTTGCAAAAGTGGAAATTTCATTTTTAGGCAATTCGTTGACAAAAAGATATGTTTCTTTTTCATATAATGATTTAAATATTCTATAGTTTCTTAATTTATTGCCATTGGGTAGGCTTTTACCGTCATCATGTAATTTATTTAACCAGGAGTGAACATAGGAGTCTCTAAGTTTAGATTTAATTGCATGTAACAATCTACTTTTCGAAATGGTATTCTGGTTATCCCAGAGATGAGAAAATTGAATGTTCTGCAGAAAGATTCTAAACTTTTGGGCAAAGCCTTTTTTAAAAGTCATGCTTTCCCTGTAGGCCAGATAGGCAAGAAAATTTTCTTTCAAATTCACTAGATGAACCCAAAAGTTAGTTGATGCCTGCAGACCATAAATTGCTAAAGGTAGTATACCAAACTCTGCCCTGACTGCATCATTCACTGAATATTTGTTGACACCCAAAACATGTTTAAAATATCTTAATTGTATTTTCTCAGATATTAAAGAGTCGTACTTATTCTCCATTTGGTCAACTCCTGGTTTGTTTATTAGAAAATCAATAGACCAAACTTCACTGCCATATAAAAGAATTGGTTTCACACAATGGTTATACAACGTCATGTAAAGTCCAGTGTTCATACTATCTGACAACAGGGCTTTTCTTATACAAAAGATAGCTTTAAGTGCCTTATTGCAAAGGTATTTAATGCCTTGTGTGAACACACCAGATGACCTAAAATATATTCCAAGATATTTATATTCATTAACAATTTCTAGGGAATTGTGTCCATATAAAAAATCATAGCCCTTTAGGACTCTACCGGATTTATTAAAAATAATTACTTTTGTTTTGGCTATATTAACTTTAAGGTTCCACTGGTTGCAAAAATCTTCCAATTTGTTAAGAAGACTTTGCAACCCACTGGCAGTTTGAGATAAGAGGACTATGTCATCTGCGTACATCAGGCAAGAAATTTGCAAACCGGCAAGTGTTACCGGGTCACAATTTTCGCCAAATCCTTTCTTTAAATCATTAAGATATAAGGAAAAGAGAGTTGGGCTTAAAACACATCCCTGTTTGACTCCGATCCTAGTTTTAAAGGAGCTGCTTAGACCATTTTCTGTCTTTATACAAAACAATAAATCTTTGTACATATCTTGAATTATATTCAGAAATGGGCCTTGGATGTTGTATTTTTCCATTTTATGAAAAAGGGCAAGTCTATTTATAGTATCAAAAGCTTTACTGAGGTCCACAAAACAAGAGTATAGACGAGAGGATGATTTAAAAGCTTTGTCTATTAGTGTTTTCAGTGTTAAAATGTGGTCAGTCGTGCGACAGTGCTTCCGAAAACCAATTTGTTCCACACCAATTATATCATTATATTCTAAGTATTTGTCTAGCCTGTTAAACAGAACTTTACTAAATAATTTTGAAAAACAACTCGAGATTGCTATACCCCTGTAGTTATTCACATCAGAGGTACCACCACCCTTATAAATGGGTTTAATAATATTTTCTCGCCATTGAGAAGGATAGGTCCCATGCTTAAGTATCTGCGAAAATAGGTATGCATACTCATTTGCTAAATGTGGGACTGATAGTCGGAGCATTTCGTTACAAATTTCATCTGTGCCACACGACTTTCCACCTTTTAACCCCTTAGCACCAAACACAACCTCTTCAGAAGTAACATCCTTATTCAGTATTGAATTATCCGGATCAGTAAAGTATTCTTCTGTAGAGGATTTAGAAAAGTTGTTTGGATAGTCGATGTTCATCAAAGATTTAAAATGTTCCACCCATTTTTCAGTGGAGATATCTGCTGAAGGATCAGATTTTTGTTTCTCCATCAGCTGGTTTACCGAGTTCCAGAATTCCTTAGGATTTTTCTTTTCATTTTCAAGCAAGCTGTCCAGCATTTTCCCCTTAAATTGTCTATGCTTTTTACGTATGAGCTTATTGTATTGTTTTCGAGCACTGAATACTTTTTGACGGAGGCTTATATTATGAGGATCATTGCCTAAAAGACGACTCATATGTTTTATTTCTCTATACATTGATTCACAATCTCTGTCATACCAGACTTTTTTCTTATGGCGTCTTTTTTTAGGAAATTTAGCAGATGGAGAGGACGATTTCGTCTGGGCAGCTTGTTGTAAAGTAAAAGAAAAGTGTGACACCATTTTATCAATATTACTTTGTGTACATGATAAAGGCCTTTCATTTGAAAATTCAATTAGAGATTCTTTGAATCTACATTTGTTTACCATATTAATGTTGTTTAAAAAGCTTATCTTCATTTCATCATTCCACTTAACATTCTTAGGTGACTTCCTTTGTCTACCATTCTCAACATTATGTTCGAAACCACCCAATGACTGGACACTAACCAAAATTGGACAATGATCTGAATAAGTAACATCAAAATCAAGAACTTTAAAGTATCTAACCGAGCTCATGAAGTCTGCACTACAAATACAGTAGTCATCAATAGAAGATCCATTATAGCCATGATATGTAGGTTTACCCAGTGTATCACCAATAATACGGCCGTTTAGAATTCTTAATTGTGACCCAATACATAGGTCTAACACCTTGGTTCCATATTCATTAGTAACTTGTTGGATTGCTGTATTTCTCATTAAATGAGTATTGTCAATTAAATAGCTAGTAGGTAGAGACTCCTCCATTACATCTGATTCCTCACTAATGATGAAGTCCGGATCATTACAGTTTATGTGGGCATTAATATCTCCCATGATCATAGTATAACTGTCAGACGAGTATTTGATAATATCAGATTCCAACCTTTGAAATAGAATATTATCAATGCCTGTTCTCTTAGTATAAGCTGAATAAGCTGGCGGTATATAGATACCACAGATGTACAAGTCTTTTTTAAACTTGAAGAAATTCTTACAGAGTTTGATCCAAATCATATCCGTTTGTGAGTTATCAATTACTTTAATGCCTGTCCTAATATTCTTTTTCATGAAAATGGCTACTCCTCCTCTTAACCTACTAGGCTCATCTGAACGACAATTTGATATACAAAAGTAACCTTCAATATTCAACATGTCTTTTTTACAAGCATGTGTTTCTGTTAAAATAATTACTTCACTCTTTAAGTTTTGTAGAAAACGAGGATCATCTAATTTGTTAGTGCGCACTCCATTTACTCGGTTAAATAAACCATTAACATTCCAACAACAAACATTTAAGGATTTCGATACCATTATAACAAATATCTACTATAGATATAAAACCGGCAAAAACCAAGATCAACCATAAACATAGGGGAAATTTTCATAATAAAGTTTAACATGTGAGTAAACCCCATTTCTCCAGAGTTCTTTATTATTTACTTTCATGAAAAAGTAATCTCTATCAAACCGGCATGGATATACATATGGATTGGGACTTGTGACCTTACAATAAAAAACAAAAAGTATATTTCACTATCTAACTCGCAAAATGTGATTGAAACGATCATTGGGCATTACAATAAGATAATTGAACTATGCACATTTTATGGGTGTAAAATAAGTATTCTTGAAATACCAGTGTACTCAATTGAGTTGTGGAACAAAAATAAGGGACATAAAGCACCTGACACATTCAAAGAGGACGATATTTGCTTGACTAAGAATATTGAAGAACTGAATCACAAAATACGTGAAATAAATGAAAAATTAGGATCACATAGTCCTAGATTTAATATTGATGTTCAAGCTACTAGAATCGTCAAAAAGGGAGATAAGAGGACTAAAAGTCATTACTATAATTATCAACTATATGCAGATGGTATTCATCCGGACCAATTATTAGCAAGAGTTTGGTTGAAGAAAATAAGCTTTCAAGTGTATCAAGATTGTTACGAGAATTGAATTCGATAAAGTGGATTTAATGTCAGTCAGCACGGGAAACTGGGCTAAACTGACAAGAAATTCCAAAAACCTTTGTGAAAGAGCAAATCTAAAAATAAAATATTTTTAAGTAGATTCCTACCAGTAAGCATGGGAAAACCAAGCTAAACTGGACAATAGCGTGTATACAAAAAAAGTAGATGCATAAAAAACTTTGCTAAGTTACACAAAAAAAAAAACCATAACAAAATGGCAGAAGGATTCTCTGGCGATCGGAGAAGGAACCTAAATATCAACTTTAGTACCAGCACACCAGTACAACAAAAAGCTGGCAATTCTAAAAAAAGACTTAGACAAGGATCTGACAACGAGCTCTGTCCTATATGTGAAAAAACAATTAAAGAGGAATTTGATTTTCTTAAATGCATACATTGCAACCTCTCTTTCTGTACAGACTGTCTAGGTGTATCTAAAGAACAGTACACTTTGATCAAAACATCAGGCCTGAACCTAGCATGGACTTGTGCTACTTGTAAACATATCCAGCCAACCCTACTTAGACTTGACGAGTCAGTGAAAGAAATTCGTTTAACAAATGAAGAAAGACTGTCTAAGTTGGAATTATCTATGGGAAATGTAGACAATTTGATTGAAAATAAGCTAAAATGCAAAACGGAAGAGATGAAAGATCAAATAAAAGATCAATTAAGAGGTGAAATAAAGGATCAAATACAGGATCAAATAAGATGTGAAATGAGAGATGAAATAGACTCTAGGATAAGGGAGCAAGAGGAACGTAAAAGCAGAAGCCAAAACATAATTGTGTACAATCTCCCAGAATCAGATGACGAGTCTTCAGAGATAAGAAAAGAGCATGACAGCCAATTATTTCAAGTAATATGTTCAAGACTTGAACTGGAAATCAAAGCAAAAGTGTGTTTCCGTATCGGAAACAGGAAAGATAAGAAATACAAAAGACCATTAAAAATTGTGCTGGAGAGTAAAAGTGACCGTAGAGAACTGCTTCAAAATGCAAAACATATAAAACACAAAGTTCCAAAACATCTAAGAGATGTGATCATTGCTGCAGATTTTACCCCAATACAGCGAACTGAAAGGAAAGAGCTATTAGAAAGGTTGCAAACTATAAGAAAACAGTTCCCAAAAGCAGTTATCAGAGATGGTAAAATTATTATCCCTAATTCACCAATGAATAAAGAAAATTCTAATCCACTACAGGAAAAAAGAAAAACCGGACAAGATATAAACAGTAAAACGAATGGTGACACTAAAATAAATGAAGACAATAACTCAACAGTGACCAATTTGGCACACAAAAGTAACATTAATAATATTTCAATGGCCACAATCATGAATGAAAGTACCATTATATCGGATTGTACAGTGCAAGGAGGAATTGTGACTCAACAAGAAGAACCTCTTTCCCCAGATGTAAATAGAACATAGGATGCTAGTTTTATTTTTAACTCTGAGACTATTAGGAATTATGTAAACAGCCATATAAACAACCTTTCAATACTTTATACCAATGCAGATACCCTAACAAACAAGCTACCAGAGCTGAAAATGCGAGTGCAAGACACTAAACCACAAATTATCATGGTTACAGAATGCTTCCCTAAATCTACAAAGTTTGAAGTAGTAAATAGTATCTTCCACATTGAAGGATATCAGCATTATGTATCTAATAAAGAAAAAGGTCGTGGAGTTCTGACATATGTAAAGGACGGAATCAATGCAACCGAATTATCTATAAAATGCGAAGAAATAGAGTCAATTTGGCTAAAAATAGATTTACACAGCAAAGACAGTCTAGTAATCGGATGCATATACAGAAGTCCCTCTCTTGGACCTACATCTATTCAGGAACTAAACAAGCAATTTGAGGAAGCACGTTCCTATGGCTGTTCACATTTTTGCGTTTTAGGAGATTTTAATATTAAAGACATTGATTGGGCAAAACACGAAACCTCAACAAGCCATAATCACTTAGCATCAATGTTTTTAGAAGTTGTACATGATCATTTTTTAACCCAACATGTAAATAGTCCAACAAGGTTTCGGAATGAAGAGACGCCTGCAATATTAGACCTGGTGCTTACAAATGAAGAGGGAATGATAGAAAAAATATATCACACGCCCAGAATCGGAAAAAGTGACCATGAAACACTTCTCATTTCATTTGTATGTTACACACAGATGCCATCTACAAGTACAATGAGAAGAAATTATTTTAAAGGAGACTATGGGAGCATCAATAGAGAACTATCTACTATAGCCTGGGGGAACAAATTGTCAACATTAGGTGCTGATGAATCTTGGCAGACCTTTGCCGATACCCTACACAACATTTTTGAGAGAAATATACCAGTGTGCAGGGAAAACCAAGGTTCAAAGAAAACAGTCCCATTTGTTGATAATGAAACCAGAAAGACTATAAAACAGAAACACTCCCTCTGGAAAAAATACCTATTTTGTAAAACTCAAGAAAACTTTGAAAGATACAAATTAGCAAGAAATAAAACGACAAATGCAATAAGACTAGCCAAATATAATTACGAAAAGGACCTTGCTTGTAAAATCAACACAAACAGTAAACTCTTCTGGTCGTATGTCAAAAAAAATTACAAAACAACAACAACAATAGGGAACCTAAGAGATGAAAATGGTAAAAAAATAACAGATAATCAAGTTATAGCAGATACCTTTAACAATTACTTTAGTAGTGTATTCAAACAGACTCTGAATTCAAACATCAATTTCAGTAAAAGAGACTACAAAACAACACTGGGGATATTCACTATTACTGAATCTGACATATTGGCAGCAATTAAGGACACCAACCCTAACAAAAGCATGGGTCAAGATGAAATACCACCAAAGGCTATAGTAGAATGTAAAGAAGAACTTGTCAAACCACTGTTAATGATTTTCAATAAGTCCCTTACAGAAGGAAGAATCCCAAATATATGGAAAACTGCAAACATTACTCCAATTTTTAAGTCAGGAAACAAGGAACTACCTGAAAACTACAGGCCAATAAGCATAAGTCCAATTTGTTCTAATATTATGCAAAAAATCATTAAGAAAAAAATAGTCAAGCATCTAGAAGATAACAACCTAATCAGTAAGAACCAATTTGGATTCCTTAGTGGGAAATCATGCACTCTTCAATTATTAGAAGTTATCGAAGATTGGACACTCGCCCTAGACAATGGCCAGGAACTAGATGCCATCTTTTACGATTTTAGAAAAGCATTTGATACAGTCTCCCACGAAAAGCTGATTATTAAATTAGAGCATTATGGAATTATCGAGAATACATTGGCATGGATAAAGGATTTCCTAACAAACAGAACTCAAGCGGTATTGATTAACGGGAAAAAATCAGATGAAATAAAGGTACAAAGTGGAGTCCCACAGGGAAGTGTTTTAGGACCACTACTCTTCCTTATTTATATTAACGATCTTCCTGAATTGGCAAAAACTACAGTCAAGTTATTTGCCGACGACACCAAAACATATTCTGTGATAAGAAATGAAGAAGATGCAGCTAAACTCCAAGCGACTACCGACACTTTCTCCAAATGGAGCAAAGACTGGGAACTAGATTTCAATGTCGAGAAATGCAAACATCTGCACTTAGGGAAATCGAATCCTGACAATACCTATAAGATAATGGACAACAATGACACATACACCACAATAAAGAAAGTAAAAGAAGAAAAAGATCTAGGTGTTATAATGGACCAGCAACTAAACTTCAGTAGCCATATCTCAACAAAAGTCAAAATTGCAAACAGAAACCTCGGAATCATAATCAGAACATTCACATTTCTAGATAAAACAATATTTCTCAACCTGTATAAATCAATTGTTAGACCACACTTAGAATACGCTAGCTGTGTTTGGTCTCCACACCTATTGAAACATCAAATATCTATTGAGAATGTTCAGAGAAGAGCCACAAAGTCTATACCAGCACTAAGAAACCTCTCATACGAAGAACGATTAAGATTGCTTGGACTCCCTACCTTAGAATACCGCAGACAAAGAGCGGACATGATCCAAGTCTTCAAAATATTGCATGGGTTTGATAAAACGACAGATGAAAATTTTCTCACACTATCCACGACAAGATCTACAAGAGGCAACCAGTTGAAGCTCTTTAAAAGATATTCCAGGACATTGCTTAGAAAAAATTCTTTCAGTGTACGTGTAGTCGACTGTTGGAACTCATTACCAGACGACATAGTTTTAGCACCATCCATAAACTCCTTTAAAAGCCGTCTTAACAAACAGTGGCGCAACCACCCGAACAAATTCAGTCCAAGTTGTTACTTGGATGTACATCTAAGAAATCAAAGAAGAGATGGGCCAATACAAGCCGAAGGCTTTCCTATGATCTCGGAACAGGTTATTTGTTTACTTTTTTAGTATCTAAGAATTTTATGTCACCAGACAGGCTTATTAACAGGCAACCATTAGTCGAATTTTTGTAATCACTCGTCCACAAAAGAAAAGCAGTTTGTCAATAAAAATTTACCCGGGGGTACCCAGAGACACCTTCATACACAGTATACAGAGTTTTAATGAACGTTTTCTGGTTCGATACATAGAATAGTGGCAACATATTTGCCAAACTTGCAGATCTGCGTCCAATTTCTGAAAAAATCTTAATAATTTCAATGTTGAAGCATATTGAAAGCAGGGCTTTGAGTATGAGGCAGTGCCACCTGATCAATAGGGAAAAGTGTCTAGATCTACTTCTAAATCATAAAAAAGTATAAATAAATGTCTTGCACCCTTCACTTTTGTCATGATAATAAAAAAGCAACCGACATAGGGCAGTTGGTAGCGCATTAGACTGTCAATCTAGAGGTCCCTGGTTAGATCACCAACAGAGGCACTTATTCTTTCCGACTATCTGTCTCTCGCTACTTTGTTGTTGATCATAGACCAATGTGAGATAGCAGCTGGAGGCTAGGAAAGGATGTGATGGTTGTACTTGTGAGAGAAATACCAGGAGCTTATTGTTAGGTGCTCCAGCCTCCACAATATAACCGAAAAAATGTTGAAAGTGGCGTAATACTCCATACAATTCAATTTGTCATGATCTCTTCACTATTTCATAATTTTCTAGGTTACAACTCGTCTTTGATTTGACAAGGTTCCTGGGCCGGGCCCTGACAGGGATTTTTTAAACTACTAACCTATTACTGCTAACATTTCCAGATGTACCATGAGATAAATAACTGAAATGTCTTGTCAACTTCAGCATCTATTTATTTTTATATCTTAACTATTATCTTAATATTGCTGGTCTATTATATTTTGTTCACAAAGGAGAATTTTTAGAAACAATGTATCCAGTTTATTTTGTCTACTGAAAGATTTAATTATTTCAAAAGATAGCTGTTTTTTTGTAATCATTTTACCTTTTGTAAATTCTTTTTATTTGCATGGGGGTTCGGGGGCAGCGCCCCGACATGGATTAATTTTTTTAAATAAAAATTTTTAACAATTTCAAAAGTATAATAATAATGAATTAGTATTGTGTGTGTTTGAAATTTTTATATTTTGTAATTTTTACACTGGTTTTTTCTAATATATTTCAGTGATAATTATTTAACTTTATTTGCAAGGGGGGTTGGGGGCAGCACCCCTTCATGAATTTATAATGGATTTATAATTTTTAACCACAAATATTTCAGAAGTGTTCCAGAAGTGTACCAATAATAATTTATTACTATAGATTAAGTTGTATGTGTTAGAAAAAATTGTTTTTGTCATTTTTACATTGGTTTGTCTAAAATATTTCAGTGTAAATGGGAATTGAGAATGTAAGATGTAAACCTGAGCAGCTAAATAAACCCTTAAATACAGAAATACTATTGAAATAAAATATTTTGCTTTTGAGGTATGATACAGATTTTTAGCTAGAATTTCCTCACTTTCAGGGTTCTACACTAAGGGGAGTCCGGGAGTCCCAGACTCCTTGTTTACCAGTTGGACTCCTTTGAATTGCAAGTAAGGAGTCCGCTGGACTCTAAGGGTTGAAAGGAAATATTTTGAAATACAAATGCACAAAAGTTGTTGAAGAAAACATTTGCTTGCATCCTGTATTGTTTTGAGGAAAAAAATCTTCTTTGGTAGAACATTGTGGTAAAGAAGAAATTGCTTATAAAAAGCAATTTCTTCTTTTCAACAATGTTCTCCAATTATGAAAATTTGGACTCTTTACTTTGAGCATGGACTCCTTGATTTCATGTGTTAGGAGTCCAATTGACTCCTTAATCTCAGGAGTTAGTGTCAACCACTGACTTTGCTAATAGCATTGATTTTTTTTCCCAAAAGAGTTTTGATAAATGGACTTTTTTATGCTTATTTAATCATAGAGTTGGGCAATCAGTTTCAAATCACAATTGATAATCGGTTTTTAGTTAGAAGAGTAAATCAACTAATGATCGATTGCACAATCGTTTTCTTAAAAATAATTACAGAAAATCTCAGTATCATTCCTTTGAAGAATAGAATCAGAAAGTTTAGTTAAAACTCATGACCTAAAGACTCATCCAGCAAATTTTTCTTATAAACTTCATGGCTCAGCATGAATCAGTTGTCACTGCCTATAAACATATGGGCAGTTACAACTGTTTCATGCTGAGCCATCAAACTGATGTCAGTTCCGTAAAAATATGTATAATGGCTTTCATTTATGTGTTAGGACCCGATCAATCAATTATGAAATTTCATTGTCGATTAGCACAATCGGAAGCCCAAACTAGCTGATTATCGATTATAATCAATCAATCTGCCCATCACTAATTAATCATCATTATAAATAGAAAATAATTATGTTCCCAACTGATTTAGCACACAAAAATACATTGATTACCTTGCTCACCAAACTTGACAGTTATCAGCTTTGAAAATATAAGTGTTCGGTATTTCAACTATGAGACACCCCCTCCCTTATAAACGCACCCCATAGACCAAAGACATTCAGTGACCCTGAGCTACCTCCAGACATGTTGTGCTTTCACTTCCATAAGTTTCGTTTCCAGTACCAGGTGTGTTTATACATCACAATTTTTTAGGAATAAAAACAGGATTATTTATTTCATTAATGGGAAGGTAATGATTAATTAGACCACTTTTTCCATTGGAAGCAGAACATCAAATTTGTTATTTGTCTGGAACTTTCTATCTTGTACAAAAAATATTATCTTGGCTTCTGCTCTTACAATTACTTGCTTTTAAAAGTTGCAATTAATGGTGGAATGTGTCCTGTATTTCCATAGTTGAATTTAAAGGACAGAATAAAAGTTCATCAGCTAACATTTTTTTTTCCTTAATTTCATAGTGCAGTCTGTGCTGATAGCCAAATCAAAAAGCCCTGGCGTGTCTTATAGGAGAAATACTGAAAGTATTCCAGTCTATTTTCAGTAAAGAACAACAACAGCTTCCAATCCCCATTAAAACTATTGGGGAATTATTTCTCCCATAGATGTCTTCAAATCCTAATAATATGGAATAAGGCAAAGCCTTAAAAGCGATAGCAGCTTATTTGAAAAATTGTTTGCGTGTATGTGTGTTACAGAGAGAGAGTGAGAGAGAGAGAGAGAGAGTGAGAAAGAGAGAGAGAGAGAGAGAGAGAGAATGAGAGACAGAGAGAGAGGGGGCATATGTAATTTATAGTTTAGTGCGAATGTATTGACACTAGCGCACACTACATTAAAATCCACGCACATTAACATAAACTTTACAAACAAGCATTTCCTTCTTTCCCACAATGTTTTCTTATTACCTGAAAAATCAATTTATCGCCGCATTTCTTGTTTAAGATGTTACAAGACAACTAGGGTCACCATTATCACTTGTTGAAAATCGCAAAAAACGTGTTGCATGTATTTACAAGCTCTATAGTCTACGATTGAAATGTTTAAAGTTCTAGACTATAGTATTCATGACGTCATTAGCCATCATTGTGGACGTCAAAATATTTGTTGTCATTTTAATCTAAACATGCATCCATCTTGCAAATTTGAGGTTTTAGACATGTTCGAGGCCATTTATGTGTTAGGACAAAAGGTAGGGATGTTGAAAATAGCCTTGTCATTCTGTATAGCGAAAACTAACAAACATTTTGTGGGAATTTCCGCGCGATTTGCTTCGAAGGTTGGCCTTGATTTTGGCACTATTTATGTTGCTTCCGGTAGAAAATAAAACATTCAAAGAAACATCGTTTTTTCGGTATAGCTTAAATTAATTTTCAATTTTTTAATCTTTTATTTACATAGGATTCGTTAAGGTATTTTTTTCAATACAATTTTTAACCTTTTTTCGGTCCTGCAAGTGAATTCACTCCGGGTGGAAAATGACACGATTATTTCGTTTGACAGTTAGAATGGAACAGAATAGAATAGAATAACTCGCGTTACCATAAACGCTTGCTTCGCGCTCACGGCCTTCGGCCGTTCGCGAGCTGCGCTCCCTATAACCCGAATATGCTGCTCATAAATAAAAAATCTGTGGCAGACAGTTAAGACTAAGATCAGCCTGCAGTCAGAGGTACAAATAAGAGGGGGTTAAGCCTGTCTAAAATCTTTAATCCTCAATGAAACCCTATATTGTGGGTACTCATTTGAATTGTCTCGACAAGACTATTCCAATAAGTACTAACAGCAAAGGGTATGTGCTATAATTATTTATACTTTGATCTGATATCCAAAATACCCTCTCTTTGTAGCTCTTGTGCAATGCACAAATATGCAGTCTGATCTGAATCGAGGCTGTTATTTCCAAATCACTTTTGCTCTTATTCATTTTTGCCCTCTGAACTTCCCAATGCACTCGGTCCATTACCTCCATTGTTTATCATATATATTTATTGGCTGGAAATGCTTGGTTTTAAAACTAATTGATTGTTTTGAGACAAGAAAAGGGATCATGAAGTTATATTTTGCTGTTTTACCCATTTCTTGATGACAATATTACTGAATATATTTATAAAGTTAAAGTCTACAATGGGAGCCAGTTTTGCGTAAATGTTTTAATAATAAGACAGGGGTTCTGAAATATTTTGAAAGTTAACTTGTCCACGGATAATTGACAATCACAATTTGGCCTGTCTGTATCAAAAACCTTCTTGCCTGTTCTTTATAATAGACATGTTTTTTCTCCAAATGAATAGTCTTATTTTTTCTGACATTGAAGTTACTTTGATATAATACTATTACTAAAAAAACATTCAAGCATCCATAAAATAACTTCACTTTATTGTTGACATAAGAATTATGGTATCTATCTTTAGAAAACAGCTAACTTCTACTATAAGAAAAAATTATAGATTTTTTTCTTGAGATTTCTCACTTGTCCATGGACAACTTAGCAAGAAAAGTCTGCTTGTCCGTGCAGCTTAATGGACCACTCGGACAACTCGGGTAGCTTATTTCAGATCCACTGTTAGAAAGATCTATTGAATTATGAGTTGAAGCTGGACATGCCTTTCTTTGTGCTGTTTTTTGGGCAGAATTTCAGCCCCATTCCCGTCAGAAAAAATACCTTTTCCCCATATTTCTGTAAAAGTACTGCTAAGAGCTATTTGGATTCACAATTTGACATGCTGTTACTGAAATACTGTTGAAAGTGGCAATAAGACCAATTTGAGTATTAATGTTTTTATATGGAAGAGGGAATACAGAAAGAGCTAAAAATGAACAGTCCAAATTGAGATGTCTTTATTTTATTTCAGACATAGTTGACAAATATGGAACCAAGGAAACTGCCTTAGGGTGCTTAACCTAGGATGATTCTTTGTCAGCACCAGATACCCCAAATCCTTGACAGGAAATGTCTTCTGTCGAAATACTGATCAGTCTGCATTTGTTTCTGCGTCTGAGGCATTAAAGCAGAAAATGGTGTATGTGTAGAAAGGTAAGCATTTTATAATTATTACTGACACTGTAATATCAAAATTTTCACATTTGCAGGTGCAAAACTTCATAAGCAGAAATTATTGTTGTCCTGGGCATTTCTCCTACACTATTGCATGTATTGACTTGAAATTTATGTATAATGTGTATCTGCTTATAAATAAAGTCTTGCACCTGCAAATTTGGAGCCCCTACTGACTCTCAATAATTTCTGAATTACTTGCCCGTGAATTTGCAAATATCACTAAATTATTGTTGTCCTGAGCATTTCTCCTACACTTTTTCATGTACTTACTTGAAATTAATACATGATGTATATCTGCATTTGAAGTTGTCACCTGCAATTTTGCAGTCCCTACCAGGGAAAATGACTAACAATTTTCAATTTAGGGACCCAGGCTTCAAATTTCAATATTTAACATTAGAGGTATATGGATTTTCCCAAAAAATCTAGGGGCCCAGCCCAAAATAGCCATGGGCGACTAGGCCCCTGCTACTCTTTTTCCCTGCCTACTATGATTTGTTGCTCAATTCTCTCCCCTTGAATTTGTTATTATCACCTACAAATTTGCACATAGTGGTTGCCAAATAATCTCCCTTGAACTTGTAATTTTACTCAATTTTCATACGCTACCAGAGGGGGCAGTATATTGGCATCATCTTCTCCGTCTGTCCATCCATCCATCTGTCTGTCAGTCTGTACAAACATATGTCTACATTTCTTGTGAGCACAACTCCTCCCAAGATCCTGGTTGGATCTTTTTGAAATTTGGTCAATGTGATCACCTTAATAAGAAGATGTGCATGAAGTAAGGATTTTATGGCTCATTGATTTTTATAACCCCCCCCCCCCCCCCCCCCACACACACACCTACAAAGTAAAGGGGGGTATATTGGTTTCACCATAGCTGTCTCTCTGTCCATCTGTAAACCTTTTCGTTTCTGGATTCTAAATCAAGAACCAAGTGACCTACAATCATGAAACTTTATATATAAATGTTGCTTATGACCCAAGGAAGTGCCCTATAGTTTTGGGGTCACATTGGTTAAAGGTCAAGGTCACAGTCAGCCTTTGTTCAATTTTCGTTTCCTAACTCATACTCAAGAACTAAGTGACCCTCAATCATGAAACTCTATGCTAATGTTGCTTATGTCCCAAGGTATTGTCCTATTGTTTTGTGGTCAATGTCACAGTCAATTTTTGTTTAATTTTCGTTTCCAGAAGTGCCCTTTGGTTTTTGGGTCACATAGGTCACAGTCAATTTTTGTTCAATTTTCTTTTCCTGACTCAAATTCAAAAACCAAACAACCTAGAATCATGAAACTTTATGCAAATGTTGCTTATGACTCAAGGAAATGCGCTATTGTTTTTGGGTCGCATAGGTCAAAGGTCAAGGTCACAGTCAATTTTTGTTCAATTTTCATTTACAGACTAGACTCTAGGTAAAGAAATAGGAGACCTAGAATCATGAATCTTTATGCAATGATGCATATTATCTCAATATTTGTTACGAACACATCCTGCACTAATAGTACTTGCATTTTGACAAAGTACTTGTTGGGGGTATAAGTCCACTCTGCGACAGTTCAATTTGCCTCAGTTATGCCCTCTTAAAACTTAGTCGCTGGGGCTAAGTTGAAATTGCAGCCTTGTGAATGCAACTCCTCCTAATTTTCTGACTGGATCTTAATTACACTTAGTTGATGTTTTAAACTTAATTGGTATATGTGCATGTAGTAAGGATTTTCTGGATCATTAATTATTCCCTGCATTATGCCCTTTTAAAAGTTAGTATCTTTTGCTCCTCCTAACTTTTTGTCTTGATTTAAATGAAACATGGTCAATGTCATCACCATGATTTATAGATGTTCATGGATCAAAGATTTAATGGTTCATTAATTTCCCTGAATTATACCCCCTTAAAACTTAGCAACGGGGGACTTATTGAAATTGCAGCCTTGTGAACACAACTCCGACTTACTTTTTGTCTTGATTTAAATGAAACGTGGTCAATGTCATCACCATAATTTGTAAATGTACAAGGATCAAAGATTTCATGGTTCATTTCTTTTTGCGAGAGTTATGCCCCTTGACACTTAGTCTCTTGGTCTTCGCGTGTATATTTATAAAATCTCTAAAATTATTTTGTGAAACAGAGGCAAAGTGGTGACTATGGCACTCTTGTTCTAATTATGTTGCAAATAGATCATGTACTGAAAGCACTTATCAGGGAAATAGCCCTGGTAGGAAAAAGCCCCAGTGGGGGATATCAGTCCACTTTGCCACAGTTCTAGTTTCATTCGACTATGAAATAAGATAATTATAGTTTTTTTTCTTATAAGTTAATGACATCAATAGACAAACAAAAAACAAACAAATAGATATCTTTTATGGAACTTAATAGTTTGTAAACATGTGAAATAGGAGTAAGCTGAAAATCACCTTCATGTAGATTTGAATCGAAAAATTAGCAGACAGAATAGCTTTTCAAATAGCTTTTCAAAGAGTTTTTAAATCTTTTGTTTCTTGTAAGGCATGGTTTTAGTTACAGTTGGAAATTTATATTTATACCAGTATATAAAGCAAAGAGCCTGTCCATAATTGAGTACATGCTATGCAGTCTGATCAGGACCATATTTCATCGTTTAGGTTGATGTTCTGAAAGATTAAAAAAAGTTATTTTTCAGCTCACCTACGCAGAAGTGCTCAGGTGAGCTATTGTGATCAATCAACATCCATCTGTCCCTTGGTCTGTCCTTCTTCAATTTTAAAAAAAATCTTCTCCAAAACTATCCATCAGATTTCAACCAAACTTCACAGAAATAAATGATCCTTATTACAAGGACATTCAAAATACTTCCCAGAATTTGAATCCATGAAGAATTCTGGTTGCCATAGAAACCAGAGGGCTAGAGCTTTCATATTTGGTATAGAGCATTGTTCAATGTTTGTCTTCCAAAAAACTTGAAATGATTACTTTATCTTAAAATCTACCCTATGTTGTAGTATCCCGGATTTCAAATTCAATAATGCACAAAAATATTTGAAAATCTTCTACTCACAAAACATAAGTGTAATCAAAGTGCTGTAAGCACTGTAATTGTGCAGTACTGAATAATGACTGAACTGGTTGTTGTGGATTCAGGAGTTTAAATCTAGCTAGTTTTGAAAAAACAACAACTAAACTAAACTTCTTGTTATTGATATAGTCAAACCATTCAAGCTACACTTAAAGATACCTAAGAATATGTGAAAGCATTCATTAGACAAAGATTCTATCAAGGATGTTGACAAAATTTTTCAACATTTAACTTCCAAATACAATGTATAAGCATTGGCATTTGCTTCATGCATACTTTTAGGTTTGAATATACAGATAAATGCACCTCCATTCTTTTGATGCAGAAATTTGAAAATAACAAGTGTCCAGACAGCTAATAAGCTACTTGTAAAACATGCAAGGTATTCTGTATTGTAATTCTTTGGATAATTTAGACAATGATTCCTGGTGCTACGTTTTTAGCTCTACTGACCTAAGGTTAGATTGATTGATTGATTGAATGGAGTTTTAAGCCGCTTTCAACATTTTTTCAGTTATATCGCGGCAGCTGGAGCACCTAACAATGATTTCCTGGTATTTCTCTCACCAGTACAACCACCAAATCCTTCCCTAGCCTCCAGCGTCTATCTCACATAGGTCTTCCATTATCAACTCATTGGTAAGAGACAAATAGTCGGAAAGAATGAGTGCCGCCGTTAGGGATCGAACCCGGGACCTCTAGATTGACAGTCTGACGCGCTACCAACTGGGCTATGACGGTGGCTACGCAAAGCCAGAAGAGCTTTAGCTTGAGCTTTAGTTTTTTATTCCCACATCTATCTGTCTGGCTGTCTGTCTGTTAACTTTTGCTTGTTAACACTATTAGAGTCCACAGTTTTAATCTGATTGTCTTTAAACTTGGTCAGAATGATTGGACCATCACCATCACTAGGATGGTTCCTTTCGACATTGGGTCAGATACGTTAAGTGTCATGAGAATTGGATCCTAATAAAGATTTAATTACAAAATCCTCATATAGATTGATAAGGGTTTTGGTTTCATATATCTTGTATACTTTGTCATGGACACTTTTACTTTTTGGAATTTTCATTGTGTGTTGTCTTATTTCAAAATTAGGGTCGTAATGCCTCTTATTAAACAAAATCATGTATGAAGGTTCGATTCCTTCCCCAGACTGTATAAATTGCTGGTGCACAAAGGGACAAATTGTCTGGAGGTCCCACATGATTTTGATACGAAAACATAATTATATGACTTTAGTAGAGAACAAATAAAGCTGTGTTAAATCAAAGCTCTAAAAGTACTCAAGGTGGATGTTTTTGGTGGCATGGCGTTGATAAAAACGGGAAAAAAAAGTTATCTGAATATCATATTGATAAATTAAAAACGTTAAGATACAATTCCAGCAAAGTATCAGCCTAAATGCAATTTTTCATTTCAAGTTTGTTCAGAAATATACCATTACAGGTTGAACAAAATGGACGGATACTTTACTGGAATTAACCTAACTAAATACTTGAACTTTGATCTTTAGTCCAGTGCTGTCTGTTACAAGCAGCAGTTTGGGGGAGCTATGTTGTCCATGGGCAACTCTTGTAAACTTTCAACGGAGACAAGCTCCGTCAAACTCGCAAAGGAAATTTTAAAAATTGAATATATTGTGTTAAAAACACATCTTGTTTCTTATATGCTACCTAATGGCAACGTATTTTGGTATCATCTTGTGCTGTCTGTCGATTTATCTCCCAACCTCAATCTATCATCTTTGAAATGTCTTTAAAGAAAACATTTACGATTTTTATTTTCACTCATTCTTTCCCGCGAAACCCTTGAGGTGTCGCCATTCTTGTAAATTTAGTGGGGAAAAGGGACTGTTGTAGAATTGTGAAGAGATTGGAATGAAATCTTTTCAGAAAATTTATAATTATCAAAATGGAGTCTTTTTTGGAATGATGCGCTAATAAATTTGCTAAGTTGATTAAGATAGATTTCTTAGTGCTATGTAAAAGTTCAGTAAATTTAAGCATATTTGGTCTAATTCTAAATTATTGTTTGATATATTTATAACGGATAAAGAGAAATTGAAGACGAATATCACTTTACGCTTCTTTGTCCTGCTTTCTCCGATATCCGTTATAAATATATCAAACCATATTTTAGAATTAGACCAAATATGCTTAAATTTTCTCAAAAGAGTCAAAGAGTTGTAATAAATTTCCACTTTAAAATCATAAATTTTTGTATTAGCAATCAAAGTGTGTAGCGCTTTTAATCCTTTGCCAACTATATATTCGTTGTGACGTGAAAATGAGCCTGTATAGCTAAAACTGTGCCAAGTTAGTTAAACTCATTTAAGACCTCGATGCTTTCATCATTATAATGCCAATGCTCGTCATCCTTTATTATCCCTCTTTTCTGAATACCATTATTTTCGTTTTCTCGACATTTACTTTTAAACCCCATTCATGACAATATATCGATAAACGGTTTAAACTGTTTTGAAGGTCTGATGGGCTATTGCCAAGAATAACCATATCATCAGCAAATAAAAGAAGAATAAAAGAAGAACAGAGGGATTTTGTGAGACAAACTTCTAATATGCTGGATACTTGTCTATTCTGGGATTTATTTAATTTTATGTGAATTCGTTACTATTGATTTAAGTATATGATTGGATGATTAAATATTTAACACCTTGGGATTGTATTAGTGGATTACAATATTGTAAACATCTTTCAGAAAGGTTATTTACAGACGGAAGGAACTTTGGATAATTACCTGAGATAGGTTGCTTATGGTTTGTCTTTTAGCTTTTGTTATATGATTTTGTTAATAAAATTGTCAAATTGTAAACCGTGATCGTTTGACTACTGCTAGCCTATTACAAAAATATGACCTTGAACTCGATGATGAACTTGAAGTTCGTACAATGCAGGTCTTCTCTCACAATCAATACATCTGTGAAACATGAAGTCATTATCGCTTTTAAAACTATCTAAGGTTCGGACAGATTAAAATATCTTTAAGCTAAGCGGACAATCAGACAAATAGACAAACAGACGGGGATAAATCAATATACTTCCGCCCTACCAAAGAAAGGGCATTAAAAAACAAACAGACAAAAAAGACCGAATCAAAGTGAAAAAATGACGAACGGTACGATTGGGTAGGGCACCTTCACATGCAGAACACATGTTTATAACAACAGTCAGAATTTGGGTCCATGTTTCAGAGCCATCTTGATGTATCAAGTAATCGACTGTTAAACACAAAATAAGATGGCTTCTAATCATCACCACTCTTAATTTTAAGAGAAGTAGCATAATAAAATATGGAAAACCAATGTTAAAACTTACATTTATTTTACATTTATTTGACATTAAATAATGAACAAGACTTATGACTTTGAAGTTAGTACCAAAGAAAAGGGATTTTCCCAAACAATTATCTGTGAAATTTTATTAAGCCTCTTCTACTTACCATTTAAAGGTAAATGCCAATGTCAAAGCTATTTTGGCGGACCAAAGGCCAAATCAGAAAATTGATAACAGATAGGACAAAGCAGTATGCCGATGAAACCCTGTTTTTTCACTACATATTCCTTTATTGGACTATTTCGGAATTTTTCCACAAGGTACTTTTCCACCTGGTATAGTAGATGATTTAATAAATTTCATTTATGTGTCTCCGATTCATGTTATGTTTTACAACAAAAGACGTCCATTTTGGAACCATTCACTTTATTCAATGAGCGTCTGCTCAGTACAGCTTTTTCAAGATCATGGCATAGTTACCAAATAGATTGGCGTTGTCGTCTCATATATTACAGGAACTGTCATTAAAGACCGTATTTTCAAAATGTTTAATGCGATTGGAACCCTATCGGAACTTTATAAGCGTACAAAGACCTAGGACGTAATTCCTGGCCGTTTCGTATCCAGCATAATACCTACTTACCTAACAGGTGTTTTAGCCAATACTTACCAAAAGGATTCTTGAGCAATGACAAGGGCGTTCATCATTTTTATGTACCCCATTAGATAATATCTAATCTACAGCTTTATGACTATTTGACTATATGAGAATACATATCAATTACCGATCACGGCATTTTTAAAATGCCCAGTTATCAGTCGTATACAAGTCTTAAAAAAGAATAAATTGAACTCTAGTGGGCACTACTTTTTTCTTTAAAAGCTATTTACATCTGACTTTATTGTTCATGTATAGTAAGAGTGCTTTACCAAAAATGGGCAAGGAGATGACAGTTTTTTCCTTCTTAAAAAGCCAGGTTAGTTGTTGAGAGTATAAGATGTATACTCAAAATAAGGAAACACTAGTCAGTCTTTAGGTGAACTTCAATTAATTCGCCTGTCATGCATCGATTCTACGTATCTGTTGATGTAGATATGATCTTTTGGTAGCCCAAATAGGTACTGCTCTTTACGACCTATTTGACATCAGGTGGAATAGTAGTGCCTTTGATGGACTAACTTTGCCCATCCTTTTTACTTATCAAAGTAACTGTAAATAATTAATGATGTAATACTGACTATAAACGTGCTTAGAGACTAAGTTGGTATTATCATTACTAAACTCTATGCAAACTTCAACAAAGTATCAAGACACATTGATTGAAAGGTTCGAATTAAATGTTTTTGACTCGATTTCGTGCAACTCCCATTTACCAAACAAGGCTAATTGAGCAGAAAACATGATTTTAAACCATTTCTGAAAGTTGGCTGAAAGACGAATTTTCCAGTATATATTTGCTGCGCGTGTCCATCTGCAAAAATGTATAAGATACCGACAAAAATGTAAAGAAGAATTTAATGACCGTTTCTATTTCTCCTAAATTTCACGATACCATTTGAAATGATCTTTGGTGTAAAAACACCAAACAACAAAAATCATAGATAGGGAAAAAGATGGTTGGTGACTTGAGGTGGAAAATTTATCGGGCAATACGAGGGAATTATCAGGTGAGCCAGAGTGAGCTATTTCAAGTCACCTACCTGTTACCATCTTTTTAAAAGTCTATTCGATATTTATAAACGGAAATTTAATATAAACCCGATTTACAAAACGGACTGCCCATCCTAAGGGTGAATGGGTGGATGACTTGAGGTTATCGTTTACGGCTGAAGAACTCGATAATTGTAAGGATTTCTGATGCTGTAGTAAGAAAGTGTCAAACATAAGAGAACTATTAAGTAATACTTACATACTTTAATTATTAAGAAGATATGAATCGGGTGATTTCTAGTCATTCAGAAGCGTCCAGTTTATTCTCAACATTTTTTTGATATGCAGCAACATGTAAAATCAATCCTCAATTAAATGCTTCCTTGCTCTTAATCAGAAGACGGACATATATTTAGATCAGATGCAAAGTTAGTTTCTCCGTGATCCTCCTCGGTCGAACAAAATCTGTGTTAAATTCATCCAGAATACGTTTAAAAATCCTGACAAGTTTCGAGGTTAAATGTAAACACGCGAGTTAAGCTTCGTCACAAATTTATAGATTACATCATCAGTATGTACTACGTCAACAATGTTGTCGCGATTTGTTTTTAAAAATAAGAGAATCGAGTGATATGTTTTTTTAAAAGAAATCGACACTCAAATTCAAGAGAAAATAATGTATTAGGGAGGAAGTCTTTTTCAGATCCAACAGTCGCAAAAGAAGATCTGACAGGTCACGTGTCCAAGTGAAATGAAAAGCTGTCACACAACATCACACCATAATTTTGAGAAATATTTTCTGATATTTATTTCAAAGGTCACAATTGAACTCTGTCCAAAAACACCTCACGGAAATGGGAGAAAGTGCTTTTTGGGGAGGGGACATTATTCTGCATTGCAATAGATCCGGTTCTAAAAAGATGCTCTTTCACAATTTTCATGGAAAAAATTGAAAACCTGTAATGTGTGTATCTTTATACTGTTTTTTTTAATTCAATGATTTACTTTACATTTTTGTGACATAGAAATTGATATATTGCTCTAGAATCTTACAGGTATTTAAACTATTTATGTCCATTCATGTTGTGACAACACACTATACCTTTCATCTATCTACACGTTTACAAATTTAAAATGACACATATGGCATATGTGTTTATACAATAAGCCAAAATAAATTGATTGCATAGCTACGTTTTGGGTCCGGGTGTTATACCAACATTTGAAGTAGTACCTGGGTAGTACTTTAAACTGTACTTTGATAAAATATGAGCCAATTTTTATCCAACAGTCATGCAGTTGCTTGTTCTTTACAAATCATCCTTTTCTACAATTTTTTGGCTTTAACGCTATAGCTACGACAATCTTACGTTGCTTAACTATTAGTGCTCATAAATAGCTTTAATTTGATATATAATATACCTGGACATATTGCCTTTTCTTGGTAAATCAAGTGAACCAAGAATTTGGTCTCAAACACTTTACATGAACCTTAAGGGAAAGTACATGATTTGACGACTATTACCGTTGTAAGATCGGGATCGTATTCGTGAGCCTTACTTAGCATAAATTTCCAATCCGCGTCCAGATATGTGCAATGTGGGTATAATTTGCAAACATTTGCATCGTTTTATCTTTCTGAATGTAGAGAAGGTTCCAGTCAGATTGTGTCCACCAAGAACTGGCTCATAGTGCATCCGAGTTGTAGCCATTTAAGAAACAAATAAGATATCAAAATAATGTTTACAAACGGGTAAAGGTTAATGACCTAAAATGTGGCGATTACAGCATATTATTATTTCACGAAAGGACCACATTAGCGGTGTTCACAAACCGAGGAAAACTGTAATTACTCCATTGTGTTCTGACAATATAATTGAACGTTGTTCAGATCAAACACGCTTTCTAAAAATAAGATACATGTTGTTGAAAAATAAATTCATATTTTCCATTTAAAAGATCGGTATTTAATGTAGACGAACCTTTATAATCTTTTATATAAGTATTTATAAGTATTTATCTTTTTTTTTCTAAGAACACAATTAAAGGCATGTTTAGCAAAAGAAACGCCCTCTCGAGAAATTTAATTTGACACAATTTATTCCGATATGCATGCAAAACATACTTTGAAAGCTTGGTTCAACTTCGAGATCACTGAAAATCTCAAGTAGGTGGTTGTCACAAGAAAACTACGATCGAGTCCGCAAAAAAATTGACCATAGCTCTAGATAAGTCTTATTTTAACAACTGCCATAGAGCTGTGTCATTGACCTTAGAGGTTTCTGAAATTCTCTATCAAATAAACATTTTGTTATGATAGAGAATAATTGTGGCGAATAAGTTGAAATCCATCTAAAAAAAGGAGCTACATCCCTGACTTCCTGAAGGTTTACACTTGACTTTGACCTGAGGCATTGACCTAAGAGCATATTAAAATTTCTTTCAAATAGTACTCATGATGGAAAATAATTGTGCCACGATTTTTCAAACAATCCATAGATGGAGGAACTTTACTCTGCACTAAGTTCACTTCTCCGATAAACCTTGACCTTAATGGTCAAGTTTTCGTACAGGAACAAGTTCGAGGTTAATGGTCAAGTTTTAGTATAGCAACAAGTTCAAGATTAAATGTCAAGTTTTAGTATAGATACCATCTCAAGGTTAATGATTAAGTTTTTGTATAGCAACCAGCTCAATGTTAATGATCAAGTCTTAGTATTGGAAAAAGTTCAAGGTTAACGATCAAGTTTTAATATAGCTACACGTTCAAGGTTAATGGTTACGTTTTAGTAAAGCAAGAATATCATGGTAAATGTTCGAATTTTAGTATAGCAACAAGTTCAAAGTAAATTGTCAAGTAATAGTAAAGGAACAAATTCACGGTTAATGGTCCAGTTTTAGTATAGCAACAAGTTTAAGGTAAATGGTCAAGTTATAGTAAAGGAACAAATTCGCGGTCAAGTTTTAGTATAGCTACAAGTTCAAAGTTAATGCTTAGTTTTAGTACAACTACAAGTTCAGTATTAATGATCAATGTAAGTATAGCAACAAGTTCAAGGTTAACGGTCAAGTATCAATAAAGCTTCAAGTTCAACTTTAATGGTTGAGGTGGAAAATAGAATTAACTTGATTTTTTTTTCACTTTATTGCATTATTTTTCAAAATGATTGAGCCTCCTTTACTTCAACAGGAGTAGAAGTTCCATTTAATACATGCCCTCAAGTTCAATGTTTTCTGCCTAGTCGAAATAGAAAATGCTTTAGATAGTTACAATACTTCTGTTTTCAAAATTGGTTTTATCATTTTAAAGTAATTGAGTTTATATGAAATCGCCCACGTCGATGGAACACCTCTAATCCGCAGTAACTTCTTTTTTCTTAATGATTAGTTATGCAATTCCGGATTTTTCTCCTTTATATGCATTTAAATACTAATGAAATACACCAGTCCTATATGTATATATTCGTTTTTTCATAGAAAAATAAGGTATTTTTCATAGAAAAATAAGGTAGAAAAGTGTTACTTAATCTAGAAGTTTTGGAGTGATGGTATAGTAAATGGGGAGAATTACATTGAAATCTTGGCTAGTGTGTTCTTTTATTCACTTGAACGCCGCTTTAAAGTCTACTGCAGTTATAGCGTGGAGATTGGTTAATCAATCTTCGACTTTATGTGGCTTTATTCACAATATTTCATACGAGTCACCAACCGCTCTTGCATCTTAGACGCACTGTTCACAGTGACTTTAGTCAATTTAAACAAGCCAAAGACCGAACTCGCGATCCAAGGATTGGGGGTCGAGCGCCTAACTGACTGAGCTAACATGTCCTGCGTTCAGGATGACAAAACGGTGCGAATTGTTAGCAGACTATATTCCGCTTTGCACGCAAGTGCACGTGCAAAGCGGAGTATAATAAGCAAACAGTTTTCACTGTTTTGTCATCCTGAGCGCACGTCAGGATATGTATTACGGTGGTGCAAAAACCTTTTGTAAACAGACAAAGACAGTGATTCGCGTAGTATAACGTTTTTGTTGTAAAATCTTTTCAATTTAGAAGAAATGGACAATGATATTTGAGATGAGACGATATTTCTAAAAGTGGCATTCCTTTCTTGGCTTAGAAAACCTAGATATAATTATTTTCAGATAACACGAAATTCAAGCAATCTTTGCATCACGCGATATAACTCTGGTACAAACAAAAACCAATGAAAAAATGAGTTTATTACATTATGATTTTTTATGGAAATTTAGGACAATCCGCATGAGATATTTTATTAATTAATATTTCTTTTATCTAAAACACTAAAAGTCATTTATGCGAGATCACTTTTGAAACCACGAGGAATGTTTAAAGTCAAATTTACAATATGTTAAAGCAGTAAAATGAAATAAGGGACTCCTTTTAGAAACACCGACTATGTTATCCGAAACATGGTTTATAATTAAAAATCAACTTCGACGCCCTCTTAAAACCATATACATGTAGTCAGTGTGGTTTTGTGTTCTCGTAACTACAGATTAACAAAGCTTGTGGTTATAAGGATTCGAAACTGCACGGGCGAAACAATTTCAAGCTCTTAAAGCTCTTTAATACGGATAAAGGATATTTACTCTCCTTGGTCACAAGGTCAGTAAAACCCTGTAGTAGTATAAGTTTCGGATAATTCGCACAGTCGCAGCAATTTAAGAATGATGGAATCATAAGGATCTTTACCCTGGCCTTAGCGGGCGACTATGTTGTAAGACATGGAACGACTAATGCTTATCTACAACATCGCTAACTCCAGGGTAAAGAACTAATGTACTATACATATAAGATTATCAATGTGACTTATATGCCCATGGGGTCTGGTGTTCTTTATTTATGCTTATTTAATTGTTAACAGTGTATAACAACATGATGCATAAACGGTTACTTACTTACTTACTTACTCGATAAATAAGAGTTGTCCGAATATTCCCTGACATTCACATGAACAATAATAATGAAGAGCAATGGATTAATTTTTCAAACATTTTTAAATCTGATGTGGAAGCAAAAAGCCAAGGATATGTCTTTTCAAATAAGAAATTTATTGTTTGAAGGATAAAAAAACAAGAACCATTAAACACATCTGATTTGAAATAATTTTACCATAAATTTGTTCTTAATAAATTTCACCTCTTCAATAACTAATGTCGCAAGCAGATGAGAGGGGATAAAGCCAGTCTAAAATATTTTTATTTTCGTGCAACCCCTTTACTTTGAGACGATTCAAATGAGTACCAGCCACGTAGGATTTATGGTATCATTATTAAAATACGTTGACCTAAAATCCAAATTACTCCCTTTAATTGTAGCCTTGTTTTTAATATCACAAACACAGCTGGCCGTGTTATGGAAAGCTTTCTTTTACCTTTGTACACTTATCTGTGAGAAATTACAGTTCTACGGCTTGAATTGCGCCCGCGTTTAAATTTGTAACGGATTTCTGGGGACAACCAATGGATATAAATTTGCAGTATTCCTCAATTCATGATGAAATTCATCTAAATTATTCGAAATATTTTTTCTCGTCTAATGCTTCTTGTTCACTTGGCTTTTTGTTCCTACCCAAATAAACAAGTACAGTTAAAACATTGTGAAATTGACATTCATCTCGATCAAAACCATTCCAAATCGCTCGCTCAGCGTTCAATTCATTCATTCCAGACACTCACTCAAACCATTCAAAAACGTCTCAAACCCACTGAAAAAGATAGAATCAACAATGTCATTCAAAATAAATAACGCTAGGACAGAATCGCGATTTCACTGACATAATTCAATTGTTAGCGTCTCATAGGTTGTTGAAAAAATAGGAAGATATTAAAAGAACTTATATGCATATTTTATAAAAGGGAGGTAATCAATATCGTCAATTTTGTTCATCCTGAACAAGATTTGCGATATTGGATTACCTCCCATTAATTTCACTCAAAACTCGCTCCACACACTCATTCAATTTCATTCCAAAATCATTCATCTCGTCAATTTGACGATGTTGTTAACTGTAGCCATGTACCCAGCAACGTGTTCCTTGGAAACACAATTCAGCTAGTAGAGACTGGTCCTTTATTCTCGTTTTGATCTGCTCCTATCCTTCTTTCTTTTATCGTGACATCCATGAAACTTTAATGTAATTACGCCAGTCATTATTGTGTTAGAGACGCCGGCAGTACATTCTTTCTCTTTTATGTATGTAAGAAGCTAGGTCATTAAATGTGCATAATGAATGGGAACGTAGACTTTGATAGACAAAACAAACGGTTAAACGTTTCGAGCGTCTGAGTTTCCCCGCTACAAATATATTACTGTAGAAATTATTTCGGCATCGAACACTTTTGCTGTGTAATATTTTAGCTAATATGATCGCCATTTGTTCGGCGTTCATCAACCATCGTTCGGCATCCACAAACATTTTCTTATGAAAAGATCTCCTCCTATACTACACAGCAAATTAACACAAAATGTCTTCGAATTATTACTAAATTGATACTTTTAAAAAAAGGCTAAAGAAAAAAAATCAGTGAAAATTGTTCTCACCATGGCAAATTAAATGTTCAAGAAAAATCTTTAATTCTTTCGTCTCCTTAACAAGGCGGCTAACTACCTTTATATTTGGCTTTGCTATCCAGACGATATATCTTTCATGAAATTAGCAACATAGTTATATTTTATCCACCAAACCCACTGACAAAGATAAAATAAACAACTTCACCCAAAATAAATAATGCCAGGACATAATCGCGATTTCACTGACATCATTCAAATTGCAAGCGCCTCATAGGTTGTTGAAGAAGTAGGAAGTTATTAATAGAACTTATATGCATAATTACTAAAAGGGAGGTTATTAATATCGGCTATTCTGTTCATCCTGAACAAAATTTGCGATATTGGATTACCTTCCATTAAATTCAATCAAAACTCAATCTACACACTCATTCAATTTCATGCCAAAATCATCCCAAAAGCATTCATCTTGTCTATTATGATCGCCATTTGTTCCGCGTTCATCAACCATCGTTCGGCATCCACAAACATTTTCTTATAAGAAGATCTTCTCCAATACTACACGGCAAATTAACACAAAAATGTCTTCGAATTATTTCTAAGTTGATACTTCTCAAAAAAGCTAATAATAAAAAAAAAATGAAAATTGTGCTGACCATGGCAACTGAAGTTTAATGTTCAAGAAAAGCTTAAATTCTTTCTTCTACTAAACAAGGGGGCTAACTACCTTGATATTTGGATTTGATATCAAGACGATATGCCTTTTATTAAATTAGCAAAATAATTATATTTTATCCACCAGAGGAGTAGCACCTGGAAGGGGCATAGGACTCGGAATCTACATTAAACGCCTTAGAATTTTTATTATTGACCATGTGGCCAGTAAATGTTACATTCAGAATTGACCATCAAGGCCCGAGGTTATAAAACTTTTCTCATTCTCCACTCGAGTTTTCTCAATGTCTAACTTGAGGTTAACTCTCTCATTCAAAAATAATACTGTAGTAGATGTATGGATATAGACGATAATATAAATAGCAACTTTTATAACCTTAGGCCCTTATGACATAATTTCATTAATAACTGTTGGACAAGGAGCAATGGAACACCATGTGTAGACTGTCCGGGGTCTAAGAAGAAATTCCTTAAAAATCTGCATCTGATGAACTAGAAGACTAAAGCATATATACACAAAGAAAAAAGTATTGCAACATCCGATATCAACGAATTAGATCTCAACAAAGCCGTTCTGTGGTAACTCTGTGCACTTCAAATAAAAGGGAATATTTTCAGTGAACTTTATATTATTTAGTGAAACGGATAAAGGATGTTTTATTCAAAATACAGCCATCCCTTGTAATTAATTACCGTTTTTAAAAGAACATGTTTTTCAAACAATAAACTTCCGCCACAAACTATGGCTACTACGAATGTGCTAGGTGAGATTTCAAACTGATCATTGCCTCTAATCCAAGAGGAACCACCAGGCTACCTGTTCATCATATTCCTCGTTTTATACTTGTTAATATTAGATTACCAACGCCAGCATATTATCAACCAATCCATAATCTGCTAAAGTGAGCTCTGCTGAAAAATACTTTTGTTCTTGTATATTATTTTGTGGTAAACGAACAAGTGATTTCTGTAATGAGTAATTTTACTCGAATACATTCATCTGTTCTGACAATTACAGCAAATTTCTTTCCAAATGAGAATTCAATTTAGGACAATGAATACAGAGCAAAGCTTTGTTAAAACCGTACTAATCATGTAAATGTATCATCATGTTAAAGTCATCAGTAAAAACAGCGACATTTATTAAGCGTAAGTGCTGACCTCTATTTTAATATTGTATAAACGTGGTTTCCCGGGGGATTGGACAGCGTTAGCGCAATAATTGGGAAACCTTGTTAAGAAAGTCAACGAGTCTTCTTTGATCTCTTGTGGTATCAGCAGAACTAATAATTCTCCCATATATTTCCTGGCAGACAGCTTTAAAGAGCCATTACATCAACAGGTGGTGAATTCCAATTCCGCTTCTTCTTATTGGTTTCCTTATAAGACGACAAGGGCGTTTGATTCGTTTTGAACAATCTACAGAAAACTTGAGATAGACATTATCAAGCATAGGCTAAGACAGGGCTTATCAGGACCTGTACGCAATAATCTTTCCTAAATGTTTCTTATCGATAAATGAACACTCATGTTCCTTTTTGCTCAATGATATTGCGTTGTGTTGTGGCGCATCCAGTGAAATTGGAATGACATTAATGTTTATACGAAGACGTCATGGAAACGTGCTGTGCTTTGAATAGTTATGTATGAAATCATAGAAAGAGATAAATAAAAAAAAGCTCTTCAGATGACTTTGTTTCTATCATAGATGACATGTCTCGTTGTTATCACCGAGGTTTAGATATTTCGATTTCGAGTGTTTGTCTACTCCGAATCCAGCTTCTGTTCTAAATATTTTTCGTAGGATTTCAATGATAGCCTAGATGGATTAACAAATGATTTAATCAAATATGATTTAGAAGTACCATAGGGATATTGGTCCGTATCACCACGTTTGGTTAGAAATGAGAAAATCTACATTGAAATCGTATGTAAATGGGATTGTAGGTCAAGCAAATAACGCAGCATAGTGTATAACGAAATAAAGCAGCGTCCACCGACACCAATTTCTGCTGTAAATTTGAAAAATATGCTGAAAATGAAAGTATCAGGCCTAGCAGTTTTCAAGGAAACATATATTTTAAGAGTCCTTCTTGATATCTGTATATAATTTCTTACCAACTTTCTTACCAACGTTGACATCTAAGTAGGCAATATTTGCCTTTGATGATGCTTTAGTACTTCGTCTTCTTTGATATAGTTGTTTTTGCCGGGAACATAGCATGCTGGTTCAAACTTGATTGTACTGTGCTTCCAGAACTGATTAAGCCTACTTTTTAGGGTGTTCACAGAGGGTGATAAGATAACATTATCAGGCAGGGAGTTCCAAATGTTAACTACGCGGTTACTGAAGTAATTACTCCTGAGGTTTAATCTTGACCGATTTTTAAAGATCTTGAGGGAATTACCCCTAGTATTTTGTGTTGACGATAATCTAAAGAATTTGGTGTGATCTACGTCGTCATGATTTTTTAATATCTTGTATACTTGAATGACGTCAGCTCTCATTCGTCGGTATTCTAGGGATGGTAAGCCAATTTGTCTGAGCCTTTCACTGTATGGGAGGTGTTTGAGGTATGGCACCATCTTTGTGGCCCTTCTTTGGACATTTTCCAACGCTATTTGATCTTTTTTGTAGATTGGGGACCATACACAGCTAGCATACTCAAGATGGGGTCTAACAATGGATTTGTACAATAGCAAAAACATCTCTTTATCCATAAATGAAAAGCTCCTAAAAATCAACCCTACATTCCTATTGGCAATTTTAACTTTGTTGTGGATATGTTCTGAGAATTTCAAGCCATTATCAATGACTACTCCAAGATCTTTTTCGCTTGTAACTCTCTCGACAATGCTTATTTCGTTGTTATTTATTACCTTGTACTTGGATTTGTTTGTATCTTTGCCAATGTGTAGGTGCTTACATTTTTTGAAATTGTATTTCATCTGCCAGTCGTGGCCCCATTTGACAGCTTCGTCGAGTGCTTTTTGTAGGTGATCAATATCTTCGTCTGAGTTGATACTTCTGTACAGTTTAGAGTCATCGGCAAATAACTTGATATTTACTGGAATATTGTCAGGGAGGTCATTGATATATATCAGAAAAAGAATGGGACCGAGGACACTGCCTTGTGGAATACCACTAGTAATTTTGCTGCTGTTTGATGATTCACCATTCACTTTGACTTGTTGAACTCTATCTTTGAGAAAGTTGGAAATCCAAGAATATACTTGGCCTCTTATTCCATATGCCCAGATCTTTTTTAGTAACCTTCTGTGTGGGACTTTATCAAAAGCCTTGCTGAAGTCTAGATACAACACATCCACAGGTTTGTCTTCATCGACGTATTCAGTGATATCTTCAAGAAATTCTAGTAGGTTTGTTGAACAAGAACGTCCCTTTATAAATCCATGTTGGTTTGGTGAGAATAAGTTATTGGTGGTCATATGGCTTACTACTTCGTCTCTTATGATCCTTTCAAGAATTTTCCCAGGAACAGAAGTGAGACTAATCGGTCGATAATTCTCTACTGCAGATTTTGATCCAGATTTCAATATAGCTGTTACATTAGCCATTTTCCATTTTTTAGGGAGTATTCCTTCTTGCATTGACGTCTCAAAAATTTTCTTCAGTGGTGTTAGGAGATTGTGTTTACATTCTTTTAATAGTTTTGGGTGGAATAAATCGGGTCCGTTTGATTTATTAGATTTCAGGTTATCTATTATTTTTGTTATTTTTTCTTCATTAATTTCTATGGATACTAGGGTTTCTGTAAAGTTTCTGTCATTGAATTCAGGTAATGGCTCTTCCCCTTCTATTTCAAAGACACTGGTAAAGTAATTGTTTAGCAACTCTGCTTTTTCTTTATTTTTGTGAATGATTTTACCGTCATTTGTTTCTAAACACCCTAGAGTTGATGATTTTGTTTTTAATTTTGAGCGTATAAAATTCCAAAATAATTTGCTGTCAGTGTTAATCTTTGTAGCCAGGTTTTTTTCAAATAAGTACTTGCTTTTTCTTATTTCTGCCTTCACAGCGTTACTTGCCTGTCTGTATTTTGCATAATCTGTTTCCTTTCTTGTGTTTTTGTATTTCAGCCACATGGATTTCTTCTTGTTAATGGATTGAAGACATCTGCGGTTCATGTACTGGCCTTGCCTGCTGCACCCTTTGGAGTTCTTTATCTCTGGCACGTTTATCTCTACTAAATAATTGATTTTATCTTCAAGAACTCCCCATGAAGCCTCAGTCCCAAGGTCAGAAAATGCCTCTGCCCAGTCAATCAATGAGAGTTTTCTGTTGATCTCTGAATAATTGCCTTTATTGAAATCAATTTTTTTGTTCTCATTTTTGTTTTGAAGTGAATAACATGCAAATTCAAATGATAGTACAATATGGTCACTGGATCCAAGTGGTGGTAATTCTGTTATTTCTGTTATCATGTTTTCTTCATTTGTCAGGATTAGATCTATTAGGGAGGGGTTATTATTTTGTCTGAATCTTGTTGGGTTTTTTATTTTTTGATAGAGGTAACTGTCTCTGATACTCTCAAGAAATTTGAACGCCCCATGGTGTTCATTTACAGAGCAGGTATTGTTTTCCCAATTTATTTCTTTAAAGTTAAAGTCACCTGCCAATAACAAATGGCTGTATTTTTCTTTGCTTATGTTTTTCATTAATTTGAATAATGCTTCATTGTTAGCTGGCGAGCTATTTGGGCTGCGATAAATACAACCAATTAACAGGGTATCGTTATTTTTTAATTGTATCGAACACCACACATCTTCATTGAAGCTTGAGTTTATACATTTTGGTCTTGCTTGAAGTGAGTCTTTAACAAAAATTAAGACTCCTCTGCCTGTATTCACTTCTCTATGGATTGTGTCAAAACCATTTAATTTATAGGTGTTGAAACTATTTTCAAAAACACTGTTTTTTGGAAACACCTCAGTAAGAAGTACAATGTCTGTTTCCCTTTCTTTAACCAGCTGATTTAGTTCTTCAAGTTTCGAACTAGTTAAACAATCGCAGTTACTGTACAAGATGTTCAAACTATCCTGAAAAGATCCCTTATGTACATTATTAAAAATAAAACATGTTTTTTGATCTGTGTTTTGATGCACATTCCCATGTGCTTCATAATGAGATTTGTCGGAGCTCCACATGCCTCCTGGTATAGTTCTGTCTTCAACATTTTCTCTTAATGTTGAATTTGCTACTTCGTTGGAGATTTTTGATTCTGGTGTTGGATTGAGTAGACTGTTGTGATCAATCAGAGTAGAATTTGAGAATTTATCCGACATAGAGTCTGATATTGGATTAAAGTAGGTTCTATTGACCGTCTTGATTGGACTCAAGAAGTTAGTAAAAAAGTGAGACTACCAACAACACAGACTAAATTTTGACCTGATTGCAATTTACAATATTTTATTGGGAACCGTATGGGCATTCTCATTTGATAAAAATAAGATATGCATGCTCTGCCTTTTTGAGTCAGAAGATTGTTAGGCCTATAATCTTCAGCACTAGGAACCTCACAACACAGGGCTGGGTTATTTTCAAGTTGTTACACTAAATGTTGTTAAGATTATACATAACCCACCATTTGTGTATCCAGTACTTTCAGAGCTTTGTCTTTAAAACAAAGTTTGCCATGGTTTTAATCCAGCATGACACAGGCTAATTTCAAGACTTATACTTTACAAACATAAGTTGTGTAAAGATAACGTTCCATGCACAGTTTAATTTATGTAACACAGCCATGGAATAAATACAAATTCTAAAATTAATTAACATGCTTTATTTACCCTCAAACATAAAAAAGGAAAGGTAAAAAGAACAGGACATACCCTATATAACTGCATCACAGCCAAATGAGAAATCACAAACACACAACATAGGGCTAATTTTCAACTTGGAGCTAAAATTTGAAATATCTTGGTAGACTAGTATGACGTGAGGATACATGCAAAATATAAAAGCTCTTGGTCAAACGGGTTTTTTTTTTTTGGGGGGGGGGAGGTTTTATTTATATTTTTGGGGATCTGTTGCTATGGCAACCAGAGTTATGCATGGATTATATTTCTGCGGGGTAGTTTGAAAGGATCATATCTGAGTAATTGGTTGAAACTTGATTATAGATTGGGAGGAAAAGACTTTTAAAATTGTTGTTGGACGGACGGATAGCAGTTAGACAGACGGACGCCGGACGTTGAACGATCGCAATAGCTCACATAGAGCACTTCGTGCACAGGGGAGCTAAACACATATACTCGTTCGTCATTTGAATTATATCTCCGTATTTTCTTATTTTTTTCATCCCATCAAGGGCTAACCCTGCCCAAAGCTAATTTAGCAATTGGCTAAAATTTTGAACATTTGGCTACATAAAAAATCAGATGGCTAAAATGCTGGTTAAGGGTGGGTTTCATTTTGTAAAAGTCATAAAATATATAGAAAAGAGAAATCAAAAGTACTAAGATAATTAGTAGAACAATTTACAAATTTTTAATTGATATGAGAGATTACTCTTACACATTTGATCGACCTGTTGACAGTTATAAAAAGGTTGGTAACTAAGCCATTAGACCTTGCATTCTTATTAATGATGCTCTCTAAAGGCTGTAATGTCCAGATTTAATGTATAAAAGTTCTAAAATTTAAATATATTCTTCTAATATTCTTATACCAAATCATGGCTTTGAATTGAACACAGAGAAAATTCCAAAACTGCGAAATAACTGGCTTTAGTTGTTGTTGTCTAAATAAGTATGATGACACTCCTGTCTGGGTTTTTTTTGCCAAGAAGTAACATCACATTTTGACTAATTCATTTTTAACTGCCCAAAGCTTCATTTTTTTTATATACATTTTGTAACAGATAATCATAGAAAGCAACATTTTCATTCAAATATAATTAATCAAGTTAATAGTTCATGAAAATTATACCGAAAAAATTACTGAAAGTTTTTTTGTTTTTTTTTTTCAACTTGGAAGAATTAGATGGCTACCATTCAATTTGGCTAAAAGACTGGCTTAAAGAAATTTTGACCCAGGGCAAGCCCTGCCATCAAAATGATATCGGAATAAGAGCTGTTCGTGAACAATCAAATAGTTTCAATAACAATTGATCTCTACGTTTTTAGATTATTTAACACGATCCTGTTTGTCTGAATGAGGTTTTATGCCTCTTTGAACAATCTAACATTTACATTGCGAAAGCTGGAGCGGATACCTGACATTTCTTCCACCGTTACAACAATTATTCATTTTCCAGTCGGAAAGGATGAGTGAAGCCGTCGGGGATTGAACCCAGGACCTTTGGAATGATAGTCCGCCGCGCTAACAACTTTTAACTATTCAACCCCCCCCCCCCCCCCAAAAAAAAAAAGAAAAAAGAAAATAAAAAAAAATCTTGCTTGTGATATCCTCCCGTATATCTCTCAGATGATAGCGAATATGAAAATCTAGCAGAAAGAGATCGCCTTTTTGATAATTGAGATACAATAACACTTGATACATTATTTAAATAATATTGTTTGCATGATATTATTAGAAACTAAAATGTTGCAACATTTTTTCACATACCCGATTTTGCATTTATGCAATAGGTCCAAAATGGTTGGAAAACGAGAAATTGTGTTAATCTTGCTAGTTTTGAAATATTATCCTTACATAGATTAAAAACTTTAATGTCGCATTTGTTTTACATATACAATATTCATTTTCCCGTGTCAAGAATCAAGACTTCCCCATGCAGGCCTATGTCTTTTAAGGAAAAATCCACTTATCTAACTATTGATCACCAACACCCTTCAGCAAAAGTGCATGTCTTTAGGTACTAGATCAGGCTGTTTAAGACAGTAAAGTGAATCATCTCAGCCTATTGAGGACTGATGAGGACAGATAGGTTTGAAGAAAAGAGTCATTAATACATAATAAAAGATGTGCTTATTTATTTAAAAAATTAATATCTGAAAGTCTTCATTCGACGCTTCACTTTTTTCTTATTTTCATCATTTGTTATAAAAGTTTATGAATGGAAATGAATAAATAGATATATAAGGTGCTATCTTACAAAGGGACAGATAACTGTTTATGTTTTAAGGTTTAAAAGATATAAAGTATGGTTGAAGGAACGTTGAAAAAGGACAGGTTGTTTAAAAATAGATATCGAACCTATAGAAGATTTAAACCAGTGATTCTCGGAAACTTGAAATGGACAAAAAGTATCTCATCGTTTAAATGGGACAGGATGAAGCTATAGATAGTTTGATCTTTGGTCAGTAGAAAATTGATAAATTAGAAGTGAAAATTGTTAAACAGTTTCAAAATTTACGATTAATTGGCTATGGAACTAAATCTGATTAATTCCCATCATAATTGAAAATTAATATTGGAATCAAAAGATAAATTCTTCGCTTTACAAAAAAATAAGTTTCACAACTGTCCTTATTTTCCGCAAAGATCTTACACGAAAGGGTAGTCCAATGAATTGTATCAAATTGAGCGTTAAATTCAGATTCTTATACATTCAGTCATAACATACAGTTAATATCAAAATATTTGTAGCAGTAACGCGTGTAAAGGTCTGCGAACGGAAACCGAAACATGTATCTTTAACATCCACCATCGCAGCAATTACATCAAATAGCTATCTTATAGGCCACTTTTTTATATTGATATCTCCTAATTTATCCCAGACATTTCTTGTCTCAAAATTGTTTTGTCAGATATGTCAACTTTCATTTCTTAAATAAATGCCATATAGTGGTGTACTGGAATTTGCCTAGAAATATCCAGATGATGAATCCCGTGTACATGTAACAGTGAGACATACTTGAATATTGTCTCTTTCTAAAGACTTGTTTGTGTTTTCTTTTAACTAACTTCAACGTAGCCTCCAATCCCTGTTTATATGATAACGTATATGTATAGGATAGAAAATGAGTGCCGTGGTATATGGATAATAGACACGACCGTCGGCGAGTGTCTATTTCCCATTCACCGCGGCACGATATTTTTTTATCCGACTTAGACCACTGTTTTCGAACGCTACATGTTTTTTTTTTTTTTTTTTAGCAGAACCGCTAAGCACTTTAAAAGAATAAAACTCGCTGTGTTATAACTGTAAATTGTGTAAGTATGCAGAAATAACTTAAGGTTCATGTAAAGTGTTTAGGACCCAATTTTAAATATACCTTGACATAGCCGCCTTCATAGGGTAGTTGGTAGGACGTCGGACTGTCAATGTAGAGGTCTCGGGTTTGATCCCCGATGGCGGCACTCATTCTTTCCGACTATTTGCCTCTCACCAATGAGTTGATAATCGTAGACCTATGTGAGATAGCAGCTGGAGGCTAGGAAAGAATGTGATGGTTGTACTGGTGAGAGAAATACCAGGAATCCATTGTTAGGTGCTCCAGCCGCCGCGATATGACTGAGATAATGTTGAAAGCGGCGTTAAACTCCATTCAATCAATCAGTCAATACCTTGACATACTGCTTTTTCTTGGCTAATGAAGCGCCCTTTAAATGGGGTCTCACACTCTTTACATGAACCTTAAGAATCTGTCCCCATTACTTATTGTAGCTCTTTAATTGCTTATATAAAATGCTCGATATCTTTTTTAAATGGCCCGGCACGCAAAAACTTTCGAGGTTCACGTGCACAACATACTATCATCGTATATCTGTAAATACAACGCTCTCTGATTGGCCAATTCGCTCCAAGCGTGGTTTAAGCCCTATAATATCCGCTGAAAATTGACCCGAATTTGACCTCTGTGGACAAATGCTTAAATAACAATTACCGACATCTTTCATCAATTAACAAAATATAAAAAAAACATTCAATACCATTTGTTATTGATTCCCATGAAAGCACGTGCAAAGCCGAGTGGGAATAATCAGATTTTTATTCATCTAAATAGCAGGGGTCAGATTCAAGTCAGTAAAACCGCGCTATAGTTAAGCATGCTATGTATAAAACCATGTAAAATATTATTTCAAAAACTTAATCAATGAAATAATTTCCGCGGCTAAATGTTATCATTTGAATGGCCATTTTTATGCACATATTTTACCATTGGACAATTCAAGTGCTGAATATGTTCCAGACGTTATACGTAACATCAATTATTCTTGTAGCGACGGGAAAAAATCGAAAAAACTTATAGACATATTTCTGTGGTTTGCCATGAGAAATAAATTATATCATCTAAACAATTTTGAATATAATACGGAACTCTCGACAGTTTATTCAGGGCTAGTGATAAAATTAACTGTTTAGTTTGTGGATATCGAAGGGTATCGCATGTTGCCACGAATACCTGTTTATGGAAATTTATGATAAATTGAACAGCATGAATATCTACCATATTTGAATATGTTTGTGGTTTCAAAACAGTGTTAACCTCTTTTGTAATAATTATCACGTTCGTTGCCCGACGACGGCACTCATTTTTCCATCATTGATTTCCGTTGGGAAATACCAAAGTTATAGTAAAAGTCCACGTATTTTTTGATCCACCCTCGTATTTGTCTCCCACCACTGGGTTACATAATCATAGATCTATTTTGGATAGCAGCTGGAGACTATGAAAAGCTGTTATGGTAGTGCTGGTGTGAGAAATAGAGGGATCTATTGTTAGGTGCTACAGCCGTTTCATAAGGCATACAGTTTCACGAGTGGCGAAGCTATTAGTTAGATTATAGCTTTTGTTGTTCAAAAATTAAAGCTGCTCTTTCACAGTTTTTCATAGAAAAATACAAAACTTGTTGTTGATTTGGAAATGTGTGTACTTTTAAACAATTAAGAATGGTCCAAGGCCATTGGCACTAAAAACAACATATCCCAATAATTTTGTAAATTATTTGTTCGAAGTATCAAGATCAGTAAGGGATCCAGTCTACGTATTTCCAGTCTATAAAATACAAAATCAATACTTTCCATGAATTATCTTTCATATTTGCTTGTATTGATTTGAAATTTCCAGCTATCAAATACTTTTGCCCCAATCTTTGATTGAATAAGGCAATGATAAGGAATTCACATGTGTAAATAGTTGGCTGAAAATTGAAGAGTAATTTTTAAGGCGTTAGTAGTTGCTTTATTTTTTCAGAATGACTTTCGCTAAATTCAGGAATATCAGTCTTTCTTTCCATGCATTACCAGATTGAATCTTATTATTTTAAAGGCTTCAACATGATGAGGTCATTACTTCCGACTGATTTAACGAAAATTTTCAAAAATCACAATTTCCCAATCTGTGCAAGAGTAGCTTTAAATGTCAATCGATCTTACGCGAAAAAAAAAAACGATTATCATAAAGGCATAGATGAGGCAAAATGTGAAAAATGTAAGACAAATTCTTTTCAAGCGCGTCATTTTGTACGTGGTTGATATGCAACTTTCTTGAAGACATCACTAATGGGCTTTGCTCAGATGACGCCAGATAGTGTGAAATGAACAAAAACGGGGGTATAAGTGTTTGATTATTTCACTGTTAAGGCAGTATTCCTCTATAAACCACCGAAAAGCATTATGAAAAAAACTGAAACTTCTACTTACTTTATACTTCTGATATTTAAAGTCATGTTTTCGAAAATTTCCCCACTATTACTAGTTCTTTTCACAACTTAAAGACCGGATTTTTTTCTCGTCGTGTTGGTTTTGCCCACGGTTTTAGCCGGTTTTAAAATGAGGCCGTAACATTAGGCCTTAATATGCTTGGACTTACCTCGAATGTTTACATTAAGATCGTTTACAATAAAATATACGTAATTTCAATCTCTCAGAGGCGTTAGAGGCTACAAGGTTAGTGCAATCGACAACCGTTTCATTTAAAAGTCAGCTACCGTTTAATTGTTTTTTCCGGATCATAATCACATGTTCAGACACATTTCTTGGTACAAATGGAAAGTTTTACACGTTGTTTCAGCGAAAGCGTTTTCTGTATTCTTCTATCGACGACAAGACTAGACTTGTCATTTTATGAGGTAACTTTCTGGCACATTGAAGCCACATGGGGAACCCTTAATGGCAAGTTTTTGTGCAGACCTTATACAGATAGATTTGTCTATGTTAAACGGCAGAATAACACTTGTACGAACCTGAAAGTAAATGTTTTCTTTTAATAATGACTGTCTTTATGATTATTCTATAAACGTATAAGTAAGGAATAAGTCATCAGAACTTTCTCCTAATTATACGTGTTAAACATTTACGTGATGGAATGATTGTCAAAGAAAGCTAGCTAGAAAGCTAGCTAGCTAGCGAGAGAGAGAGAGAGAGAGAGAGAGAGAGAGAGAGAGAGAGAGAGAGAGAGAGAGAGAGAGAGAGAGAGAGAGAGAGAGAGAGAGAGAGAGAGAGAGAGAGAGAGAGAGAGAGAGAGACAGAGTGTGATAGAGAGACAGAGAGATAGATAGAGAGAGAGAGAGAGAGAGAGAGAGAGAGAGAGAGAGAGAGAGAGAGAGGGGGAGAGAGACAGAGACAGAGACAGAGAGAGAGAGAGAGAGAGAGAGAGAGAGAGAGAGAGAGAGAGAGAGAGAGAGAGAGAGAGAGAGAGAGAGATGTTTAATTTTCCTATTGTAAAGCAATTTAAATAAATTAAATTTTGTCCAGAAAATGAAAATATTAGGGTACAGATTTGCGGACGTTTGAACCCTTTCCTGAGCCGCCTTCATAATTTTACCTTCAACACGTTCAACGAAGGAATGCACCAGTCAAATTGAACTAAGAAATATTAACTTAACAATACAGTAATGAACAATGATATGAATGACGAAACACCTTGAAATGGTTTGAAAACAAGGACCAATCCGATCGTGTCTGTCAGCTGTGTTAATTCTGTGATCTTGAGAACGACCATTCTTTTCCGGTTTGCGAAGGCTCAAATCTGATAACATTGCAGTTATAGCGACAAGCAATAAATCAAAGCCAAGTCTTAACTGATTTAAATGATTATCTCCGGGGATTAAATGATCTCAGACTGTAGATTTTTTTTTAAGATTACATCCGTATCGATGTCCAGTCGATTTACATTGCATCGCGGTGTTTCAACATGGATGAAAAAGTTGTCGTCCTTACATACAGTATAATTCATCCAAACTATTTTCGTTTTTTGTCTGTTAACTCTTTAACGTCGAAAGTATGGATTTTAATAATATGACCGACGTCGCGGGAGTGAAATAAACCCGTTGAATATTTTTGATATTACACGGGTGTTATTACACTAGTGGAATAACTATGCAAATGAGCTCAGAGCGAATAGCAACGCTATTTTGTACCCGCGAACATGACGTCACAATGTATAAATAGTTTTAAACGATATTAAAAGTTTCGTGGAAAATTGAAATGTCGTATTTCAAGAATTTGGATGATTTTTTTCTAAAAAATTCGGGTCATATTATAAATAGAATATCAAATTTGGGGTCATAAAATACCGAATGTATTAAACTCGTTATAGCCTCGTTTTTATCTGTTTATAGCTGACTCGTTTAGTAAATTCGGTATTCAATGGCCACTCATTCAATATCATCTATATATTTTCATTATAGTGGTTGTATATGCTTTCAAATTTTGAAGGGCGTAATCCAAGATGGCGACAAGAAATAATGGACGTAAGAAAATGAAGAAAAAAAAGAACCCTTTAGGATTGAAATTAGAGCTGTAGGAAATATGATAAAAAGAATATCAACCGTTTAGTCCGATATGCATAAAATGATACGAACGCCTTAAATATTTTCATACCAGTCATAAACAGTTGATTATCATCTTAGTAAAATATTAAGAAACTCATATTAAAAAAATAATTATGCAGTGTGTTTTTAAACCACAAGGGTCATTGGCTATATGTCAGGAATTAACCTACGCTAAAAAAAGGGAGCGAAAAAATCAACTTCTTTTCATTTTCCTAAGTCTCCGAGACAAAGTTCCGACCCGAAAAACAAAAGATAACAAAACCGAAAATTCCTTCCGCTATATACGTTTTTGGATGTCTTGGAAAATCAAGATGAGCATATCTAGAAGAAATATTCTTACGAAATTAATATAGACAAGTTTCCGCAAACCTTTCTTGTAAACCTGCATACATCTTAATTTCTTATAATATGAAAACATTGTCTGTAAATAACTTGGAAATGTACGGGAATACGTTCGCAACGGTTCACCATCTTTGTTTTATTTTCAAGCACAATTTATTTATTTTATTAGCAGGAGCTTTGTTTGTTTGTAGGAATTTTTGAAGCAACATTCAACCTTGTCACATTTACATCGCGGCTGCTGGTAGATCTACTTATGGTTGTATGTCGTTTCTCACCTCTACAACCACAATACCTTACCCGAGCCACCAGTTGCTCAACCCACATAAAGGCGTATCACTTATCATACGCCCATAGATTAATCTCGTTCTATTCTGCTTCCTGAAAAATTTATCAGTATTCGCACCGAAAGTGCGGGCGCATGACACAACCAAGATCGATAGCCGCTCGCGGAAATCGATCTCAGGACTTTTTGGACCGACGATCAACATCTAGACCACGGACACCACACGGTTGTTGACCGGACGAATGAGCTAATCAATCTCAACAACTATCAGACGAACCTATACTCCAAATAAAGGGGGCAACGACTCGGTCCTAATATCCAACCGACCCAAAACATGGACAAAATGGAAAAAAACCGGAACTGCAACTAACCGAGGCGAATCAACCCGTTACATCTATTAGATAGGGACTAAACACGTAGATGGATACTTGCTTCACAATTTTCGGGAAAAAAATCTGATAAGTTTATAGTATGTAGTTTGGATCTGTAAAATTGTGATTGGAAACAATAACTACTAGCGTGGAAAAAATGCGGATGGCATCTGCTATGTTTGTTTTTTTCGGTGTGTTATTCAAATCTATCTGAATAATTAAAAAAAAATAATGCAAAATATTTTTTAAAACGCACACACAACGGATTTGTTTGAATTGGCTAAAACAATGCTATTAATTTTTTTGCTGTCATATCACGGCGGCTGGAGTACCTGAAAATGGATTCCTGGTATTTTTAGTACCAGAGCTAGTGAATTATATTTTCCTATTTCTTAGCTGCTATCCTACACTTTTACGATAATCAACTCTTTGTATCGGCCCTTTGTCGACACTTTTGTCGTGCAGTTATAAATACCAATCGGCAAAAGGCGACATAATCCCGCGGGCACTTCAACTGAAAAAGGAAGTAAGTTTACTCTACCTACAAACTACTTCAGTATATTGTGGCCAACCTGTTATCACACTCAACTACTTCTGAATTGTCTTTGAAAGGAGACATTAACAATGATTTAGGATCGTTTTCATTTAACAAAAGTTGGTCTTGTCTGGTAATTACTGATCGTTACTTTCGTTTGGTTCTTATAAGGTGTGGCCCTACGTCTACCATTTCAAGACAAGACATGCTTTCGATTCTTTTTTCATCAATGGCGTTATCTTCTTTTGCCTTGGCTTGCAATAATTTTGAATCATTTTTCTAACAAAAGGTCCTTACATGGTCATTATAAAGGCGGTATTTTTAAACCTAATTGGCACTGACGTGACAATTCAAACAGGTTGTTCAGATGAATATGTATAAGATAGGGGAGTTGTGCCATAGTTAGGTTCATTTTTTAATAGTAAGATACAATGCGGTTTTCTTTATTACCTTCTTTATACATAAATGTCGATAGAAAGAGATTTATGTGTAAGATGTTTCAAACTTGTATCAAAACCGAAAATAATTGACTTTTTTTTTTATTTCGTATATTACTCAGTCGGGTATTCCATAACTTTGAGTCGATAGACCTAAAATTATGACACAATGACACAATTTCGCATGAAGTTGATATTTCTATATTTCTTGGTAATTTTTAACTGTATGTTTTGTCGCGTCGAGAATCAAACACAAAATGATATCGTGTTTTGTCAGAGAAACAATTTTACCCCTTTAATGTATATTGTCAGAGGACTAGTCAGGCGCCATTATACCGACCTCTGATTAGTAGATCTACAAACATATGGCTCTACAAGTTCAAAGACATTGGATCGAATCTTTATCAAAATAGAAATGTCCTCTTACCCCGGATTATGGACGAAGAATAAACTTTGGTATGTCTTACATGCTTAGATCCTCAACCCTAGATGGGAAGCCGCTGTCTATTTTAACTACTATTAGTCATTTATCTTCGGGCAGGCCTCTCTCATTTTCATATGCACAACAACTTACATCCCTTTAAACATATCTCTCCCCTCCGAGAAGACTCGTCCCGAGTCTTGGAAAGTCGTGTGTAATGCAAATCCGCTATGGCAGTTGCCATATCCCACCGCTGCCATCACTCGTGACGAACCGCAGGCATAGAAAGACGTGATCCATTCGGAGAAAAGGATCCTTAAGCCTGATTGGGTTGAAGCTATATATACATTGACTACTATTAGTCATTTATCTTCGTCTTTTAATAGTAAGATACAATGCGGTTTTCTTTATTACCTTATTTATACATAAATGTCGATAGATAGAGATTTATGTGTAAGATGTTTCAAACTTGTATCAAAACCGAAAATAATTGACTTTTTTTTTTATTTCGTATATTACTCAGTCGGGTATTCCATAACTTTGAGTCGATAGACCTAAAATTATGACACAATGCCACAATTTCGCATGAAGTTGATATTTCTATATTTCTTGGTAATTTTTAACTGTATGTTTTGTCGCGTCGAGAATCGAACACAAAATGATATCGTGTTTTGTCAGAGAAACAATTTTAACCCTTTAATGTATATTGTCAGAGGACTAGTCAGGCGCCATTATACCGACCTCTGATTATTAGATCTACAAACATATGGCTCTACAAGTTCAAAGACATTGGATCGAATCTTTATCAAAATAGAAATGTCCTCTTACCCCGGATTATGGACGAAGAATAAACTTTGGTATGTCTTACATGCTTAGATCCTCAACCCTAGATGGGAAGCCGCTGTCTATTTTAACTACTATTAGTCATTTATCTTCGGGCAGGCCTCTCTCATTTTCATATGCACAACAACTTACATCCCTTTAAACATATCTCTCCCCTCCGAGAAGACTCGTCCCGAGTCTTGGAAAGGCGTGTGTAATGCAAATCCGCTATGGCAGTTGCCATATCCCACCGCTGCCATCACTCGTGACGAACCGCAGGCATAGAAAGACGTGATCCATTCGGAGAAAAGGATCCTTAAGCCTGATTGGGTTGAAGCTATATATACATTGACTACTATTAGTCATTTATCTTCGTCTTTTAATAGTAAGATACAATGCGGTTTTCTTTATTACCTTCTTTATACATAAATGTCGATAGAAAGAGATTTATGTGTAAGATGTTTCAAACTTGTATCAAAACCGAAAATAATTGACTTTTTTTTTATTTCGTATATTACTCAGTCGGGTATTCCATAACTTTGAGTCGATAGACCTAAAATTATGACACAATGACACAATTTCGCATGAAGTTGATATTTCTATATTTCTTGGTAATTTTTAACTGTATGTTTTGTCGCGTCGAGAATCGAACACAAAATGATATCGTGTTTTGTCAGAGAAACAATTTTAACCCTTTAATGTATATTGTCAGAGGACTAGTCAGGCGCCATTATACCGACCTCTGATTAGTAGATTTACAAACATATGGCTCTACAAGTTCAAAGACATTGGATCGAATCTTTATCAAAATAGAAATGTCCTCTTACCCCGGATTATGGACGAAGAATAAACTTTGGTATGTCTGACATGCTTAGATCCTCAACCCTAGATGGGAAGCCGCTGTCTATTTTAACTACTATTAGTCATTTATCTTCGGGCAGGCCTCTCTCATTTTCATATGCACAACAACTTACATCCCTTTAAACATATCTCTCCCCTCCGAGAAGACTCGTCCCGAGTCTTGGAAAGTCGTGTGTAATGCAAATCCGCTATGGCAGTTGCCATATCCCACCGCTGCCATCACTCGTGACGAACCGCAGGCATAGAAAGACGTGATCCATTCGGAGAAAAGGATCCTTAAGCCTGATTGGGTTGAAGCTATATATACATTGACTACTATTAGTCATTTATCTTCGTCTTTTAATAGTAAGATACAATGCGGTTTTCTTTATTACCTTATTTATACATAAATGTCGATAGATAGAGATTTATGTGTAAGATGTTTCAAACTTGTATCAAAACCGAAAATAATTGACTTTTTTTTTATTTCGTATATTACTCAGTCGGGTATTCCATAACTTTGAGTCGATAGACCTAAAATTATGACACAATGCCACAATTTCGCATGAAGTTGATATTTCTATATTTCTTGGTAATTTTTAACTGTATGTTTTGTCGCGTCGAGAATCGAACACAAAATGATATCGTGTTTTGTCAGAGAAACAATTTTAACCCTTCAATGTATATTGTCAGAGGACTAGTCAGGCGCCATTATACCGACCTCTGATTAGTAGATCTACAAACATATGGCTCTACAAGTTCAAAGACATTGGATCGAATCTTTATCAAAATAGAAATGTCCTCTTACCCCGGATTATGGACGAAGAATAAACTTTGGTATGTCTTACATGCTTAGATCCTCAACCCTAGATGGGAAGCCGCTGTCTATTTTAACTACTATTAGTCATTTATCTTCGGGCAGGCCTCTCTCATTTTCATATGCACAACAACTTACATCCCTTTAAACATATCTCTCCCCTCCGAGAAGACTCGTCCCGAGTCTTGGAAAGTCGTGTGTAATGCAAATCCGCTATGGCAGTTGCCATATCCCACCGCTGCCATCACTCGTGACGAACCGCAGGCATAGAAAGACGTGATCCATTCGGAGAAAAGGATCCTTAAGCCTGATTGGGTTGAAGCTATATATACATTGACTACTATTAGTCATTTATCTTCGTCTTTTAATAGTAAGATACAATGCGGTTTTCTTTATTACCTTCTTTATACATAAATGTCGATAGAAAGAGATTTATGTGTAAGATGTTTCAAACTTGTATCAAAACCGAAAATAATTGACTTTTTTTTTATTTCGTATATTACTCAGTCGGGTATTCCATAACTTTGAGTCGATAGACCTAAAATTATGACACAATGACACAATTTCGCATGAAGTTGATATTTCTATATTTCTTGGTAATTTTTAACTGTATGTTTTGTCGCGTCGAGAATCGAACACAAAATGATATCGTGTTTTGTCAGAGAAACAATTTTAACCCTTTAATGTATATTTTCAGAGGACTAGTCAGGCGCCATTATACCGACCTCTGATTATTAGATCTACAAACATATGGCTCTACAAGTTCAAAGACATTGGATCGAATCTTTATCAAAATAGAAATGTCCTCTTACCCCGGATTATGGACGAAGAATAAACTTTGGTATGTCTTACATGCTTAGATCCTCAACCCTAGATGGGAAGCCGCTGTCTATTTTAACTACTATTAGTCATTTATCTTCGGGCAGGCCTCTCTCATTTTCATATGCACAACAACTTACATCCCTTTAAACATATCTCTCCCCTCCGAGAAGACTCGTCCCGAGTCTTGGAAAGTCGTGTGTAATGCAAATCCGCTATGGCAGTTGCCATATCCCACCGCTGCCATCACTCGTGACGAACCGCAGGCATAGAAAGACGTGATCCATTCGGAGAAAAGGATCCTTAAGCCTGATTGGGTTGAAGCTATATATACATTGACTACTATTAGTCATTTATCTTCGTCTTTTAATAGTAAGATACAATGCGGTTTTCTTTATTACCTTCTTTATACATAAATGTCGATAGAAAGAGATTTATGTGTAAGATGTTTCAAACTTGTATCAAAACCGAAAATAATTGACTTTTTTTTTTATTTCGTATATTACTCAGTCGGGTATTCCATAACTTTGAGTCGATAGACCTAAAATTATGACACAATGACACAATTTCGCATGAAGTTGATATTTCTATATTTCTTGGTAATTTTTAACTGTATGTTTTGTCGCGTCGAGAATCGAACACAAAATGATATCGTGTTTTGTCAGAGAAACAATTTTACCCCTTTAATGTATATTGTCAGAGGACTAGTCAGGCGCCATTATACCGACCTCTGATTAGTAGATCTACAAACATATGGCTCTACAAGTTCAAAGACATTGGATCGAATCTTTATCAAAATAGAAATGTCCTCTTACCCCGGATTATGGACGAAGAATAAACTTTGGTATGTCTTACATGCTTAGATCCTCAACCCTAGATGGGAAGCCGCTGTCTATTTTAACTACTATTAGTCATTTATCTTCGGGCAGGCCTCTCTCATTTTCATATGCACAACAACTTACATCCCTTTAAACATATCTCTCCCCTCCGAGAAGACTCGTCCCGAGTCTTGGAAAGTCGTGTGTAATGCAAATCCGCTATGGCAGTTGCCATATCCCACCGCTGCCATCACTCGTGACGAACCGCAGGCATAGAAAGACGTGATCCATTCAGAGAAAAGGATCCTTAAGCCTGATTGGGTTGAAGCTATATATACATTGACTACTTTTAGTCATTTATCTTCGTGCATTTATCTTCGTCATTTGCATGTCTACTGCAACTGACCTCCCTATAAACCGTTATAAGTATAATAAATGATTATTACAAGTTATTAATATTATCTTTTATGCTTATACATTAATTCAAGTAATAATACAGTATTGATGCTTTTATTTTATTTTAAAATTTGAGTAAATTGACTAAATTCGGACTTTAGAATGAGAAAAGTTTCAAAGCCACGGATCCTGATAGTGTTTTCGAACAGTTGGAAATTCCATATTGACCGTGCATTTGCACTGCATACAAATAATTACACGTGCACGTCATTAAATTAAATCATTATACTATGACGACAATGTGAAAGCCTGTATTTTAAATGCTTCTTTTTTCCTTATTTTTGGATAAAGTGTTCGTTTACGGGTCGTTAAAAGCATAAGTTAACGGACAAAACTCGGGCGTTAGCGGGAGAAAATGTGGATTTATCAGTAAATTCGCGTGCCGTTCACGCCCGGCTTTTTACACTTAAATATTCGCGATTTGGGTTATACGCTTTAATCAATTTCAATGATTCTAATATTTTTCTACAATATTTGTTTGTCCTAGAAGGATATTTTATGCATTCTCTTTAAAATACTATACGTGGCCACCGGGGCAAACTTTTAAACTGTTTAAAGATTTTGCCGAGATAATTACGATTCTTTTACGTGCTGATATAAAAAGGAAAAACAGAGTTTTGAGATCTAGCTAAGCGTGATGCATTGTAAAGTATTAAAGGGTCAGATCTCGATCTCAAAGGGACTAATATAGTATGATAAACCGTTAAGGAGCAATTGAGAATTTTTGCAGCCATGACAGCCCGTGGATGTAATTATTTTGCGACTTGGAACATCCATGATACCCCGTTACCAAACGTACTTAGAACTAAGCAAAACGTATTGGATTTTTTTAAACCGATAAATAAATAATGAAATTGCGAGGCATGTCACGTTGTCCTCGAAAGGCCGCCGGAAACATAGTATTAACACAGTATTGAAGATGGTAAACGGAGTTGAACCGTTGATTGTTTTCGACTTCTACGGTCAAACCAACCCTGCGTTCAGAATGACAAAACGGAGCAAACGGTTGCCAATTACACCCCGCTTTGCACGCAAGTGAAAGTACAAAGCAGGGTATGATTGGAACACTGATTATACCTTTTACTAAACACAGGATAGGAGTTCTACATACGACTTACCTCGAGATCAGTTTGAAAACAGACCTATAACTACGCAGGATGTGATCCGTTACACAAAATCTACGGTCTCCCTGCCTACTTGACCATCACAAAGTATGCCTGGTCAAGTTAACAAAATCGCATGGTCACCTTTGCAAAAAAATAGTCTACCATGCTTACCGAAATCATTTGCTTATCATCAGAATCAACGAATTACAAAAGCGTTCACGTTTAAAAAACAAACATGTGTTTATTTTGAGGTATATGACTTTAAAGAGCGCAGATTTCCGCACAAACTAATTTTCTACGAGCCCGCTGTGGAAGATCATTACAGTTGACTGGAAATATCCCGTTTTAGACTAAACACCATGACGCATGAAGAGTTTACGAGATGTAGTAAATCGTCGTTTGTCGACAGTCAGTTTGGATAATTTCGGTTCTGTCGATTTCCTGACACTGATTTAAGTTACTTACATTCTTATTTGAAAAGGGTGCTAGAAACTTGCGCTCGTTTATCCTTTTTTAGATTCTTTTTCGAACGTAAAATAACTAAGAGGCGATTTATAATGGTGTGGGACCACTATGTGAGTGTTGTATGCGGGTGTTTATAAAACAATTTTACTTTACTTTAACATGTGCGCTACATGTTGAGAAAAAAATCGATGTCGTCATTTGAGGGCGTTGGCAATTTAATTGAGTTTAAAAATGCAATATTTTCAATAAATTGAATGCACACAACTTCTTTCTAAATTTGCCTTGCCCAAATTATAAAAAGGTCATTATCATATCTTTAGCGTGAGTGTATTTGGTTTAAACATATTTTATTTGCAACAAAAATTACAATGCATAACACTCAACATTAAATTCCAGCAAAAAGGATTGAAACGAAAGCAGAGCTTATATGGTTTCTTTCCAATTTGATAGACAGCGACAAGCACATATACAATATTTATAGCATTTAACACCAATAACCATTTTGAAGTTGAGTTTAAGAGAAAAGCAATATTACTTATTCAACTTGTAAGAGGGAGATGAGAAAAGGGGAGACAGGTGAAGAGAAAGATGTAGAGAGAGAAGATAGAGAGAAGTGAAAAAGAGAGGACTGCAAAAATAGGAAGGTTGTTCTATCAGACTTCATTTGCCTTGCTAAGCGTACACGACAAGCGATATATCAATGACAGACTTTAAAAAGGTGGTTTAGAACCTTTTACTTTCTTTTATAAATGATTGTACCCCAAGAAAAATATATTCATTTTCACTGAAAGTAAATTCATTTTTTCCAAATAGTAACAACTCAAGATCAATCTGGCCGAAATTGGATAAGGAATTTAAAAGTGTTGCCCTCGCTGTTTCATAATTTTTGCATTCAAAGAAGAAATGTTCACTCGTTTCTGTTTCACCACAGCTACAACGAGGACACTCAACGATGTTCTTCATAAATAAATGGTGATTTACAGAGCTACATTTATTTCTTATTTGTGTGTGTTTAATTTGCAATTTCCTTGATCCAACAAAGAATAGTTTATTTGGGTTGGGTTTACTTTGATTTAAAAACATTTTGAACCGTGACAACGAATCTTGTTCGCGAATATCAACAGGCAACTTATTCCACTCTGTTATTACGGAGGGAATGAATGATGTTTTGAATAGTTCAGTTCTACATTTCGGTATACTATGGTTCAGAGAACCGCGGAGACTGTAGGAGGATCTGCCACCAGTTCTTTGAGGAACTAATGACGTTAAAAATTCAGGGCTGTACCCTTTAACCATTTTGAAATATAATAAAAGTTTATGTTTCCTTCTCCTTTCGTGTAATGTTTCCCAGCCAGATTCTTTTACCAGATCAACGAGAGAAGTCAATTTCGTACAACCCGTTACTATTCTTGCTGCTTCAGTTTGCACTTTATCCAATTGATCTTTTAAGTATTGTTGACAATTGTCCCAGATGACATCACCATATTCAAGAAGTGGACGAATGAATGAGAAATAAACAATTTGAAGGGATTTTCTATCTAATCGCTTTTTAAGTGTTCGCATCATATTTATTCTGTTCCATGCTTTTTTCCAGAGATTTCCTTATGTGACATTCCCATGAGCCATCATCAGTTATGTAAATTCCTAAGTGTATATGATTATCAACATTCGGAATGATTGTTTCTGACATCAACAAACTTGGATGGAGAGGTTTGTTGTTTTTTCTGGAAATTAATAAAGATTCGGATTTCGAAGGATTAAACTTAACTATCCATTGATCGGCCCAAGCTTTTATCCTATTGATATCAGCTTGTAGAATATCTCCGCAGGCAGTTGGATTATCTATTTCTAAAGAGAGGCTAGTATCATCCGCAAAGAGATTTATATTCGACTCTATACCAGTTACAATGTCATTAATGTAAATTAAAAACAATAAAGGGCCTAGTATAGATCCCTGAGGGACCCCTGCCTTCAATAAACACAGTTCTGAGTAACTACCATTGAGGACTACTCTCTGATATCTATGTGATAAATAATCAGTAAACCATTGATGCATTTTGCCTTGTACTCCTGCATTTTGAAGTTTAAACAAAATACCATTATGCCATACTTTATCAAATGCTTTACTAATGACAAAGAAAATTATTCGAAATTCATTACCATTATCAAGGGCCTTACAAATATTACGATACAGTGATAGGGTTTGGTTAACAGTGGAGTCCCGAGGCAGAAATCCAGACTGAAATGGGGTAAAGGAATTTGATTGTGATAGGAAGGAGAAAATATGATTGTATACTATTTTTTCGAGGACCTTTTCGATTGTGTTAAGAAGAGATACAGGTCTATAATTGGAAGGGATCGATGGATCCCCACTTTTAAAAATAGGACATACATTTGAAATTTTCCAACTCGATGGTACAATACCCTTATTTAAAGACATGTTGAAAAGATCGCATAGTGGTTGTGCCAGTTGAAGTGCACCTTCACGTAGTATACGATTATGAATTCCGTCTGGGCCTGACGATTTGCCTGTATTTAGATTTCTCAGTATTTCATAAACTTCGTTTGGAAAAATTTCAAAAGATTCAAAAATATAATGAGGAGCATTGTTCATATTACTTGGCAAAGTTTTAAATGCACCATTTATTTGTGATTGGCTGGCAAAAAAATTATTTAGTAAGTAAGCCTTCTCAGTCTCATCTATAATTAATTAATCCTTTTCATCGTCAAAGAGAGATGGTATTTCGGACTTTTTAACCTGAGACGGTTGTAAAAATTGCTTAATTGTTTTCCACCAATCTCGTGAAGATAAAGATTCAGATAATAATTTACTTGCTAAATTTTCATAATATTCCTCCTTTCTTTGTCGTATTTGACCAACTATTTCATTTCTCAAAGTTTTTAATTTATTCCAATGTGCAACAGTGTTTGAATTTTTAGCTTTTCTATATAATCTTTTGCGACGTCGTATTTGCCTTTTCAGTTCGCTAGTTATCCAAGGTGGTTCGAATGGTCTTACTCAGATATTTTTATTGGGTATACACGTTTCAGCCTTATTTAAAATTACATCTGTATTATCATTTGTATATATATATCAATGTCTTCACTGAATAATGTATTCCATTCAACGTCATTAAATTCTGACCTCAATTACCCTCCTCATATTTCCAAATTGTCCTTAAATATGTTTTTTGTTTGGGTTTGATAAAATTGAAAACACCGAATACTGGACAGTGATAACGTACGCGGTTTTCTAAACAAGGTTCACCTACTCCAGTTACAAAAATTGATTGTTTATTTGAAACCAGGAGTAAATCTATTACTGAAGACGAATTTTTAGTGAAATGAGTTGGCTCATTAATACATTGATAGAGACTATACTGCGTGCAAATATTTCTTATTTTATTTAGAGAAGTTGCATTTGATTGATTCCAATTAAAATCGCCCGTTATTATAATGTCTGATATATTCGTGTCCAAAGCAAGGCCTATCGAATCTTCAATTAAAGATGTATAAGACGCGAGTGAATTCGGTGGTCTGTACATCACTCCATACAATACACTTCTATTATTGCACAAATGAATTTGTACCCAGATACACTCTAATGATTCGATTTCGAGATCGTTCCTTCTAACATAAGACAGGTTATTTTTAATGTAAATAATTACTCCTCCATAGGATTCGGTTTGTCGGTCCAATCGCTCAGGGCAATCGAAATTTGGAAAGTGTAACTCTTGTTACGAAACGCTTTTATTAAGCCATGTTTCAGAAAAGGATACAATATCAAATTGCGAAAACTCAGCATAAAGTATATCTACCTTTTTCTTTAAACTTTGAACATTATAGCTCACAACTGATAGGTGATTGGGATATTTCAAGAAATTATAAATGTCATTTGAGTATGCATTATTTGATTCCTCGTGTGATATAGGACCTGGATTTGGGTGCACATCCCCCGACAAAAGTATTAGTGTCATTATCCATATAGCAACTGAAAACAGGGGCACAAATACGTGTACTAATATGATTGGACATCTTAGTCTTACGCTTCTCTTACAATACGTGTAATATTTATTATTTACGGTTCGTTTTGATGACAAGAAGGGCAATCTATTTTCAAATTTTTGATAGATAAATATACCGTTCTTGTGATCTCGATATAGCATCCAAAAGGACAAAGATATCAAAAGAATCCTAAACCGGCCTGTCAATCTGTATGTTGGCAAACTTTTAGATTTCAATTTATTTGTCAATCCGGCCATGTTGGTATGTGTGCAGAGAGACTATTAACCAGTTTGCCGGACATACAGCATTGGCAGATATTTACATGTGTACTGTATATTAACTTTTTGATAAATAAGCCTGTGGAACATCCCTTTTGACTCTCAATTTCAAAAAAGAAGAAAGAAGAAAGCTGAAAGAGTATGCATAAAAAGAAAGTAGTTAGGAGAAAACTATACACAAAATAAAACAAAGTACTAGAATATAAGCTCAACAAAAAGTAAGTAAACATTGCTCTTTGTGTGATGTGCGAGCATTGAGTAGGGATAAGGTTTCTATTATTTCTTTCATAAAAGTTGTTTATTGTAACGTCGACAGAAACAAAAATTCGAATCTACAGTTTTTGTCAGCTGTACTTACGACTTTTTGTAACAAACGAGATGCTGAACTCTAATTCGTTTTTTACTAGGGAAAATGATAATTATGGTAGACTTTCTGAGTATGTTCTTTGAATACCAACTGTTTTAAAACGAGAAAGATTTTTGCCATTTTTGATACATAAATGAGTACATGAAAAAGTAGACAATGCTGCATAAAACATTTAAGCTTACTCAAATCTAGGTTATGTAAGTACTTTAAACATACAGCGTCTCAGCAATGAAACAGTATGTTTTGAGTAGTTACGACATGTAAAGTGCGATAGAAGAATAAAAGCGTAACCTAACAAGCAAACATACATACAGAGCGCGGTCACCAATTACAAATAAGCCAGTAATCGCTACTTCCAAATTCTCTAAACCCCGGTCTGACCAAGGCCGTAGTTATGCAGCTTCCAAAACTCACGACGAATTCTAATCACAAATAAAAGCCTGAGTAATAAAGGGTCAGTTCTCTCCATACAGGCGAACAATTGACCCCAGATCACCCACTCAAATTCGGAAACTATATACTTAGGAACAGCACGTGTTACTCATTTTTACCCATGGTTGATCTATTTATAGATATTGGATCACGTGATGCATATATTTTTGTAAATGATCTATTAATACATTCCGTATTCTGCCATTTAAGGAGGGCCGTTACAGTTTCGGGGGGTATCCAGATATCTGCGAAACAGATGTATGTTTTATAGCATTCATATGCACAGATATAGTGAAAATATTATCATGGCTTTCCACGCATAATTTGAAAATATTTACATTTTTCTTAAGATGGTCATGTTTTCGAAAATATCAAAGAGAACTGCTTATTACACCGACCAATCAAAATATTGGTGTGCTAAATCAACATATATTTATAACCATAGATATGGAAAACATAAAAATATAATATACTTTCTAATAAGGACATATATAAGTGACAAGTGGACATTTTGCTTTAAATGTTCCTCAAAGATAAAAAGTGAATATTTTTTTGAAGGTAAAAAAAAGCAAGCGCTTATATTAAACAAAATCGAAATATATCAATAGAAAATAAGCCCAACTATCGTACAACTGAAATTAATAAAGAAAAGTATATCTGTCCAGGCACTTTTAGTCAATTTCATAAGTTTGAAATACAGTAACCCCCCCCCCCATAATTTACTACTCTAATTTTATTTTGCCAAGACATATGGAATTTTGATACACTAAGTAACGCCTATGGCAGCTATAGGATTTCTGTAACGGGGTTTAAACTAAAATTAAGGGGGGAGGGGTAGACATTTCACATCATTACCAAAGTTTTGCCGAATTACCCAGTGAAAATGGTAAAAGACTGAATATCCCATTCCCTCTGGATCCGCCAGTGCACAGTCATTATCCTGATGAAAACATGAGATTTTCCTCCATAAGCTCATTTTCTATATGAGGCAATTACATATAAATATAATATGTCAATTCAGTTGCCACAGAAGATAAGATGGTTTATTACTTGATTGAAAAAAAAGAAAAATGACTTTCGATTGATTTTAAAGATTTTAGAATTCTTTGATTATGTTGATAATTTGAACCATATATATTTTACAATGGGTTTGAAACAATTTCCTAAATTTTACATTGATCCCTCTCGATTCTGTGGATTACAGCAGAAATCAACAGTCTCAGGGCCAAATAAAGGAAAAAAATAAAATCGCCGGAATCTATACCCGATCTCGGGACTTCTTTGTCAAGGAGCAGATGCAGTTACTCTCGAATACATACACTCTTCGAATAATACGAAAGCTTTTTGAAACCATTGCTTATTGAAATATTCAATGTTTGCAAAGCTATTGATGGAATATTAATAATTCTTATCAAATTATCGTTTTCACTCTCTCACAAACACACAAAAAGAGAATGTAATAAAGGTGGAAATTTAGAGGGAAGAAATGAATTTTTGATAAGTTGAAATTGTCCTTTTTTTACGCTGTCTTCTTTTCGGTTTTCACAACGTGTAACATACGTTTACAGGCAAAAGTAACATATCATTTCGAATATTTCTAAAAAGAACAGTGAAAAAACGAAAAGACAGCTAACAATGCAGAAAAGTAAACTGAAAAGGAGAGAAATCGCATTCAAGTGGCAAAATCTTTTTACTTTGGGATATGATTCGTCAACCAGTGTCAGTTTTTGCCGAAGTCATATTTTTCCTCCTTTCTAAGCAATGTTTAAATAACTGAATGATGGCAATCTTTTATAAGCAGCCGTTATGTGATAGTTTTATACCTACAACGATATAACTCGAACTCAAAAATTCCCTTTCGCTGATGAAGAGTATGTGACAGCCCTGCGTCCAGGACAACAAAGCGGAGCAAACGTTTAGCTCATGCACTAGCAAGCAATGCAGGGTATAAATAGCAAAATGTTTGCTCCGTTTTGTCAGTCTGAATGCCTGAATGCAGGGCTTGTGATAGGTCTATCAAAATCGCCCCTACTTCGTTGGAATAACGAAGCACAAGTGTGAAACACTCATTAGATATACTTTACACGGTAATGCAGACTACCATTTATCGGATGATCGTTTGTGATTCGTTATTCTGAACGTATGTCCCGATTTCATTTTGTCCCTCATGAAGATTGCCAAACCCTGCAGTACAGGATGCAAAAACATTTGCAAACGTTTAGAAAATGAATCTTTCTTAGCAGTCTTATGTTTCTTGAATGTTTCGCGAACGTTTTTATTTTGAATTCAGGACAATCCTGCGTGCAGGTTGACAAAATCACGATAGTTTGAAAAATAGCCTTCCGCTGTGCACATGCAACTTCATATAAAGTTGATTTTAACAAGTCTCCTCCCTCACATTTTTTTTTCTACACGAGTTGTCTCCCCAAAACTGGAACGTCCCACCTTTAAGGCCGAAATAAAGAAAACAATTTAATGAATGACAGCGTGAGTGTATTTCAGCGTTGGAATGGTAAAAAGAGGATATTGTATAAGTGGTCATGGAATACCAAATTTTAAACGAGTCATCTGTACACAGGTAAAAATTCTGTTTTAGATGACGAGTTTAATAAATTTGTTTTTGGTTTTTTTAAGAAAAGTTATTTGATATTCTATTTAAAATATGCCGGTAAAACAACCTGAATTTTGTGAAAAAAAACGAGGAAATTCAAGAAATTTATCGATTAAAATCATAATGTGAAACATATAACGCCGTTTGAAAAATGACGTCATCAAATGCATTATTACGTCAATTTAGAAAGAAAATACAACATCGCTTTACGTTCTTAGCTTATTTGCATTGTTATTCCACTAGTGTAATAATACCCGTGTAATATCAAAAAAATAGTCAATAGGTTTATTTCACTCCCGAGATGTAGGTCACATTATAAATATTGTTTCTTTTGTGTCCTCAAACTTGACATCCATTTTAATACTGTATAAACGTGGCTTCCCGAGAGATTGGACAGCGTTAGCGCAGTAATTGGGAAACCTTGTTAAGAAAGTCAACGAGTCTTCTTTGATCTCTTGTGGTATCAGCAGAACTAATCATTCTCCCATATATTTCCTGGCAGACAGCTTTAAACAGTCATTAAATCAACAGGTGGTGAATTCCATCCCGTTAAGTCATATTTATTCGCTCTTTGGATTCAATATCACTCAAGCCATTTCTTAAACTGTGCAACTCTTATCAAACGTTCAATTACATTTTTACGTACATCGCATTGCAGATAAATCCCGCATCTGAGCTCATCAGGGGCCCTTTTTACTCAACTTCTTCCGAAAATTATAACCGGATTTCACAAATAGTACCTGGTGTTTCAATCCATTGTTTGAAGACGATTCCAATGAGATAATGCATGGCAGAATTCCATATTTTTAGTTTCCACTGTAAAGGCAACTTTAAGTTTTGACTGACGCGAAAACGTTGTGAAGCACGAGTTTCCTATTATAATAAATTCTTAGAACACATGCTAAATACCCCAAAATTTGTAATTGTTACGATGATATATGGTCTCTTACAAGAAATTGTGAATCGGTATATCTTTAAGTTAGCAAATAAGCATCCATAAAACGACTACATTTACAATTTTATTTTAGAAATTCGTTTTCGCTAATTACCACTATGATATTGGCCAAAAAATGAAGTATTTACCACTAGAATTACCAAAAGATGAAAATTCATTTGGATTTGATTCGCCTGTTTCACATGAAACGTTGTTCTATATAGCCCCCATTTTGCCAAAAGAATACTTTGGTCTAAAATAGAGTATAGTACAACAGAACTTTCATGCTTTGGCGTGACTGCAGAGTATCATCGGGATCATATTCATGAGCCTAATGTATAGAATTTTATATAAATCTAAGTGCTGAAAGCTCTGTATTTCCTACTTGTGAGTCTGCAATTGATTTTGAACATATAATTTCTGAAACTTTTCTGGTTTAAAAAGGAAAAACAGGTGATATAGACAAAGATCATACTTCACATATGAGCAGGCTGATGATTGTCTATAGCTCCTGCCAAGGCAGGAAAATTCCGGGTTCAGCTTGACAAGTTAGGTTCATTCTCATTTTTCTCTCATCAACGGAAAGAAAAGCATATAGTTCAGAAACGATATAAAGATAAGGAATGTTATCTGAAGTCTTATAAACAACGAAATATGAATTAAATTATTACCAGTAGTGTTTGCCGTTGTCAATAGTTTGAACATGTCCCTTTAATGAAGGAGGATTATTTCATAATTGAATTCTTGTCAATATTTATTTGCTATTATATCGGACCATTAATAATGTTGTATGAATTGGTCTCGGACGATGAATTTGACAACAGCAGATAAAGATTCCCATTCTTGAAGGACGAAAGTCCTATGAAGTGGTTCTACTTTAACTCGAATATTAAGGGCACTGACAGAACGTAATAATAGCTTTTCGATATTTCGTGCACAATATTACCTCGAACACTATGATTATCTTAATTCTTGTTACCATGTAGAAAACAATTACAATTTCTAGATAATAATGCGTGTTGTTTAATTATAAGACCGACAAATGTGTAGAAAAGAAACACTCAGAGAGTGAATCCAAAATAGATGATTTGAAGGTGGCGATTATCAAACTTAAAATGTTAGACATATCTAGATTAAGAATTAATACTTCACTGATACTTAGTTTAATCCCGTAACGTAAGAAGGCACATTCGCAGTGTTGTAATGCGGGTGTTTTATTTAATTAGTTATAAAATTTTGAAAATGGCAATTTAAACTTTTTTCTGTCATTTTTTTTCGAAATCCCCTGAATTACGTATTCAGACAAACATCTTTGTAAAAATCGGGACAAATACATTTTTTTAGCAAAGGGGTTATCCACATTATATATCGCCGTCAATGTTAGACATGGCATGTTGTGAAGTAGCTTTGATGAAATATGGTCAAATGGTCAAACTCATGCAAGACATAAAACATTTCTTGAATGATATTAGCTCATACCAATCGACCCTTGACAACAATGCGTTAATGAAAAACCAAGTATAATGGGCTTTTAGAAGGCTGGACACCTTGTACACTAGAGTCATAATTATTACTAGAATAGTGCGCAGTTGGTAGCGCATCGGACGATCATTCGAGAGGTCCTAAGTTCGATCCCCGACGGCGGCACTCTTTCTTCCCGACTATTTTTCTCTCACCAATTGGTCGATTACTCGTAGACTTAGGTGGGATAGCAGTTGGAGGCTAGAAAAGTATGTAATGGTAATACTGGCGTGAGAAATACCTGGAATCCATTGTTAGGTGCTCAAACTGCGATATAGCTGAAAGATTGTTTAAAGCGGCATTTGTTACCAATAATAACGTAACATCGGTTTATTCGTTTATTCTACAATGTCTTACCGGCCTTGCGGGCCAATTTGGCCCTAGAAGTGGACATATATCGATATCCTTCCCGTTGAATAGTAACACGTTCTAAAACTATGGCAATAGAACGGCCACTCGAAATAACTGTATACAAAATGAAACGTGCTACCGCAATAATGACGTTAGAACGACGTTACATGTTTCGCATAATGTCAAAGGATCAGTACAATCAGGAATTGAAATGATATTCACATTTGACAATAGTTGAATCATTTTTAAAGATTTTTACTTTGGGATCATTGCTAAGAAGCGATAGAGATTCATGAATCTTTACCAAAAGTAAGTAAGAAAAAGCGGGGTCATTTGAAAAATAACACCGCTAGGGTAGTGTCATCTGTTGTGTTCTAGAAAGACTAGAAGTCCCGAGTTCGATCCCCGACGGCGGCACTCATTCTTTTCGACTATTTGTCTCTCACCAATTGGTTGATAATCGTAGACCTTTGTGAGATAGCAGCTGGAGGCTATGAAAGGATGTGGTGGATGTACTGGTGAGACAAATACCAGGAAACCATCATTAGGTGCACCAGCTGCCGCGATATAACTGAAAAAATGTTGAAAGCGGCGTTAAACTCCATTCAATCAATTCAACTATAAATACTTGACCAGTTTTACATGTGCAAAGTGAATGCTTGTATTCTGTAGCTTGTGTAAATCCCTTCAACTCACTATGCTACAGTTAACAACATCGTGAAATTGACAATGTGAATGATTTTTGAATGATTAAAGAATGAAATTAAATAAGTGTGTGGAGCGAGTTTTGAATGAATTTATAGGAAGTTTATCCAATATCGCAAATTTTGTTCCGGATGAACAAAATTAGCGATATTGATTACAGCCCTTTTATAAAATATGCATAGAAGTTCTTTATATAGCTTCCCAGTTCGTCTGGAACCTATTAGACGCTAACAAAATGAATTATGTCAGTGAAATCGCGATTTTTCCTTATCCAAATTTATTTTTTATGACGTTGTTGGTTCTATATTTAACAATGGGTTTGGGCGTTATTGAATGGTTTGAGAGAGTGTTTGGAATGAATGAATGAATGAATAGAGCACTGAGTGAGCGATTTAGAATGGTTTTGATTGAGGCGAATGTCAATTGCACGACGTAGCTAACTGTACCAACGCCATAACCAAATGCGCTGAAGCTACATGGTTTCTTCAAAGTCCTAGATGTTTCAAAGTCTTCGGTTCAACTCCAATCTTGAATCGGCCTTTAGCAGAAAAAAATCATAATTTGGCAGAGGTCAACAGTTATCCTGGAACTTTGATTAGTCAAACGATTTATCATTGATAGTAGCGATCTCTTAATTGTCTGTGTCTAGCCATAATAGAATACAATGGCCGTCCATGTATTTTCTGTGCTGCTCTGACTCTGAGTTCAGGATGATAAAACGATACGAACTGTTTGTGAATTATACCCGGCATTGTATATGATTTTGTGTGCAAACGGGGTATAAATTGCAAATAGTTTGCACCCTTTGGCACCCTGATTGAAGGGCTTAACCTGAAAGAAAATCTGTTTAGGAGAATTTATCTGCCCTCTGTTCCGACATGTGCCTATATAAATGTTAATGAAGAAAAGTCGTATTTGAACCTTTGGAGGTTAACAATTTATAGATTGAAAAGGATTAATACTAAAATCTGATGAATTAGAATAAATTGGTGAATTATCTTTATAATTTCTGTTCTGTTCAAACCAAACACATTCAAGTACGCGCTAAAAAAAAAACAAAAAAAAAACCGAAAAAAGTGTATCATTCTTCCACAAACTTATTAGTACAAAGAGTTTTTCATACAAATATGAGGAAACAACAGATTCACAGACTCAAACCAATGTTCTCGGTAACTTTATTGTAAAATTATTTAATTTCCGGTACTATCAACGTTCCACCTGCCTTTCGTCAAAGGATGACATTGTTTTTCCTCGAGCCAATATTTCTTAAGAAACCGAAATCTTCATTCGATACCAAGAAACTGTCATAAGCCAACGGAAAACGTAGTAATGGGTTCGGCTGTATTAAAGTGGGATGACTCGTAGAAGATTATAGATATTGGAATCTTTGATACAGTTGTTTAGGCAGTATCGGATTTTGGGGTATATCGGATAGGTTGTTTTTAAATCGATCTCTAACTTTTTTAACAGAATATTTCAACGAAATTTATTTTACCATGACACAATATGATATTCGAGGGATGTCTTAGCCAAATTCCATTTATTTCATATTTGTTTTTGTACTTTCAATTTGCTGTAACCGAAACGAGGCAACCGGAAGCTGAATGTTTCAGGTCAAGAGTTAATGCGTTAGCAATCGCTCGGACTTGAAATGTTTATGTAAATCAAAGCCAATCAACAAGTTCTTGGTATCAATTTGTAGATAAACCTATTTCGCACTATATCAACACACCTGGATAGAAAATTTTCGAATATTAACTGAATTAGCGCTTGATGAAGACATCTTCCAATTCGGGTAGTAGCGGATAGTACCAACGAAGTGGAAATGGTTTCACGGGGACTGTCTCAAAGTGAACATCAACCGTCAAAAAACTAAAATAATTATTCTGATTTTCTCAGTGCATTGAAAAAGACAAATATAAACCATTAAGCAGTCAGTTGATGCTAAAAGAGTAATTCTAACCTTAATCATAAATTAAGTTATGCATTATTTCACGAGTTGGGGTATGCTGACTTTTTAAGCCATCAAAATTCAAAAATTTACTGTGAGCACTCAAACACTTACTGTATTCATTCATTTTTACGACAATGGAACTCATAATCGACTTTGTCTCTTTAAGAATTATAGCTTTTGAAGACAAAGACAGACTAAAAATGAATGTTCTGGCTGATCTTTATCTAAACCCAATTAAACCTTGAATATTCCCGATTAATTACAGTATGACAAGTTTCATTATAGTCACGGACATCAAGGTGTAACTCGTACATTTCACCAGTCAATTCAAGAAAGAGATAGATGGATACTGATAGTGCGGCCCGAAAAAATAGCTTTAAACTTAAGGGAAAAAAAATGGCCAGATATTTTTTTTTTATATTTCCGGGCTTCCTTTTCATATGCTCACATCTTTTTGTGATGTTTTACCGTTCCACAAAAAGTATTTGATTGATTTCTTTACATGTATATTAAAAGATTAAACGCAAATAAGATTCTTCGTTTTTCATAAGCATGCATTGATGCTTTCCGATTTTATTGAAAATGTTATCACTACACCCTCAAATAGTTTTTAAACGTAACGTCACAACGTCAAGCTTGTGAAATAAACTTACAAAAGGCAATTTTTATCTATAGCGACGTCGAAGTAAAACTTATTAAAGTTACTGATCAGGAATACTTGTTTAAGGTTAATAATTCATTGTTCCGCGAAGTTCTCGGTGTATTTGAATATAATTTTGAGGGTCCTTTCCTCAAAGACATATGAACACGTCTGTGATTTTTGTCCTTTAGATCGCAAAGGAATTCAAATAAACACAGGAAAATATTCGGTGTAATTTAAACGTCAACGTTATAGTTTAAACGTCAAAATGACAAACTTAAAATCCGGATTTTAAAAACATCAGCACGTTCGAAGTTTTTAAAACTTTTCCTGTTTATCGAAATATAATTGTAGAAAATAGTATGGGAAACAGAACAAATTTCATCAGGCCAATTTTATCAAATTTTTGTTATAATTGAGATTTTTGTAAAAAAATGTGAATATTGATTTCAAGCATCTCATATGTCTCTTTATTTAGTTACAAAAGTTTTAATATGGCATTTGCGTTTTGACATTCATTAAGCTTCATTTTGGTACAATTTTCGGAATAAGAATGTATTGTATCAAATCACACTGCTCATTTAAATGGGGGAAGTTCAGTTTATAGAAAGCCCTCAAAATCGTATTTTCCTAATCAAAATTAGAAAAATATACGCCGTCGAGATCACACTAACTCGGAGTTTCTATATAAAATGTATTCACTTATCTCAAAAACGCTACTGTCCTCTTGTACCTTAAATGACTGTTTGGTTAGACAGATTTTGCCAGTTTGATAGTATGAAAACGAATCTGAAAAGGAAGCAGTCTTATATGGGCGACCAAATATGCTAATTCCCAGCTTATTCACTAAGTTGTAGTTTCGAGGTTTTGTTTGGTCACTAAATCACTGAGTCACTAGTCAATATCAGAGAATGGTGATATGGACGATCTGTTAGAAAAATACTTTGACACCATCTTCAATCAACAATAACGGTGGTGGCACATATTGGTCATGAGTTCTATTCCCGGGGACAGTTCTTTGAGAATACTCCGTATCTATAAACAATCTTTCAGTTCAATCACTATTCTTAGTCCTTCATTTCATTTGATACTACTTGTATATATGCTTAAGAGAATAATTGAACACGTGCTACGCAGTATGACCAAAGCTGAATCTTTGGGGGAAACTGTATGAATGTATCTTGGTACAAATATTTCTTTAAAATTTATAGGCTGGTGAACATAAACATTTTTTCGGAATTTCTGGTTATCCCCTTTAGTGTGAGATATGCAGCAAGAATATGAACGTTAAATCAGTACGTTGTCGTTCTAATTCTAATATTTTGTAACTACACCGAAATAAAAACCGCGGAGGTTAAGGCTCAAACCCATAATTATTTTTCTGTTTCACCAAAATGTTTTCAAAATCTGTTAACCTGTCCATTATTTTAATAATTCAAATTTGACCAAGTTCTGTCTGAGTCCGATCTGCAAGCCTTTGCGGATCAAACTCGCTTAAATACAGCTCTTTCTGCACCCCAAAACAGTGAAATAGTGTCATTGTCATTTTTGAGACTTCCCCTCAACTACCTATCCGTTATTACCCGAATCAATCCGCTATTGACGTAATTAGTGCTGTGTGCAGAAAGCGTTTATCTGACGTGTAAACAACATTAGTATTCCGAAATTGGTTTCAATCGAAAGAATACATATTTTCCTACCGATTGGTACCACACAATATAGATTTTGTTTGGTAATAGAAACATATGCTTCGATAACTTCGTTAACTATCCGTTACTGCCTGAACAACTGTACGTGAAGAATCAGTTGTTTGTATGTTTTTCCGTCCGTAACCTAGCTGATATTATTCATGGTTTTGCCCTGGCAGGGGGAGCCCCAGTAATTGGTCGTTGTATTTAAGGTTAAAGTCAATAAGCTTTTTGTAAATGTGTGGTGACCCGTCACACAAAAAGGAACCATCTAGTAATTGCACAGAAAACAATTGGGAAAAAATGGTACGACCCGGTAAGTCTGTTCAGATCGCGGAAGAAAGCGACAGTAATATACTTTTGAAAATTTAACGGTTCCATGCGTACATGAGCAACTACATGTTAATCTGATCGACAGGCATACTTAAATAAGGAAAATGCCGCTTTTATGGACAAGTTAAAGGTGATGTCAGCAGTCATGAATCTGCGTGAACACTTAAATCCACGTTGCTCCTCTCCACCTTGGTGTATAAATGGTTACCCGCGAGAGTTGTAGGTCTAGGTGCCGAGGAAGCTAAATGGGCCGTGGGTAAAACGCCTACATGTAATTCATTGTGCTGGAGTAAAAATTGAAATTCATGTGAATTCTTACCCCCCCACCCCCCCACCCACCCCCACAAAAAACATGAAAAAAAGGCAAAAAAAGAAAATAAAAATTAAAGGATCTGTTGTCCAGGAAAACCTGTCAATATGACGTAACTTTGTAGATACAGTCGTCTAAGCAACATGCTACAAAACAAAGAATTTTAAAATAGAAAAATAAAGAGCAAAATTTAAAAGAAAACATTGAAAATAGGGGAGAAATTGCTTGTTACAAGCAATTTCTCATATATTCTCAATGTTTACACTTTTACATGTAAAGCCTTTCATTGCGCATAAACATTTCGGTGTGTGGCAAAATTGTAACGCAAACAGGTGAATGCATTTACTTCTTTTTGGGAAATAACACATTTTTCTTGTTTAAAGAATAACAAATATTGTATTTTTTTTTTTTTTTTTTTAGAAATGAGTTTTAAGTCTATTGCCAATTTTCTTGTCGTTTCGACAGGTTTTCCTAGAGAACGGATCATATTTATTCATAACACGAACTTTTTTTATAGAAGGTGGTTGTAAACCGTCAGATCTCATACTGTTTATATGATATATTACTACTGACGCATGAAGGGGCTGTTTCTATTAGAAGGCCGCCATCGGATATGAAACGTTCAGTTTGCAAATTGATAAAATATAGCTAAGCAATCCTACGAGATCGCGTCTTCGATAGATTCGGGAGACGCATTAATCATGCTGTTATATGCTTTATTTTCTGTAAGTTTTGCATTCATCGTCAGTCCATTTTATATACAGAACATTCTCTTCAAAACAATACCTCATTGGATTGATTGAATGATTGATTGAATGGAGTTTAACGCCGCTTTGAACAATATTTCAGTTATATCGCGGCGGCTGGAGCACCTAACAATGGTTTCCTGGTATTTCTCTCACCAGTACAACCACCACATTCTTTCCTAGCCTCCAGCTGCTATCTCACATAGGTCTACGATCATCGACCCATTGGTGAAAGACAAATAGTCGGAAAGAATGAGTGCCGCCGTCGGGGATCGAACCAATACCTCATTGGAATCGTCAGAAGACGATTCCAATTAGATGATGCATGGTAGAATCTAACAATAAATAAAAACACTAGGTACGATTCGTGATTTTGACATACGATTAATTTTTGCGTCAGAAATTAGTAAAACGGGCCCCTGGAATGTTTCTCTGTTGCTGCATCAGTAACCGGATGATGTATTGACGGGTACCATTGTACTTATGACGTCACCAAGTTGCAATATTTTTCCCTTGTATAATGAGAAGTTTATGGAAAATTTATCAAAAACTTTAACTTTATTTCTTTTGTTAGACCGCCTGATCTTCAAATTTGTGAACAACAAAGGTATTTTTCACAAATGATACAACAAAAATATGCGGTAGAATTGAAAACTAACTTTCATATATAAGGGATAATTAAAATGACTGGAAATTGACGCCTCATTACACCAGCCCAGCGTTCAGGATCACCAAACAGTGCAAACAGTTTTCCAACTATACCCCGCTTTGCACGCAGGTGCACGTGCAAAGCGGGGTACAATTAGAAAACTGTTTTCACCGTTTGGAGATCCTGAATGCAAGGCAGTGTATTAGATTAGAGAGCTACATTATCAGAGCTACATATAGCATGGCTTTTTGGATTTCCATTTAAAATGAGAGAAGTGGACTATTGCCAGATCAAAATGGTACATTACATCATAAATTGAACAATAACACCAAAGCAGTCGTAGGGAATCCCATATGAAACGTTACATTAATTTCAAGTATTTTCCTATCATACATGAAAGAGTAATAATTATTATTTCGTAATAAACTTTTCAATTAACAGAAACGTTAGACTTTTACAATTCCCAATCATGAAATATCCATTCGAGTAGAAACCATTAAGATAGACAAACAAAAACACACAAAAACGGCTCCTTATTGCCTCTATATGAATGTTAATAGAAAAGATAAGGAGTTTCTTCAATAAATTAACCCTAGACATATCTTATCTCTTTCAACATTTATTTAAAGTATTTCTCTTATACTTTCTGTCTGATTATAAACATTTCTCGATGAACAATTCCTTGGTATTTTTCCTTAAATAAGTGAAATTATCCAAATGATAACCCTCTCTGTTTTGATATATTTAAGCATGCTTTCGGTCAATCTGTGGTACTGAGCTTTAACTACCTGGTCACCTGCAAGGTCATTCATTAATCAGATTACTTTTGGATAATAATGTTGAAAGCGGCGTTAAACTCTATTCAATCAACCCAAGACTTTTGGAAAATTGTTTGGTCAAGCCTGTTTCATTTGTTAGTGCTTTTTTTAAATATTTTCTTCATTTAACCGTTAGTAACATCGTGAAATTCATTTATTTCAAACAAAACCAATATAAATCGCTTACTCGGCACTCTTTTTTATCATTCCAAACACTCACTCAAACCATTCGAAAAACGACCAAAAGGACCAAAGACGATAAGATCAAAAACTACACTAGAAATAAATATATAGCTAGAATAATATTTGTAAAATGGAGGTAATGAATATCGCGAATTTTTTTCATTCTGAACAAAATATACGCTATTGGATTACTTCCCTTTAATTTCACTCAAAACTCACTCAATGAACTTTTTCAATTTTGTTCAAAAATCATTCCAAAACACTTTATCATGTCAATTTACTGTTGTTTACTGTATATGGTATGCAATGAAATAAATCTTGTTCATTGACCTAACAAAGTCTTCCAAAGAAAAGCTATCCCTAGACAGCGTTCAAAATACAAACGTGTAGAAATTCTCCCCTCTTTGCACGTTGTCTAACGTGCAAAAACGGGGTATCATATTTCAGCGTTTCCAAATGATTGCGCATTATAGTTAAAGTTAGGTTTATAGTCTGTTTCTATGACAGGCATATTCAACCGACTTCACACTTTAACCCCCGATAATCGAATTGCAAGTCAGCTGTTAACAAACGGCGCTCATCGGCAGCCACAGCACTAAGACTTACAATCTCACAGGTACCCATCTATACACCAGGGTGGAGAGGAGCAACGTGGAGTTAATTTTTTGCTCAGAAAAATTCCCATGATCTGGCCGGGATTCGATCCCGGGACCTTTCGATCCCAGAGCCACCGTCCTAACCACTAGACCACGGACTTACAGACATACGGTTGATAAACAGGACCTATAAAATAATACAATAATTATAAATCTCGCGTCAACCATGAATATTTAAATTATTATTATTTTCAGTCTGTTATTTGTTTATTTTTTCTTTGTTTGTTTCGTTGTTTTATTTGTCGATTTTCAAGTCGTGACCTTTGTCGCCACAAATGCCTATGTCAAATAACGACTTCAAAATAAAACCATGCTATTTCTATGAAAATGTTGAAGAACGCAACCTTATATTTTGTCAAACGATATTATTATAACGGAAAATGATCGAAGTTCTTTACCCAATAGGCCGATAAGATAGGATGTTCGTCTTTTAAGAATTTGTAATAAGAAATGCGTCCTTTTGAACCAATTTAGAGACAACGAATTCTAAGGATTTATGAATGGTATAGATAAGATACATGTTAATTGCTTTCATACTTTTCGTTGGATTGTCGAAATTTATCGGTGGAATAAATTGTCATATTTTTTAACGCCAAACCAGTAAAGTTATCGAAATGATGAATCACCTAGTTGATAGATTTAAGCCTGTTTTCATTTCAGACTATTTCACGTCAACCAAACAAGGTCAAAGTACTGGATACGTCGAGTAACTTTCTTTATAACGTGACCGACGTCGCGGGAGTGAAATAACCCCGTTGAATATTCTTTTTATTATACGGATGTTATTTCATTAGTGGAATAACTATGCCAATGAGCTCAGAGCGAATAGCAATGCCATTTTGTATAATGTATATATTGTAACGCCAGTTTTAAACGGCTTTATAAGTTTCGCGGAAAATTGAAATGTTGATTTTCAAGAATATTTGCGATTTTTCGCAAAAATTCGGGTTATATTATAAAAAGGATATTAAATTTGTGCTCATAGAATACAGAATTAATTAAACTCTTCATCTATAACCGTCGCTTTAATTGAGCTAGTGATGGTGGTATCCCGTATATGCTAACACAAATTTCGCTTCGGTTTTTAAGACCCCGTCTGCGTTTAGAGTAAAAAAAACACACGCTATTTCGTGAACATTCTTTGAATAATTATTCTTGATTTAGTATCATGAAAGATGTGTTACATGAAAATACAAATCTATCGACAAACATCGGCTTTCTCGGGAAACGAATAATCTGCCGTATATAGTATAATATGTAAATGAGATTTTGGTCGAGTGTAATACGCCCACGCTTTATACTTTGTGATAAAAAGACTCTCAAAATCAAACATAGTTGTTCAAATGTATCTGACCTGTTTATCGCAAAAAGCGCATCTAAAATACTTTTATTTTTGATGCAATCTTTAAGGTCCGGTCCCACTGCCAAATGGACCAAACGTATGCTAAAGGGGTATGGCGGAAGAACGAAATTTAAATCCATTCTCATACGCTTGATTAAAACGGAAAATTATGGGCACTTTGCGAAAACAGAACGGAAAATGTCGGTGGCGTGAGGTATGTTGCGGCTTGCCGGTATGCTGAGTTGGTGTTCAATGTAAACCTAGCAGATAAAAGCTGGTGACAGTTCAAAAGGGGTTACTGGTTAGACTTTTGACTTATTATCTCCCGCCGAAAAAAAATTTTCGGAGGGGGGGGGGATATTGTTTTTGCCATGTCCGTCCGTCCTTCCATCCGGCCGTCTGTCCGGCCGTCCGTCCGACATTCGTTTCCGCGCTATTTCTTGAAAATTATAGACCGGATTTCAATGAAACTTGGCACACAGCTTCACTACAATGAGGACATGCGCATATCGTTGGGGTTACCGGGTTCGACCGTCGAATTTAGAGTTACTGCCCCTGATTGTTTTAGCAATATACATATATAGTGATATTCATTTCCGCGCTATTTATTGAAAACTATAGACCAGACTGCAATGAAACTTGGCACACAGCTTCACTACAATGAGGACATGCGCATATCGTCGGGGTTACCGGGTTCGACCGTCGAATTTAGAGTTACTGCCCCTGACTGTTTAAGCCATATACATACATAGTGATATTCGTTTCCGCGCTATTTCTTGAAAACTATAGGTTGATGTAGGTAAAAGATAACCTGTACCTAAGTTTGATATTAACTCCATTGACAATGAAAATATGTTCGGCAGGGGATATCAATTCAACGAATTTGCTTATGGGAATAACGAAAAGGGCGGATAATAAAGTTAAAAGGCTCGGTCCCACTGCACTTACGGATGCATTTGGGATGTAAAACGTACGAAATTCTTTAAATTCCTTGAAAGAACGCTTTTTGTCTGTTTCTCACCCTTTACATACGCTTTGCATACGCTCTGTTCGTCGAGCGTCCGCCCGTTGTGATTTCATCCACGAAGAAAGTTTTGAGATGCACAAAACATGTAGAGCAGAAAAAATTCCGCTATATACGATAAAAATGCGAAACAATACGAGGAACAAACGCTACGTATCCGACCAATCCGTTATACTTCCACTGTATCCCTAATCCATCCGTTAGGCATCCTTGGAACACTTATCCGCTTTTGATGAAAACGTACAGAAGATGGAATTATTAGATATACAAAAAGTATATAAAATGGAAAAAATACGGATATTTAAGTATGTAAGCGAATGTATCACGTAAAAATTTTTACGTGATGCATACGCTTACATACTCACATTTCCGTGTTGCTTTCCTTTTTATATACTTTTCATCTACCTGATAGCTCCGTCTTCTGTACGTTTTCATCCATAGCGGATTAGAGTGTCGAGGATGCACAACGGATCAATTGAGGATACAGCGGAAGTGTGACGGATGGAGTCGGATACATGAAGTTTGTCCCTCGTTACCTGTCTCACTTATATCGTACATCGCGGAAAGATTATGCGCTCTACAAATTTGTGCAGTTCAAAGCTTTCTGTGTGGATAAAATCACAATGAACGGACTTGACGTATGTGCAGGCTACGAAATATATGCATTAACGTCTTTTCAGTCGAGGTAGAATTTCCCATACGTTTTACATCCTCTATGCATCCGTAAGTGCAGTGGGACCAGACCTTTACATGTACTTGCTCGTTGCATAATTGTCAGTAATAAGTTCAGAATTGATCGATCAACCGTTGTATAAAATTCAGAAAACGTCATTTCAAATTTTGTCTTTGTGATGACAATAAAAGAATACTGACTAAACTTTTCCCTCAAAGTATATTCGCCTCACAGATAATCTAAAATGCACGAATAACCTAGCTCTAATTTCATATTCTACGTTATCCATTACAATGAAAAGCATGTAGTTTAGAGTGTCATTTCTACATTAGAAATATAATCGCTTGATGAATGATGCGCTTATAACAACATTTATAGATATTATCACCAGTCATAAAAGCACCTTATGGGACCTGACCTGCGTTCAGGATGTAAAAAACGTGACAAACTGTTTGCAAATTATAGTCCGCTTTGCATGTATACTTGCGTGAAAAGCGGGGTATAAGTTGCAAACAGTTTGAACATTTTGTTATCCTGAACGTAGGGCTGGTTTTATTGGTCTTTGTAAAAAATAAGCTAATAAACTACTTTTAGAAAATTTACTGTTTAAGCTCAGTTTACTTTAGGCCTATGGAATCCTAATTGCGCACGTAACTTTACCATAATCCAAAAATCATTCAGTGGCCTTGCGACAGCCTACGTTATCCATACGATTATCACATGATTATACCAGAACTACAGACTTTGCGATTTCGTTTTACAAGAAATATGTATTTTATGCACTCAGCCAACATAATTTAAGGGAAACTATTATGACCTATTCATGCTATAGAATTAAACTCACACAAACGCAAGTATTCATGGGATTACGAAAGAAAGAAAAACACCTGGTAAAATGCCATTGTAAAACAACTTAAAAGACTAAAGTTTTATGTCGGAGATAAATATTTTGGTACTTTAGTCAACGTTGATGTATTAAATCCTAATGCGCTTTGCAACCTTTACAATAAGAGACTAATTTTTGCCATTCATAATTCAAGTTCTGCCAGTTTTAATTCTATTTCAAAAACAGTCTGGTACACATCTTAAGTTTTAAAACAAAAACATATATAAAGGTGAAAAAGAAACAGTCCGAATGTTTTATCTGTCTGAAATTTTCCAACTTAAAATTCATAATTCGACGATCCAAATATTATGGCGAATGGTTTAATTAGCTATTGAATGTATGATCGAATCATACATGCTTTTCTTTTTATCTTCGGCTTTACAAAAGTAATGTGGTAGTGGTACAGTAAAAAAACATCGTGAAATTGACATTCGTCAAAACCATTCTAAATCGCTCACTCAGCGCTCCATTCATTCATTCCTAGCACTCACTCAAACTATTCATAAACGCTAAAACCCATCAAAAAATATAGAATCAACAACGTCATTCAAATTAAATTAGGATAGAGAAAATCGCGATTTCTCTGACATACTTCGGATCGTTAGCGTCTCATAGGTTCTTGAAGAAATAGAAAGCTATGTATAGAACGTTAATGCTTTTTTTTATTAAAGGGAGGTAATTAATATCGCAAATTTTGTTCAGGATGAACAAAATTAGCGATATAGGATTACCTCCCATTAAATCCACTCAAAACTAGCTCCACACACTCATTTAATTTCATTCCTAAATCATTCCAAACTCATTCACCTTGTCAATTTCACGATGTTGTTAACTGTAGGAAATCATTTGCCGAGAGGTTCGCGAAGCATGTCCGCTTTGCTAACATAAAACCTGAGTTCGATTCACCGTAGAAGCTATTGATATGTATAGTCTATCCTTAGATATCAGTTAACAACGATGTGAAATTGACATACATCTCGATCAAAGCGATTCCAAATCATTCGGTCAGCGCTCCATTCAATCATTTCAAACACTCAATCTAACCATTCAAAAACGCTTCAAACTCACTGAAAAAAAATAAAATAAACAACGTCATGGAAATAAATAAAGCTAGAGAAATTCGAGAATTTACTGACATAATTAAAATTGTAAGCGATTGGTTTGTACTTGAAGATATAGGAAACTATGTATAGAATTTTTATGTACATCTTATTACAGGGAGGTATTCAATAGCGCTAATTTTGTTAATCCATTGGTGGGAGACAAATTGTCGGAAAGAATGTGGGCCGCCGCCGCGGATCGAACCCGGGAACTCTAGATTGACAGTCCGACGCGCTACCAACTGCGCAACGTATTTGTAAAGTGCAACAAACGTTTTCTCATCGTGGTTGGGATAATTATTTCATTATGACCCATTCAATTTAATTTTTCAATTTAGTTAGCAGGCCACCGACCTATGCAAATACTAATGATTAAACTAGATTGGGATGGGTAATGAATAAAACACTGTCAGCAATACTTAAACATTGCCTATTGATTCTGGGAATTTAACAGGTTTAAGTGGGGAAAAAAAGCAAACAAGTTAATGGTTCAGCGCGAAACAGATGTAACTGCCTATATGTTTATAGGCAGTAACAACTGTTTCGAGCTGACCCATCATTATATATCGTAGCCTCTAATAAAAGCCATTCCCTTTCTTATGGAAATGCGGGGTCCTATTAGAGTGTTTACGGTAACTTGAGTCTACCTCTACGGTCTTTTCCCTTACGAGTATGTGAAATATATTCATTGAAATGTGAAATGACAATATTTTTCCTTTAGAGACGCCAGATGTTTTGACGTTAAATGAAAAAGATATGCTAATATAATAATTTGCTAATTTGTCATTTCCAATTTACATTGAAAGAGACACAATTTTTCTCTCTTCCCATCTATTGTGTCCTGAGACAGAAAAAAAATCTTCCTACAGTTTCGATAACCGAGCTGAAACACTAACAAAACTAATTGTCTTTCGGATGAGACGTTAAACCGAAATCACGGTGCTTTAGACCGAGCACATTAAAGAACCAAGGCGGATCTCGGCAGTAGTTTCGTCATGTATACTTGCACTACCCCCCTAATAACTGTCCGTCTTTTGGGGGTGTCGCTTTTAAGGGCATATGTTACGGTAGAGACGATTAACAAACAGAAATACACACACACTCCTTGATCATTGGAACAACACGACAATCACTAGACAACGATAAATTCTAAATTTGATCATATGATAATATCACCATACAAGTTTTACAAAAAGCTGTTTATATATAATACGTACTTAGTGTTTTGTATGAGAAAAAATATCTAGCGACGATGGGAGAATTGATCATTGTCGAGGCTGTGCCGAGACAATTATCAATTCCCACAACCAAGTTACATAGTTTTTTCAAACAATACACTAAGTATGTTTTATATTTATCTTATAACCTCTATTTGCCTTGTTTTCATCGATGTTTCTACGTGAAATCCAAGTTTCTAAAAGTAACCGCATTATATCATTGTTTTAAAAGTAACTATGTGATATCATAGAAAATATCATACGGGATGTTATCACACGGATATTTGTATAGTTATAAGATAAATGTCTTAACGAACCAATCAGATGCTTCCGAAGTCAGTGGAGAGTGAAATCATGGATATTATTCTAGCAATTTTTATTTTGAATTTAGTTGTTGAACGGAATGACAGTCAATTACATGGTGTGCTTAACTGTATGTATTAAAAGATCGAAGTGGTGGCTGTTTCACCACAATATTATCATTTGGAAAACAAACATTTTTTTGTATAATATTGAATTGATTGTTTGATTGAATGGGTTTTACGCCGCTTTCAACAATTTCTCAGTTATATCGTGGCGGCCGGAGCACCTAATAATGGATTCCTGGTATTTCTTTCACCTGCACTACCATTACACCCTTTCCTAGCCTCCAACTGCTATCTCACATAGGTTTACGATTATATCAACCCATTGGTGAGAGACAAACGTCGGAAAGGATATTTGCCGCCACCGGGGATCGAACCCACGACTTCCAGGTTGGAAGTCTTATGCCTAACAAACTGCGCTATGGTGGCGGCCCAATATTGAATCGAAGACACCAATGGATATTGACAGTTTTGACAGAATAATTTTCAAGACAGGAATTTGTCTGGGGCAAATAAGTGACTTTCGATGTTAAAAGGTTTTCGCATACTCTATTTAGGATGGTTATTTAAAGTAATTGGTCCTTGGAGAACCCTTGAGGGGAAAGTTTGTAGAAATGCAGCCCGTGGTATATGGCAAGGTTATTTATCATTTATCCTTGGACTGTTTTTATCAATAAACCGAGATGCTGAAAGTCTTGTTTAAAGATGGACTCTTTCCTTTACTGTAGTGGACCTGTAATAGTTACGCAAAATTTCGAAACTGATGATCTTTCACAATGTTAACCGAGGTTTCCTAATGAAATCATTAGGAAACCTCGATAAACACCGTTTTGTTCATGACTGATAAATTATTTTCTATGCATTTCTTCATATTGTAAATATATATTATATGATTAAATATACGGGGTTCGACTGATCGGCGAAAGCTTTATCGATTCTTTGCGCCAGAATATCGAGTTATGAAACATTCGTCTTTGGTCTGCGATTGCTTTGGCAACTGTATTGCGATCTTTTAAATATTGTAGCGTCGATAAGTCACATCGCAGTTTCAGTCTATATAGAAGCGGATCTTTATATTCAACCCAAAGATTTTTTTGTCTTTTAGCTCATTGCTAAAAAATCGATAGAAATTCATGAATCTTTACCAAAAGTAAGTAAGAAAAAACAACGGGGTCGTTTGAAAAATCACACTGCTAGGGTTGTGTCATCTGTTGTATTCTAGAAAGACTAGAAGTCCCGGGTTCGATCCCCGACGGCGGCACTTATTCTTTCCGACTATTTGTCTCTCACCAATGGGTTGATAATTGTAAACCTATGTGAGATAGCAGCTGGAGGCTATGAAAGGATGTGGTGGATGTACTGGTGAGAGAAATACCAGGAAACCATCATTAGGTGCACCAGCCGCCCCAATATAACTGAAAAAATGTTAAAAGCGGCGTTAAACTCCATTCGATCAATTCAACTAGAAAGACTTGACCAGTTTTACATGTGCAAAATGATTGCTTGTATTATGGCTTAGCTTGTGTATACCCCTTTAATTCACTATGCTACAGTTAACAACATTGTGATATTAACAAGGTGAATGATTTTTGAATGATAAAAGAATGATATTGGATGAGTGTGTGGAGCGAGTTTTGGGTGAATTTTATGGGAGGTAATCCAATATCGCAAATTTTTTTCAGGATGAACAAAATTATCGATATTGATTACCTCCCTTTAATAAAATATGCATACAAGTTCTATTGATCATTTCATATTTCTTCTAGACCCAATAAGACGCTTACAATTTGAACTATTTGTGAAATCGCGATTTTACCTTATCCGAATTATTTTGAATGACGTTGTTGGTTCTACATTTTTCAATGGGTTTGAGCGTTATTGGTGGTTTGAGTGTGTTTTTGGAATGAATGAATGAATGGAGCGCTGAGTGAGCGATTTAGAATGGTTTTGGTTGAGGCGAATGTCAATATCACGATGTAACTAACTGTACCAACGCCATAACCGTAGGCGCTGAAGCCCCATGGCTTCTCCAAAGTCTTAGATGTTTCAAAGTCTTCGGTTAAAGTCCAACCTTGAATCGGCCTTTAGCAGTTTAAATAATTTTATCCAGGTACTTTTATTGGTCAATCGATTTATCATTGATAGTAGCGATCTCTTAACTGTTATGTATGTATGAATGTATAATGTATAATCGTTTTTCCCGTGTCTAGTTTTAGAATAAGTCTAGAAATTTTCGATCCCTTGAGGTAAACATGTATGTAGAATATTTTAGATCTTTCTAGAAAGGACTTCTAGAAAGTAGTTGAAACTCTAGAGTCTTCTAATGTTCTATGCTATTCTAGAATTTTCTATGGTACTATATAAAGGGATTCCAACAGCATTCTTGTTTCACTTGATTTAGACTAGTTTGCACCCTTTGGCATCCTTATTGAAGGGCTGAGCCTGAAAGGAAATATGTTTAGGAGAATTTATCTGCCCTCTGATCCAACATGTGCCTATATAAATGTGCCATTGTTAATGAAGAAAAGTCGTATTTGAACCTTTGGAGGTTAACAATTTATAGATTGAATAGGATTAATAGTAAAATCTGATGAATAAGAATAAATTGGTGAATTATCTTTATAATTTCTGTTCTGTTCACATTCAAGTACGCGCGCAAAAGAAAACAAAAAAAAAAAAAAAAAAAAAAAAACACGCAAAAAGTGTATCATTCTTTCCACATTAAAACAAAGAGTTTTTCATACAAATATGATGAAACAACAGATTCACAGACCAATACCAATGTTCTCGGTAACTTTATTGTAAAATTATTTAATTTCCGTACTATCAACGTTCCACCTGCCTTTCGTCAAAGGATGACAATGTTTTTCCTCAAGCAATATTTCTTAAGAAACCGAAATCTTCATTCGATACCAAGAAACTGTCATAAGCGAACGGAAAACGTGGTAATTTGCCAGGCTTTATCAAAGTGGGATGACTCGTAGTGGATTATAGATATTGGAATCTTTGATACGTGAAGAATCAGTTGTTTGTATGTTTTTCCGTCCGTAACCTGGCTGATATTGTTCATGGTTTTGCCCTGGCAGGGAGCAGCCTCAGTAATTGGTCGTTGTATTTAAGGTTAAAGTCAATAAGCTTTTTGTAAATAAGTGACCCGTCACACGAAAAGGAACTATCTAGGAATTCCTCAGAAAACAATTGGGAAAAATGGTACGACCCGGTAAGTCTGTTCAGATCGTGTAAGAAAGCGACAGTAATATACTTTTGAAAATTTAACGGTTCCATACGTACATGAGCAAACTACGTGTTAATCTGATTGACATGCAAACTTAAATAAGGAAAATGCCACTTTATGGGCAGGATAAACGTGTTTTTAGCAGTCTTGAATCTGCGCAAAAACTTAAATCCACGTTGCTCCTCTCCACCCATATGTATAATGGTTACCCACGAGAGTTGTAGGTCTAGGTGCCGAGGAAGCCAAAGACGCCGTGGGTAAAACGCTTACATGTTATGCGATGTATTGGAAACAAAATCAAAATTCGAGTGAATTTTAATCCCCCAAAAATAAAAAAAGAAATTAAATTGATCTGTTGTCCATGAAAACCTGCCTAAATGACGTCACTTTGTAAAAACAGTTGTCTAATCAAGATAATACAAAACAAACGATTTTAAAATTGAAAAAATAAAGAGTAAAATTTTGAAGAAAACGAATGAATGAATGAATGAATGAATGAATGAAATTTGTTTTATGGCCCGTCGACAGCTACGGTCATGTTGGGCACAAACACTTCTGTATTTAACTGGAATAATCCGACGTGTAGAAAACGTTGAGAAAAGGGGGAAATTGAGAAAAGGGGGAAATTGCTTGAGACAAGCAATTTCTCCTTTTTAGCTCACCTTAGCACGAAGGTGGATGTCCGTCGTCCGTCGTCCGTCGTGCGTCGTGCGATGTCCGTCGTCAACATTTGCCTTGTATGCACTCTAGAGGCCACATTTTTTGCCCGATCAACCTGAATTTTGGTCAGAATAATTGTCTTGATGAAATCTCGGACGAGTTCGAAATTGGGTCAACTGGGGTCAAAAACTAGGTCACGGGGTCAATTCTAAGGAAAACCTTGTATGCACTCTAGAGGCCACATTTTTTTGCCAGATCAACCTGAATTTTGGTCAGAATGATTGTCTTGATGAAATCTCGGACGAGTTCGAAATTGGGTCAACTGGGATCAAAAACTAGGTCACAGGGTCAAATCTAAGAAAAACCTTGTATGCACTCTAGAGGCCACATTTTTGCCTGAACAACCTGAATTTTGGTCAGAATGATTGTCTTGATGAAATCTCGGACAAGTTCGAAATTGGGTCAACTGGGGTCAAAAATTAGGTCACGGGGTCAAATCTAAGAAAAACCTTGTATGCACTCTAGAGGCCACATTTTTTGCCAGTTCAACCTGAATTGCTGTCAGAATGATTGTCTTGATGAAATCTTGAATGAGTTCCAAATTGGGTCAACTGGGGTAAAAAAACTAGGTCACAGGGTCAAATCTAATAAAAACCTTGTATGCACTCTAGAGGCCACATTTTTTTGCCTGATCAACCTGGGTATTGGTCAGAATGATTGTCTTGATGAAATCTCGGACAAGTTCGAAATTGGGTCAACCGGGGTCAAAAACTAGGTCACAGGGTCAAATCTAAGAAAAACCTTGTATGCACTGTAGAGGCCATATTTTTTGCCCGATCAACCTGAATTTTGGTCAGAATGATTGTTTTGATGAAATCTTGGACAAGTTCGAAATTGGGTCAACCAGGGTCAAAAACTAGGTAAGGGGTCAAATCTAAGAAAAACCTTGTATGCACTCTAGAGGCCACATTTTTTTGCCAGATCAACCTGAATTTTGGTCAGAATGATTGTTTTGATGAAAACTCGGACAAGTTCGAAATTAGGTCAACTGGGGTCAAAAACTAGGTCACAGGGTCAAATCTAAGAAAAACCTTGTTTGCACTCTAGAGGCCACAATTTTTGGCCAATCAACCTGAATTTTGGTCAGAATGATTGTCTAGATGAAATTTCGGATGAGATCGAAATTGGGTCATCTGGGGTTAAAAATAGGTCACAAAATCAATTATAAAAATCCTTGTTAGTCAACCTTAAAATTGTAAAAAACGGATTCTCAAGTTGTATAGAAGCAACAGCTTTGTTTAGCTCAGTCATTCATCATTATATTTCTCATTCTTCTTTTGAAAATTTTAGACAGTTCATTCAGGTGAGCGATTAAGGGCCACTATGGCCCTCTTGTTTCTTAATGTTTTCACTTTTACATGTAATACATTTCAGTGCATAAACAATTCGGTGTGTGGCAAAATTGTAAAGCAAACAGGTGAATATATTTACTTCTTTTGGGAAAAAATCATTTTTCTTGTTTTAAGAATAACAAATATTGCATATATATATATATATATATATATATATATATATATATATATATATATATATATATATATATATATATATATATATATATATATATATATATATATATATATATATATATATATATATATATATATATATATATATATATTCTTTTTTTCTTTTTTTCTTTTTTTTTTGTTGAAATGAGTTTTAAGTCTATTGTCAATTCTATTGTCGTTTCGACAGGTTTTACTAGAGAACGGATCATATTTATTTATAACACGAACTTTTTTTATAGAATGTGGTTGTAAACCGTCAGATCCCATACTGTGTATATGATATATTACTACTGGCGCATGAAGGGGTTGTTCCTATTAGAAGGCCGCCATCGGATATGAAACGTACAGTTTGCAAATTGATAAAATATAGTTAAGCATATCCTACGAGATCGCGTCTTCGATAGATTCGGGAGACGCATTATTCATGCTGTTATATACAATATTTTCTGTAAGTTTTGCATTCATCGTAAGTCCATTTATATACAGAACATTATCTTCTAAACAAGAAAAACCAAGATGGTCCTATATCGCCATGAGTAAGTCAGTTTTCTTCAATTTCTTGATGACATACGTGTAGACGTTTAAATTCGATCAAACATCATTAAGTTGTAACTTGTAATTTAAGCATGTGCGTGACCTTTCCAACAATGTAAAATATGCACAAAGCAAAGACTATGGCCAGTCTGTGCATCCGCACAGTCTTGCCAGAGTCTTCATTATGCGCTTAGTAGCTAGATAAGGTCTCAAAGTATTTGTATACAATCAGGTAACTTAATATTTACAGTATGTGGCTGTCCGGGCTTCTCAAATTATTTACACCATACGATCAATTATAATTGTTCGAAATGTCACGCACAGGTTCCTTTATGAGTGAAAGTGACTGTGGTCTAGTTAAGGTAGATAAGGTCTCAAAGTATTTGTATACCATCAGGTAACTTTATATTTACAGTATGTGGTTGTCCGGGCATCTCAATCTTTGCACCATACGCACCTTTCTAAATGTTGGAAATGTCACGCACAGGCTCATCTAAGAATGAAAGCGACAGCGATCTGTTTTTGTTTATCAATGAAAAACAGAGCTACAGATTTCGGAATGCATATCTTGAGGTTAAGAATTGAACCTTTTTCAATAGTATTTCTCCTATTTTCGTTATTTGCCACAGAGCTTATTTCGATTCCAGAGTAAGAACTTTAAAGCAGAAAGGGTAGTCTCACGCCTAATTGTTTGAGAGGATAAGATTTCTTAAGATTCCATTCTTGAATAAAAAGAATCCAAAGAACACACTTTTTTTATTTGAAAGTAATTAACAGTGTTATGTTAGGGCCCATAAAGACATTCTCTAGGCAAAATCGAAAGATGCTTTATGGTCTTAAGATTATGTGCCATGCAAAATATCTAAGCTAAATTGTTTGTGAGAAGCAGATTTTAGAAAATGTAATCTTTATTATAAGGTAAACTCCACCACTTAGGGTTAATATTCAGGTTGTTCCAAAACTTTAGGGTTTTGGTAAAGGGAATTAGGCAAATGTATCATGCCAAATATGATAGATTTACAACAATGTAAATTTGGAGAGGTGAATAATTTTGGAAAGAAATTGAATGAGTGTGATGTGTGGGTTTTGAGTGAAATTAAAGGGCAGTATTCCAATAGCGCTAATTTTGTTCTGGGTAAACAAAATTATCGAATTCATTACCTCCCTTTAATAGAAATAGTGCATAAGTGTGCTATAAATAGCTTCATATCTCTTCAAGAACCAATCAGACGCTAATAATTACGATCGAGTCTGTGAAATCGCGATTTATCTCTAGCTATATTTGGTTTTAATGTAATTGTGTTTTGGTTTTAGTGATTTTCGAGCGTTTTAATTGTTTGAATGAGTGGAATGAATTTTTGGGACGCTCAGTGAGTGATTTTGAATGATTTTGATCGCGATGGTTGTCAATTTCACGATGTAATTTATTATAAGCCTTTTGATTTGGAAAAGAGGAATTATATACTCAAGCGCAATGAAAGCGCACCACACAAAAATCTTGCACAAACTGTCCTTAGTTATAAAATTTTCAATCGACTTCTTTTTTTATCGTATTTCAACCTTAAAAGGAACATGTAGATATTGCATGTCTTACGTCAACCATATGACGTCGCTGTTTGTTTGGTGCTCATTAAAAATCCCTTTGGCTGGCTCATTTAATTGTATTTTTTGAAACAAGTTTTAAAATTGCATAATTAATAGTACTGTTTCTTAGGGAATGAAAATAACGGATTAGTTTTCACATTTGTTCTAAGCAAAGAGGAGTTAAGTGATCACAACTAACGTATAGTATGGGATCAACTAAAAATAGTGTAATATTTTTCATTAAAATCAAAGAATCGTAAATAACCTTTTGGTACTCGTGTTTTGAGTGATTTGAACTCCAAACGACATGTTCAGGTCCATTAGGCACGCCGAAGGTACGGTGTAGACGTAGAAATTAGTGGACGTCAGACTATGCACCAATCAACTGTCTAGACTATGTTAACCGTGCAACAAAGTGATAGTCAGCATCTTTTTACGAAGTAAGAGGTTATGTTACCAAAGATCGAACGATTGAAAGGATTTGCAAACCTACTTTACAGATATACTTCGAAGTGCACGTGCAAAGCGGGGTATAATTGGAAAACTGTTTGCACCGTTCGGTGATCCTGAACGCAGGGCAGTGTATTATATTAGAGAGCTATCAGAGCTACATATAACATGACCTTTTGGATTTCCATTTAAAGTGAGAGAAGTGGACTATAGCCAGAACATAATGGTTCATTACATCATAAATTGAACAATAACACCAAAACAGTCGTAGGGAATCCCACATGAAACGTTACAATAATTTCAAGTATTTTCATATCATACATGAAAGAGTAATAATTATTATTTCGTAATAAACGTTTCAATTAACAGAAACGTTAGACTTGTACAATTCCCAACCATGAAATAACCATTTGAGTAGAAACCATTAAGATAGACAAACGCAAAACAAAACATGTCTTTATTGCCTCTATAGATCCACAAGTTTAAGTGAGTGATCAAAGGTTAATTTTGTCTATACCTGTATAGACAAAATTGACCTTTGATCACTCACTCTAAATTGCGGAACTATACATAAGTGATAATAGAAATGAATAAGGAGCTTCTTCAATAAACTAACCCTAGATACAGAAAATGTATCACTTACAAAATTTATTCAAACTATTTCTTTTATACTTTCCGTCTGATTTTAACATTTCTCTGTGGACAATTCCTTGATATTTTAACCTTAAAACCAGTGAAATTATCCAAATGATAACCCTCTCTGTTTTGATATATTTAGGCATGTTTTCGGTCAATCTGTGGTACTGAGCTTTGACTACCAGGCCACCTGCAAGGTCATTCATAAAGCAGATTACTTTTGGAAAATTGTTTGGTCAAAACCGTTTCATTTGTAAGTGCCTTTTCCCATGTTCTTTATTTTACCGTTGGTAACATCATGAAATTGACATTCATCTCAATCTAAATCATTCTAAATCCAAATACTCACTCAAACCATTCGAAAAACGACCAAAAAGGACTTAAGACGATAAGATCAACAACTACACTCTAAATAAATATAGCCAGAATAATATTTGTAAATGGGAGGTAATAATTATCGCTAATTTAGTTCATTTTGAAAAAGATATACGATATTGAATTACCTCCTTTTAATTTCTCTTATAGAAATAGAGCTGATAAACAGGACAAATAAAATAATACAATAGCTATAAATCTCGACTGGTCAACCACAAATATTTGAATAATTATTATTTATTTTAAATTCTATTTATTTTTTGTTTTGTTGTTTTATTTATCGATTTTCAAGTCGTGATCTTTGTCGCCACAAAAGCATATCTCAAAAAACGACTACAAAATAAAACCATGTTATTTCTACGAAAATGTTGAAGAACGCAGACTTATATATTGTCAAATGATATTTGGCGTCCTTATACCGGTATGTGATCAAATGCCCAATAGACCGATAAGATAGCATGTTCGTCTTTTAATAATTTGTTATGAGAAATGCGTCCTTATGAACCAATCCAGAGACAAAGATTTTAAAAGGATTTATGAACGATAAAGTTAAGATGCGTGTTAATTGCTTGAATGCTTTTCGTTGGATTGTCGAGATTTATCGTTGGAATAAATCGTAATATTTTTACCGCCAAACCAGTGAAGTTGTCGAAATGATAATCGTCTGTTTCAGTGTAAAATCGATATTTATTCTAATGAATGAATAACAAAAGCTATATTTTTAAGAGTGGCGGATTCACTAGTGAAAATATAGCTTTCATTATTTAAGAAATGAAAAATCAATTGATAGTACTAAAAAAACTATAAATCTATTTTTTTAATGAATTAATGGGACAACATGTGAAAAATTTAGGACAATTTTTCTTAAAGCGAGTTATTTTGCACGTGGTTGCAATGCATCGTCAATGGTGGCGTCATTTTCGAGCTCCGCTTAGATGACGTTAGTTAGGGTGAAACAAACAAAAGTGGGTTACCAGATTTTGATAACTTCACTAGTAAGGCGATGAGTTTATCAAAATAGTAATCTATCGTTTTTTTTTTTTTTTTTTTTTTTTTTTTTTTTTTTTTCATAAACCACCGAAAAGCATTAAGGAGAATCACTTAATTAATAGATTTAAGTCTGTTTTCATTTCTGGCTATTTCACAGCATCCAAAGAAAGTCAAAATACTTGTAACATTCCATTAAAAAAAATCGCGAAATTACACACAAAAGAGACCAGAATCAATGGGTTCTACATTCTCTTCCCTGTGTTTTGGGGAAAAAATAGAAACAAAAAAGCAACCAAACAAAAAAGAAGTATTTTCATTTTTTTTTTTTTCAAAATCGATTCATCTTTCATATCGTGAACATCTAACACTTCAATTTTGATTTAAATACCTTTTTGTTGTTAAAGATAAATCGATCCTCCACGAAAGTAATTATTTCCTATATGCTTTCATATATAGTAAAAGTTAAGAAAAAAATCACCAATTTAATATACATACGGAGAAACGGACATTATCTCCATTTTATTTCACTCAAAACTCACTCACCACACTCATTCAATTTCAATTCCAAATCATTCATAATCATTCACCATGTCAGTTTCACAGTGTTTTTAACTGTAACCTCTGCCATAACAGATAAAGTTTAGTCAGTGCGGACTTTTCGACAACTTATTTGGCCTGGACAAGGAAAATAAGTGTTCCTCATTACAATAATTGCTGCTTTTCTTACAAAAACTATAAGTTTCAGAGTTAAGCAACGGTAAAATAGGCTTTTTTTTCGTTAAGGTCATCATTCTGAAAAGTCTTAGTGATAAAACGCTATCTTCACTTGTTGAAGTTTGTTTCAAATTCCTCATGTCCGTAGCATGTATTGTTTTTGTGGGTGTTTCGCGGGTGGTTGTTGAGCAAAATTCCATCCTACACCATAATTAAAGTGATTTTCATTCGATCTTATCTTATGTATCCATTTTCTGAAATTTTCACACAGCATACAATAAAAAGGTTCAAACCAATCGATAACATCTCAAAATCGATATTTAGTTGCAATATCTAGACTCAAAATATTATTTTATTTATTTAAGTGTGTGGCAGTATCTAGTTGAGCTATGATTAAAAAATAAAACTTCTGAATTAGCAACTAACCACTTAACGTACAATTCCAAAGACATTGATTGATGAAGATTTCAAACAGATATGTCTAATCGACGTTGGTGCACCAATGGTGTTGAAACGTCTCAAAGGCCTTGTTATGAACGTCCAGTCCAGAATCGCGGGTGTTTCGGCGGTATAGTTAGAATAACTCTGCTCTTTTTGCATCTTATCTTTCGATAACAGCCTATAAGCGATAATTATTCTGTGCATCACATAAATAAAGAACAAAAATTTCATGTGCGCCCGCTGCCGTCGAACAATGACATATGCGTTATCAGTGATCCAATGAGAACGGCAATTCGTACATGCTGACACAAATTTCGATTATGTTTAATGCTTTGTGATAAAAACGACTCTCAAAATCAAACATACTTGTTCAAATGTACTCTGACCTGTTTATCGCAAAAGGCGCTTCAAAAATATTTATTTTTTTCTGATGCATTCTTTAACATTCTGCCACATGGACTAAACGTAGGATTAAGGGGCATGGCGGAAGAATGAAATTTAAATCTGATCTCATACTCTTGATGAAAACTGATAATGATGGCAAAAATTTGCGAAAACACAACGGAAAATGTCGGTCGCTATAAGTATGTCATTCGGAACATCGCTCGGACTTTTCCGTAAACTGGAAAGTACCTCGGACGTAAGTGTAGTAATTTTTGGTCATTTTTCGGTAATTCGGTTCCTGGTGGTAATTCGGTTTATACGCTTGAAGAATAGTATTTTCCTTTAAAGTTTTTCAAGCGTCTGTGAAGATCATTTTGCATGTTATGATTTGAAATCAAAACGCAGTAAGCCACTGCGTTTTGTTTTCAAATCATTACATGTCCAATTTTAACCTTACGTTGACTTTATTTTTCGCAACGTCATCCTCAGGTATGTTTGTGACGTCATATAAACCCACGTGCGAAATGACGCGCTTTCATGGCTGCGCCCGTATTATTCCCGAGGTCTATTTCGAAGAATCGCCGAGGGTTCCCGATTGTAAGTATGTAGCCGGTATGTTGAGTTGATTTTCAACGTTAGCCTAGCAGATTAAAGCGGATGACAGTTCAGAAGGGGTTACCGGGAAGCTTTGTGACTTATTAGAATAGCGGAAAATGCGGATAATAAAGTATTAAGACCCGGTCCCACTGCACTTACGGATGCAATTGGGATGTAAAACGTACGAAATTCTTTACATTCGTTGAAAGGACGCTTTTTATATGTTTCTTACCCTTTACATACACTTTGCATACGCTCTGTCCGTCGAGCGTCCGCCCATTGTGATTTCATCCGCGAAGAAATTTTTGAGCTGCACAAAACATGTAGAGCAGAAATGCACGAATAACCTAGTTCTAATTTAATATTCTACGTGATCCATTACAATGGAAAGCCTGTAGTTTAGAGTGTCATTTCTACATTAGAAATGTAATCGCTTTGATGAATGATGCGCTTATAACAACATTTATAGATATTGTCACCAGTCATAACTGATAACAGCACTTCATGGGACCTGCCCTGTGTTCAGGATGAAAAAAAAACGTGGCAAACTGTTTGGAAATTAAAATCCGTTTTGAATTGTACTTGCGTGCAAAGCGGGGTATAAGTTGCAAACAGTTTGCACATTTTGTTATCCCGAACGCAGGGCTGGTTTTATTGTTTTTTGAAAAAAAAAACAACAAAAAAACAAGCTAATAAACTTCTTTTAGAAAATTTACTATTTATGCTCTGTTTACTTTTGGAATCCTTGTTGCGCACGTAACTTTACAATAACCCAAAAATCATTCAGTGGCCTTGCGACGGCCTACGTTATCCATACGATTATCACATGATTATACCAAAACTACAGACCTTGCGATTTCGTTTTACAAGAAATATGTATTTTTATGCACTCAACCAACATAATTTAAGGGAAACTAGTATGACCTATACATGCTCTAGAATTACATTCACACAAACACAAGTATTCATGGGATTACGAAGGAAAGAAAAACTCCTGGTAAAACGTCATTGTAAAACAACTTAAAAGACTAAAGTTCTATGTCGGAGGTAAATATTTGGGTACTTTAGTTAACGTTGATGTATTAAATCCTAATGCGCTTTGCAACCTTTACAATTAGAGACTAATTTTTGCCATTCATAATTCAAGTTCTGCCAGTTTTAATTCTATTTCAAAAACAGTCTGGTACACATCTTAAGATTTAAAACAAAACATATATAAAGGTGAAAAAGAAACAGTCCTAATGTTTTATCTGTCTGAAATATTACAACTTAAAATTCATACTTCAACGATCTAAATGTAATAGTGCGATTCCTTATGTGCGAAAAAGGGCTCCCGTAGGATTTTCGTGCTGAAATTGATTTTTTGGTTATAATTGATTGTTTAGGGGTAAAGTAATCGCAAACTTTGCGGGTCCAAATTTTCCGAGCCCATTCCCGGATTTTATGGGCTCTCAAAGAGCCCATATGAATAAAATAGGTATTTTCCTAAAAGAGGGCTCATGAGATGTGATTTTTTTCCTTAAATGATTTATTAGGTTTGGCTGTGTATTTAGTGTGGATTGGAGAAAAAATATACAAAATTCCATGTTTTAAAAGCTTATTTCACCATTTTATGGGCTCTCACAGAGCCCAAAATAGCCATTTTGGTGTTTTATATAAGTGGGTTAAGGGATAAAACCTTGTTAGTTTCGAGATGATTTTGTAATCCCTATTTGGTATTAAGTATGGGTAGGCGTGGAATACTTGCATGTCCATGTTCTCTATGGTCATTTTGGAATTTGTGTACGCTCTCATTATAACCAATATGAGCCGATTGGGGTGTTTTCCTGAAATAAGATTTACAAAAAAATGACACTCCTTTGACCTGTCTTTTCAAATTACGTTCAATACCTAGCGTTGGTTAGAGTTGATCTATATCATTTTTGGTGAACGAACGTCGTTCACCAGTGTTATATACCATGTCAGGAAAATCCTGTTGGATGTTAATACATTTGAAATAAAGTAGCGCCTCTTAAAATTCAATTTAGTATCTTTCATCATTTTTCTCCGCAAAATCACTTTTTATTTCTTTAATGGCGTGTTTCTAGTTTTCTTTATCAAGTGAAGATAATGAAAATTCGCCTTGAAAAACACAATATGATCTTGCAATGTTTATCAAGGGAATTTTTGATCGGCGTAAGCTTTTCGAGAGTTTAAAGCAAAAACAAAGTTTGCGTCTAAACACCGAAGAGACAGATACTATGTTTTTGACCCAAGCCTTCGCTGGTGCAACTTGTAGTAATTAGCCGGAAATACGTGTTTATCTAGGTCATGCCCTCTTGAACTTACATTCGGCAATACTCGGGCGATCTCCGACGGCTCCGAGTTAAATGTAGGTTACAGGAATCGGCCGAGTTGAGACGAATGACACATCAAGACACCTTGTGTCATTAGAACGCGGTTTTACATAACTTTTCAACTAGCGACAGACAGTCTCGAGACGGGTTTTAAGAATGATTCGATGTGTTTTACATGTACAACCTTTCTTGTATCTTTTATTTGAATAGGGGTGAGCGTCGCTATTAAGATTTTCTGTAAAATTGCGTTGGCTGAAGTAGGGCTTATTCCCAGCGAAAACGTTTCGTATTCGTCTATCTCAGAAGCGAATATTGCCGAATACCAAATGCGACAGGCACGGGAGATATTTCATTGGGGCCATTCTACTTTGCATTTTTATGCCCCCGTATCGAGAGATCGGGGGCATATTGTTTTACTCATGTCCGTCTGTCTGTCTGTCTGTCTGTCCGTCCGTCCGTCTGTCCGAAAACTTAACCCGAAAACTTAACCTTTGCCTTTTCGCCAAAAGTATTTGACATACAAAGCTGTACACCAAAGTCAAGGTCATGTGACAAGGTCAAGGTCATGTGACAAGGTCAAGGTCATCTGTCAAGGTCAATCTTTAAAAAATGCTGTTCCGGGGGCATTCGTGTTTCATTTCAATCTGTAAAACCATTTCAATTCAAAATTCTATTTGAAAATTAAATAAATGATAGCTAAATATTCAACCCTAGATACCACTCCAATTGACGAGTATATATTGCCGTGGTCAAGGGGGACCAGATCCGTCATGCACTTGTTTACAATTCGACAGGCGGGTTTAGTTGTTAAATTATTCGGAAAAGTCATTGCGTTTTTTACAGAAATCATAAAAATCTTAATCGATGAATAAAAACTGGTTCCATCCTTTCCAAAATACGTTTAGAATTGGTTAACTACAGTTTAAGAAAAAACTAGTTCCGAGAAGAAAAGTCTAATATCAGCCGCAATACTGTAATAAGATATCTAAAGTGAGTGATTTTACAAGCATCCAAACTCTTGAATGTAAACAATAGGTTCTCGTGCAAAAAATAAACCGACAATTGTAAAGATTCTCAATTCTTATTGGGAGGAAAGTCGGGAGGAAAAAAATAGGGTATTAAACTTAAACTATTTGTTCATGCAATTATTACCTCCCTTTAAAAAAATAAACTTCTTAAATAAGATTCTTATTCGCTTTTGACGTGGAAATTACGTTACAAAAATAATATTTATAAAGACTGTAAGTATGCAATTTACTATGAAGCAATTATTTGATATAAAAAGTTATACTTTAATTTCTAAACCTTAAACAGAAATTATCTATGAATTATACTAATAAGGCACTAGATCTCCTTTAACCTATACCCGAATCCCAACCCAGGCAGGAATTTTCAACTAGAAGTGAACTGGTAAGAAACCCAGAGGTAGCTTCGCGAGTGTCGGTGCTTTACACTGGGCACAATAAAGAACCAAGGAGGTCTTTTCGTAGAAGAGCTAGGGGCGTATGAACCCGGATCTCCTCGTATCCGCTTCTTTCTCTCTCATGGTCCTTACCATATATGCCTAGAGCACGGAGGGACCTAAATCCTACAAACACACACTTTAACCTATACGACCAGCACGATTAGCTCAGTTGGTAGAGCACCGGACTTCAAAACCATTGAAGTTCGACCGCGTGGGTTCGGTTCCCGGGCTGGTACACTAACAAAAACTACTTGTCTTTCGGATTAGACGTTAAACCGAGGCCCCGTGAGACGGTGCTTTACACCGAGCACGTTAATGAACCATGGCGGATCTCAGCAGTAGATTCGTCATGTATCCTTGCACTATCCCCCGTAACAACTAACCGTCTTCTGGGGGCGTCGCTCATATGGGCATATGCTACGGTAGAGACAATAAATAAACGGAAATACACACTTTAACCTATACCTAAATATTTCTCATCCTGCAGAGTTATAAAATTGAATAACGACATAAGTGTCAACCACGGAAGTGGTTTTGGCTTCAGATATGATCAAAATGAATCTCTCAAAAATGGTTCAAAATACTATTAATAAGTTAACAAATCATAACTTTAAACAATGAGTACAGTTCAGGACTGACTGATATTCATAGGTGTTTCTTTGGTTGGTACTCAAAGACCTTTTCATCCTCTGAGAAGAAACAAAGATAGATAAAAAAAAGTTAAAACAAATACAACAAATTTACTTGAAATAAGCTTAAACATGATAACAATTACTTTTGTAAAAACAAACACCATTGGATATAGGTTGAAAACAGTTTTAGATAGGATTAAATCGTTGTCTCCATTTATGTTTTATTAATAAATGTACCTATTTCAAGTGTGTAAAAGAAATTTTCACAGAGTAACAACTCATATTCTAAGAAATATTTTTCTAACAGGATTTTCCCCATCTTTCCCTTTCTTTGAATTTGCATTGAAATTTCCGAATAACGGAAATTTTGTCAAGACAATTCCTCCCCCCCCTTTTTTAAAATTATTTTTACATTCATAGCTTCTCTTTTCTAATTGAATTCAATATATAATTCTAGAATGCCATCAGGTTCGTTCACCATCAGTACTTTCAGTGCTTTGATTTAATGATTAACTTCTGATATGTTTTTTGAATTCTTTACAATGAGCCCATATGATCAGATTTAGGAGTTTTCCAAACTCGCGATTGTTGAAAAAAATATAGCCCTCTTTTATGATGCCTACTTGTACCACAAATGGTACAAAAGTATATGAATCAAAATTTCAAAACCCACACAGTTAAAACATCGTGAAATTGACATGGTGAATGATTGTGGAATTATATCGAAATGAAATTGGATGAGCGGGAGGAGCGTGTTTTGAATGACTTTTCAGGGAGGTAACATGAAATCGCTAATTGCCTTCAAAATACCCATTACCTCCCTTTAAATGTTTTGAGAATGAATGGAGTGTTGAATGAATGATTTAGAATGATTTTGTTAGGAATATATTTCAATATCATGATGTTCTTAATTGTAACCGTTGCTTTAGCGCTAAATGAAGCCCATAAGAGAAGGGTGTGTGTGTGATTATTTGGACCCTTAATAAACCCATATGAGTCAACATGGTTACTTTGCCAACAATTTGGTTCAAGAAAAGATTTCTGAAGAATAGTATTTCTGAAGCCTTATGAGTTAATGAGTGCGGGTCTCGGTAAAACAAATGTAAATTAATTTTCCAAATCCCAAACCTATTTCATTGGCGCATAATGAAGGCCATAAGACCATTTTTCGGCATTCTGTAAATATACAATGGATAAAAATGTTTTTATTCAATGTTGTATTTTTGCTTTGACATTTATAATTTCCTACGAATAAAAATCACATCGTCTTACTTTTGCTAGTTTGTCCGCTTTACTCTGTTTCAAATTGTTGTAACCGCCCTTTAACGTCTCGAGTAAAGTATACATGTAGCTCGCTTATGCGTATAAATTTAGAACCGTATCAAACAACAAGCTCATCAATTAAGAGTAAGAGTTATAGATGTGTGCATCAGCTCTCTTCCTTTGAAATTTCTATCAAAGACACACAATTGCTGTTGATACAAGGTTTACACTAACAGATTATTGAGTCCTTACGAATTGTCATTCTTGTAAACATTATCAAACATTCGCAGGCAAAACGCCTGCATTGGTTAACTACATGTCCCTACTTGCAAACACTCTTATGGAAATGTCTATTAGTGTATATCTCATCTGTTCTTATAAAATTTGCTGCATTTTTTTAAAACAAATAGTGAATCTTCCTAAAAGTCCAGTAAAAGAGGTGATACTGAGACTCATACATATGGTTTGCAACGCTTATTACAAACAAATTCTTGTAACATAAATAGTTATATTATCTTTTATCTGTTCTGTTTAATTTTTCTTAGAAATCAGTTACCAAAATTTCATATCAGTTACAACAGTTTTATCGTTTCAAATCGTTTTGGCATGTTATAAAACAGGGGCATTTATGTCTATAAAAGAAACATCGTGGACTAGACCGAATCATAGGAACCCGTCTTTTTAAGAAATGGACGATATTGGATGTCTGTTAAATTGCATTGACTTAACAGCAATCTGTGTACATGTAATCTTGCGGATTTGAATTACATCTTGCTGCCTGGGGAAATGTATGTTTGATAAAGAACATCATTGGGCATGGCCATCTGATTCTTGTTTTAATTTTGCAACCTACCCAGTGCAAACGAAAACCCTTGAAAAATGGCCCTATTCAATGGATTCATGTAGGAATTGAGGCTTCGTTATGACTAAAGGAGGGACTTTCTTGCTAACCATATGTATATAATTTAATACCACGTAGAAAATATCGGACCAAAGCAAAGAGAGATTGCTCTAGTATTGCTTGATTCGCGTAGTTGAAGGAAATACTTGGAGAGTTTTTCTTTGGTAGATGTGTCTTCAAAAAAATAAAAATATTCTTCAAGTTTTCTTAAGTGTATAGGTTGAAATTAATATGGAACAACTATTAGATTAGATATGAACGGACATTGTTATTACCACTTCAAGTGCAAAGCTCCTGCAGTTCATTGTTCCGGTAGCAGGTATGCCCGTTCAAATCTAAACAAACAGATTTTGACCAACTAGTTTTCATTGGTCATTCAAGCGAAGAGGTTAATGCTTTTTAGAAAGCACTAACGATAAGCATGTTGTTTTGGTTTGGAAGACGTGTGAACCATGCACAGTGACAAGGAAAATTTCTTTAAGCCAAGACAGAATGATAATGATTTGTTTTTTACCAGTCATTTTATAATAAGACCCACAAGAACAGCTCGATAACATCGAAAACTTTAAAATTCGATTTATTAATGAAACTTCTAAGTCATGGAAACAGATTCTGTGATCATCTTTCCTTTCACTGAGTCTCTTGACTATTTCAGTTCGAAACAAAAAAGACAGTAACTGTGGGAACTGAAAAGAAGATATAGTAAAGTGATCGTGAAGGTCAGAATACTCATGATGACCACATTACAGATCGAGCGATTGTCTCCATCAGTGAAATTGTCAAGAAATTGTGTTTTGTGTCATTCGACAAAAATAGAATAATTCTCCTTCTTGACCTTACGCCTCCCCACAATCTTGTATCTTACTGTAAAGTCAAACCTATTAATAAAAAGGTTGTGGTGGCCATGGCTGTGTGCATAAAGCTACTCTTTCACAGTTCTTCATCTAGAGCAATTACTAATCTGGTTCTGAGATTCGGAAATTTGTGCATTTTTCGATGTTTAAGAATCGCACATGGGTATAGCACTAACAACAACTCATTTAAAAATAATTGTAGCTTGAATGTTCGAATCGACGAGGTCAGTGACGAACCGGTCTTTTTATATCCAGTCTATAAATTTCGAAATTGTTAATTTTCATGTATAATGTTTCATTCTTCGCATGTTTCGATATGAAGTTCCCCAATTGACAAATACTTCGACCTAGACCTTTGAAAGAATTGGACAAACAGAAGGAATTGCATGCGTAAATAGTTGACTCAAAATTTAAGAATAATATTCTATGCGTTAGCAGTTGCTTTATTTTTTCAGAATGGAATTCCGCTAAATTCCGAAATATCTGTCTTTTTTATTTCCTTATAAGATCGAATCGTTTTATTGTAGAGTTTTTTTACACGATAAAGTACATGTAATAATTTTGGATAAATTAAAAAAGAATCAAAAATCGTATTTTCCAATCTGTGAAAGAGCAGTTTTATTTAATATAACAAGTCTGATACAGTCGACCGGGGTTACATATTTTAGGTTTTTCAACTACAATGATTTTAGACTTGTGTAAGAAACCTTCAAATTATAGAGTAGGTCTTTCATTTATTTGGAGGATATTCAAACCTGCACATATGGGCTTCACCAAGCGCCATCAAATCATGTGTGGGCTTTGGATATTTGATGCATTTTTTTTAATTTTACCCTCATCATATAACCCTACTTACTTGAATGAGGCTCGAGAAATGTTTAAGACAAGAAATTGACTTTCATCCACCCATTATTAGGCAAAGTGTCCGTGTTGGTTTTATTGGCTCATTAAGATCCAGTTAAATTGATTAAACATCTCGTTATTGGTTAAGAGAATTTCGATCGACATTTTATTTCATCCATTAAAATAATCTCTTTCAGCAATTTTGGTATCCGTGAACACCATAAGAAGTGCCGTTGTTCTTAAAACCCAACTTCGGAAACTCATTGTCCTATGTGATCCTTTGCAGGCCAATCAAAAGGACTATTAGACTTTAAATATGGGCTTATTTTTTATTATGACAAAGCGATCTTAAATACAATAACGTGATGAAAGTAATTGAAGGACGGTTCAACCGCAATGAAAATAACCTTTTTTTGTGACCCTTATTCAAAAAAACACCCAAATCAGTTCGCATGGGCTACTATACCGGATAGCCCATAAAATCCTGAAATGGTTATAGAGAACATGGACCTGCAAGTATTGCAATGCCAACCAACACTTTATACCAAACAGAGTTTAAAAAAATCATCTCTAAACAAAAAAAAAATGTTTTTACTAAACCCATTAAGAAGAAACAGTCAAAATTGCTATTTTGGGCTCTGTGAGAGCCCAAAAATAGTGGAAAAGCTTTTGAAATATGGTTTATTGTATCTTTTAAAACGTTCTAACACTAAATACATTGTTATGACCAATTCAATTCAATTCTTCAATTAAGTTAGCAGGTCACCGTCATATGCAAATATTAAAGATTAAACTAGATTGGGACGGTCAATGGATAAAACACTGATATCAATACTTAAACATTGCTTATGGATTCTGGGAATTTTACTGGTTAATGGAAAAAAGCAAACAACTTAATGGTTCAGCGCGAAACAGTTGTAACTGCCTATATGTTTATGTTTCGAGCTGACCCATCGATATGTAGCGTAGCCTCTAATAAAAGCCCTCCCCTTTCTCATGGAAATGTGATGATATTAATAGAGACCCGGGGTTCTATTAGAGATTTTACGGTAACTTAAGTCTACCTCTACGGTATTTACCCTTACGAATATATGAAATATATTCATTGCAATGTGAAATGACAATATTTTTCCTTAAGAGACGCCAGATGTTTTGACGTTAAATGAAAAAGATATGCTAATATAATAATTTGATAATTTGTCAGTTCCAATTTACATTGAAAGAGACACCATTTTTCTCTCTTCCCCTCTATTGTGTCCTGAGACAGAAAAAATCTTCCTACAGTTAATAACATGGTGAAGTTGACACATTTCTGGTTCAAAGCAATACCAAATCACTCATTCAGCGCTCCAGTCATCCCAAACACTCATTCATAGCATGCAAAATTGCCATGAAGACGTCTAAATCACATAGTAGTTAAGAACGATCAACATTCTATTATAATTGCAATCCAATAGAATAAAAAAATCTGATTGGTTTAAATCGCATCACGTGGGGGAAATCCATTGCATTTTATTTCTGTATAAAATGCAATAGGTCTTTCGGGAAACCCCCGAAATTCGATCTGCACAAGTCCTGTGTTGTAGGAACTCGAATTAACCTAGTTCCCGATCATCAACGCAACATTGCCATTCAATCTATTATGAATTGATATATTTTCGAAAGAATTTACGATAACAAGCATGCAGTTCTGATTCTGAGCCGACCTAAACTTAGAAAACAGCGAGTCGACGAAGACCTTCAAGCAACCCTCTCAACAAAGACCGACCACGTCGTTTTCGTTCAAAAATACAGGCTAACTTGGCAGAAACAAGCTTATTTGTCATAAGTACCTCTACGAATTTTAATGTTGTCTTTTATTTGTGTATCATTTGTTTTACTATATGACATTTCACTTCGATAGCGAGATAAACAATACACGATCTAAAAATAGATCGTGTAATTTATACACGCAGAAAGTACACTTGAAGCTTTACAAATTGATCAGAAAGTTTCATTATTTCATTGGCTAACGTTGAATTTCAAGCCCCAGATAAGTCCGTGAAGACAAACAGAAAAGTACCTAGCTTTTAAATATCGTTGATTTCGTCCACGTGAATGAAGTGAATGATATTATATTACCTCCCTTTAACATCATTCAAAAATCTCTCCTCACACTCATTTTAATTTCATTCGAAAATCTTTCGAATTTTAGCTTTCACCTTGTCAATCTCGATGCTATCAACTGTACACGCGTGGTATACATTTCCCACACAAACTTCACTACTGAAACAATGTAAAAAGCACATCATCTTAATCTCATTCCAGCGAAATCGTTTCCAAAATGTATGATCTATTATAAACGAAAATCCGTCTAAATGACGGTACAGGGTAATACCAGCTATCTTTTCCAGATAATACGAAACAAACAATTTAAGACTAATCAAAGATTGAAGATTTCAACCTTTAATTCGATGTGCGTTGAAAAGATGCTGCAAAAGTATTGTAGAGCACATGAGTAAAGGGGAGAAATTGCTTGAAACAAGTAATTTCTTTCTTTTTTTCTCAAGTTTTTCCTTTCTACAGTAAACAACATCGAGAAATTGACAAGGTGAATGACTTTTAAATGATTTAGGAATGAAATTGAGTGTGTGGAGCGAATTTTGAGTTAATTAAATGGGAGGTTTTCGAATATCGCAAATTTTGTTCAGGAAGAGACCCCGTGAGACGGTGCTTTAGACTGTTTCGTTTAAAAAACCTTGGAGGATCTTAGCAGTAGTTCCGTCATGTATGCTTGCACTAACCCCTTCCCCCCCCCCTCCCCCCCCCCCCCGTGACAACTAACCGTCTTCTGGGGGCCTCGCTCATATGGACATTTGTTACGGTAGCGACAATAAACAAACGGAAATACACACACATTGATCATTGGAACAACACGACAAGCACTAGACAACGATAAATTCTAAATTTGATCATATGATAATATCACCATATAAGTTCTACAAAAAGCTTTTAACATCTTAACGAACCATAAGAAGCTTCCAAGTTCAGTGGACAGTGAAATCATGGATCTTTTTCCAGCAATTTTTATTTTGAATTTAGTTGTTAAACGGAATGACAGTCAATTACATGGTGTTATTAACTGTACACGTATTAAAATATCGAAGTTGTGGCTGTTTCACCACATACAATATTATCATTTGGAAAACAAACATTTTTTGTATAATATTGAATCGAAGACACAAATGAAAGTTGGCGGTTCTGACAGAATAATTTTCAAGACAGGAATTTGTCTGGGGCAAATAAGTGACTTTCGATGTTAAAAGGTTTTCGCATACTCTATTTAGGATGGTTATTTAAGGTAATTGGTCCTTGGAGAACCCTTGAGGGGAAAGTTTGTAGAAATGCAGCCCGTGGTATATGGCAAGGTTATTTATCATTTATCCTTGGACTGTTTTTATCAATAAACCGAGATGCTGAAAGTCTTGTATAAAGATGGACTCTTTCCTTTACTGAAGTGGACCCGTTATAGTTACGCAACATTTCGAAACTGATGATCTTTCACAATGTTAACCGAGGTTTCCTAACGAAATCATTAGGAAACCTCGATTAACACTGTTAAAGTTCATGACTGGAAAATTCTTTTCTATGCATTTCTTTATTTTGTAAATATATATCATATGATTAAATATACGGGGTTCGACTGATCGGCGAAAGCTTTATCGATTCTTTGCGCCAAAATATCGAGTTATGAAACAATCGTCTTTGGTCTGCGATTGCTTTGGCAACTGCATTGCGATCTTTTAAATATTGTATCGTCGATCAGTCACATCGCAGTTTAAGGTAACTGCGGACACATAGAGGGCCATTTTAGGTCCAAATTTTAACTTGTCTTCAAATCATGCCATATGCGATAACACTGAACGTTGAAGTACCCGCTTTCATATTTCGGTCATAAAAAGGGATTACATGACGTAGAGTTGACGTCATGACGTCTTCAAGGGGCCGATCCCTTTTTTAGGGACCAAATTTAGTAATTGTTCATTTTTTTCGGAAATAATAAACCTATTTCTATCCCGAAAACACCATTTGCTTCGTATAAGGCGCCTTATGATATGTTTTGATTGATATGAATATATATTTGTAAGAAATACAATTAAGTGTAACGTATTAAATATCAATGCCTTCTGCGTTGCTGTTTTCGAGTACAGTTACTGAAAATATTTCCTTTTTACTCGAAAATTTGTCCGGTGACCTATGCTGAAATTTGGATATGTTGCTGCTAAACCATTCCGCTGAAGATTTTTGAAATAAAAACCATGTGTCTTCGGGTTAGATTTTTGTCAAATTCGATTCCGCGAAGATATCGCAAATCAACAGATATTTCAACGTCGCGTCAAATGTACACAAAAGCTGTCTTTTTAAACGTATGAAAAATTAAGTGAATTTTTGTGTTTCTTAAAATCACATTCAGATTTAATATTAATGAAGCCTATATTTTACAGTAAGCCTTAATTTAAAATATTTTAAGATATCTTATTGCACGAAGCTTGGCTCAAAATAAGCATAGTACCGATGGTTTTGGTGCCACGTCGAATTCGACGAAAAATGTTGCAACAACTTCATAAAATCGAATTTAATAAAAATTCTAACCCGAAGGCATATCATTTTTATATGATTAAAGCAATGCATATTATTTTAGCTTCAAAATAACAAAATATTAGCATATGTTACCGGGCAAAATTTTGAGAAATTTCTATTTATTAAGAAAAAACAAAATGAAAAAAGGAACATCAAATCTTAAAATTCGCGAAGTAGATAGCGTTTCGGGCCTGTTTTTCTATTTGAATGGGCACACAAATTAAACCACTAGCTCGGGCGTTCTTGGACTTTCTTAATTATTTTTTTTTCGTATTAATCGGCCAATTAATTCAGAAAATATTTGCAAATACTGATTTTGGCGGGTCATAAAGGGGTTGGCCCCTTAATGACGTCACGACGTCAAATGAGCGGGCGTCGGACCCTTTTCATTGCGTGTTAGCTAATGCCCGTATTTCAAATATAAATCTCAGCAATTATTGTGAGATTTTAAGAAAGTCGAAAATTTGACAATATTATCTGTCCGCAGTTACCTTAAGTCTATATAGAAGCGGATCTTGATATTCAACCCAAACAAGTAGTTGAAAGATGTCTTTAAATCTTTTAATTCTGAAATTGTAAATATTACAGACTAGTGCTTTTTTTAAATCAATACAACTTTAAACACAAATAAAAGGATATGTTTCAAATTATTTAAATTAAAAACAAAATCAAGAGGACCATGATGGTCCTATATCGCTCACCTGAGTAAGTGAACTCATAACTTGTCAACCATGTCATAGATACCAGAGATTGTTTGATGTACATTATGGGTGGTTTTGAAAAAAAAAAGACATTAATTTCGTGCTATTGCAATTTGAATTTTTATTAATTTTCGTAATTTCCAACCATTCTCTTACCATAGCACACAATTATTGATGGAATTGAAGTCTTTTTACAACTTTAGAAGACCTACACCATAAGAACATCCCTGCGAAGTTTAGAATTGATTGGTCCAACGGTTTAGAAGAAGATGACTTTTTTCGAAGATTTTCGGCATTTCTTGGCCTTTCAATTACCGTGGTAACCAGACTTTGTGATACAATTAAATTCTTTTCACAACTTTTAAAGAGCTTCACCCAAGGAACATCCCTGCCAAGTTTCAGCTTGATTGGCCAAGTGGTTTTGGGGGGAGAAGATTTTTTCTAAGATTTTCGGCAATTTCGGCCATATTTCAGTCTTTCCGTTGCCATGGCAACCAGAGTTTTTCTTTATATAATTAAACTTTATTAACACCTTGAAAGAGCTTCCCCAAAAGAACGTCCCAGCCAAGTGTCAGCTTGATTGACCTAGTGGTTTAGAAGATGTTTAAAGAAACTGTTGACGGACGGACGGACCGACGGCCAGACGGACGATGGACGGACAACGGATGGTGAGTGATCACAATGGTTTACATTGAGCACTATGTTCTCAGTTGAGCTAAAAGCAACGCAGTATCGAACTCGGTCCGCATGCTCAGTTATCTGTCGTTCATATCAACTTGATTACGCAATCCAGAAAAATACTGCTTATTTTTTTAAATATAATAAAGAAAACAAAATGCCAAATGAACAAATGAACATTGTTTTCAATAACATGGATTATTCTAGTGTTAGTATACACTGTCGAGACTATCGCGAGCACTTTATATTTAGAATCATTGTATATAAATGGTTAATGTGTCAATAAGGTCACACAAGATAAAAATATAAGCAATATACGATTGCATGTCAATCTAAACAAAATGCATTTTCATGCATCGATATCGTTTCGGCAAATGTGACCAATGGGCCTTATCAGCCCTGCGTTCAAGTGCACGTGTAAAGCGGGGCATATCTTGGTAACGAATTCTCAAACGTTTTCATCCTGAACGCAGGACATTATTGTTTTGTGTTAGTGAATATCTGTCCGAAATAATGTTTAGGCTATGTAGATACTAAAGGAATAATCGACTTGCGTTTAATTCAAGTTCAAATATCGTTCTTTCATTTTAATGCTCTTCTGTCTCAAAAAAGCGTTCACTATACAGTTAACATCGTGAAATGACAGAGTGAATGATTATAGAGTGATTTTGGAATTAAAATTGAATGAGTGCGCTGAGTGAGTTTTAAGTGAAATTGAAGGAAGATAATCCAATATTGCTAATTTTGTTCAGGATGAACAAAACAAGCGATATTTATTACCATCTTTTAATAAGATATACATTCAAGTTATATAAATCGCTTCATGTTTTTTTTTTCAACATCCAATCAGACGCTTATAATTTAATTGATGTCAGTTTAATCGCCTTTTTCTAGCATTCTTTATTTTCATCTTATGTTTTTGTGATTTTGGAGCGTTTTTGAATGGTTTGTATGAGTGTTTGGAATGAATGAGAGTAGCGCTGAGTGAGTGATCTAGAATAGGTTTGATCGAGATGAGTGTCAATTTTACGAAGTAACTAACAGCATATTGAAGTGGTCCCAACATTCCAATTACTCCCCAATCTGGAAACCCTATGTCTGAGAAAACACCAGAGATTTAGTTCGTCGGATTGTATTTATGTAACGCCACTTTCAACAAGATTGCAGTTATATAGCTGCTGCTCAAGCATCTACCGCGATTCCTTTGTTTTTCTCCCACTAAAACGATCACAACACTTCATCCGAGCCATCGGTTACCTTTCCTATTTAATTGTAGGTCATTACTTTTTCATTAGTACATTGGCGGAAGACAAACGACGTTTGATGTATGACATATCTAATGTAGGATGAGGTTCGCCGAGATTTTTATTTGTTAGCCTAATTTGAAGATATTCACATAAAAAAAGATTATAATTATGAACAATTAAAAAATTATGAACAATTAAAATCTGAAACGAATAAAATCCAAGTAAACGGCAAAAAACATCTACATTGGTTTTATATTTTTTCCCATCCGAGATAGCTAGAGTCTCGATTTCTTACCATCCGGGGTATTAAAGTAGGCAGCAGTTGCCCTTGACGATTCTTTTGAGATTTTAATCTGTTTTGAAGTTGACTCCGCCAGTAGTTATTACCCGAATAGCTAATCGTTATCAAGATTTTAATTAGCGCGTTTGAAATTCACAGTTTTATATTAAAGTTATATGTCCAAGAAATTTAAACCTCTGCATCTTTTCATTACTTTTCCGCTTTTAATCATTGAAAAACCAATGAAAAGAAAAAAAGTCGAAAGCAATGTCATCTAAAGCCTGCGTTCGACTGCTAGATAGTTGTCAAAAATGTTAGTCGGAAAATGGACATAATTTGCAAAAAATGGATTTAAAGCTACCATTTCTTCACATTATAGCGTGATATTTTTGATAGTGAACATGTGTGCCATGGTTCATGTAAATGCCTCAGTTATACTAGAGATATCCCTAATTGTCAGTTTTCGCACAAAAACAACGACGAAACCAAGAATCTAGCAATACCTCGTGATTTTCGCTATAAACAGCCCAGCTAATAACCTAGGAAAATAATCAATTGAATGAAGATTTAAATTGTCTGGTGGAAACAATAAAAAATGCTAATCAAATGACTAGTGGCAGCATTTGTCATGATGGGGATTTTGGTTGATTGAATGGTGTATAACGCCGCGTTCAACATTTTTACAGCTAAATCACGTCGGACTAAGCACCTAACAATAGATTCCTGGTATTTCTCTCACCAGTACAACCATCGCATTCTTTCCTAGCCTCCAGCTGCTATCTCACCTAGGTCTACGATTATCAGCCTATTGGCGGGACACAAATAGTCAGAGAGAATGTGTGCCGCCGTCGATGATCGAACACGGGACCTATAGATTGATAGTCCGACGCGCTACCGACTGCGCTATGACATGAAGAGAAGTTGTATACCTAGCCTTATACGATAACACATCAGACCAAAATACTGATTACAAAACAACCACCTATGTCGTATGATGTAAAAACTATCACAATAATCGCAGATTACGAAATCGTGCGACATAATTGGCAAAATGTAAACCAGGCCTTAGACAGACAGTTTTGGAATGTTGGGTTAGAGAAAATTTAAGTTTTAAATTGAACTATCAGCCTACGCGGAGAAATTTACACAAATAGGATGCGATTAGCATTTACACAGTAGAGACGATAATTGTTTCTGGCATTTATTCCCCAGAGTCGAGAAGTCATGTCTTGAACGAACAACAAATTAGGCAAGTAACAAAATAACGTTAACTTATAAGTTCTGTAAGAAATATGTGCCACGGTATATGAAAATAGGCTACATGTATCTTGACAGTTAGGAGAGACCGCTCTTATAGGATTGCAAAGGTTAGCCAGGATCTATGACTGTTTTGCGCATGCTAAATCTGAAAAGCATTATTTAGTCAGTGAGTGTCGATTCAAACAAATTCACAAGAGCGCAAAGCAAATACCTAGGCCAGCCTTTGCTTCCGCACAGTCTGACTAGGGGCCTATTTCATCAAAATATTTAAGACGAATTTTATCTTGCTGGTGACTTTCGAAACAGTAACAACAACAATCACTTAACACAGGTATTGATAGATCGGTGATACTTGATTATTGTCTTAAAAAAGACTCTCAAAATCAAACATAGTTGTTCAATTGTAGCAGACCCGTTTATCGCAAAAAGCGCATCTAAAATACTTTTATGTTTTTGATGCAATCTTTAAGGCCCGGTACCACTACCAAATGGACCAAACGTTTGCTAAAGGGTTATGGCGGAAGAACGAAATTTAAATCCATTCTCATACACTTGATGAAACGGAAAATTATGGGCACTTTGCGAAAACAGAACGGAAAGTGTCGGTCGCGTAAAGTATGTTGCGGCTTGCCAGTATGCTGAATTGGTGTTCAACGTAAACCTAGCAGATAAAAGCGGATGCCAGTTTAAAAGGGGTTACTGGTTAGACTTTTGACTTAGAAGAATAGCGAAAAGGGCGGATAATAAAGTATTAAGGCTCGGCCCCACTGCACTTTCGGATGCATTTTTGATGTAAAACGTACGAAATTCTTAACATTCGTTGAAAGAACGCCGTTTGTCTGTTTCTTATCCTTTACACGCGCTTTGCATACGCTCTGTTCGTCTAGCGTCCGCCCACTGTGATTTCATCCGCGAAGAAAGTATTGAGCTGTAATTGTGATTTCAGTTTTGTGAAAGTTTTGAGCTGCACAAAACATGTAGAGCAGAAAAAAAACCGCTATTTTCGATATAAATGCGAAACAATACGAGGAACAGACGCTACGTATCCGATCCATCCGGTTTACTTCCACTGTATCCCTGATCCATCCGTGAGGTATCCTCGGAACTTTTATCCGCTTTGGATGAAAACGCACAGAGGATGGTTTTTAGGTATACAAAAAGTATATAAAAAGGAAGAAATACGGATATATAAGTATGTAAGCGCATGTATCACATAAAATTAAATTTTACGTTATACAAACGCGTACATACTCACATTTCCGTGTTGCTTTTCTATTTATATACTTTTCATCTACCTGATAGTTCCATCTTCTGTATATTTTCATCCAAGGCGGATTAGAGTGTAGAGGATGCACAACGGATCAATTGAGGATACAGCGGAAGTGTGACGGATGGAGTCAGACACATAATGTTTGTCCCTCGTTATGTGTCGTACTTATATCGTACATCGCGAAAAGATTATCCGCTCTGCAAGTTTTGTGCACTTCAAAGCTTTCTGTGCGGATAAAAATCACAATGAACGGACTCGACGGACATAGCGTATGCAAAACGTATGTACAGGCTACGAAATAGATGCATTAGCGTCTTTTCAGTCGAGGTAGAATTTCCCATACGTTTTACATCCTCTATGTATCCGTAAGTGCAGTGGGACCAGGCCTTTACATGTGCTTGCTCGTTGCATAATTGTTAGTAATAGGTTCAGAATTGATCGATCAAGTGTTGCATAAAATTCAGAAAACGTCTTTTAAAATTTCGTCTTTGTAATAGAATAAATGAATACTGGAAAAACGTTTTTCTTGGAGTATATTCGCCTTACTGATGTTTGAAAATTCACGACTAACCTAGTTCTAATTTAATATTCTACGTTATCCATTACAATGGAAAGCATGTAGTTTAGAGTGTCATTTCTACATTAGAAATATAATCGCTTGATGAATGATGCGCTTATAACAACATTTATAGATATTGTCATCAGTCATAACAGCGCCTTATGGGACCTGCCCTGCGTACAGGATGTAAAAAACGTGGCAAACTGTTTGCAAATTATACTCCGCTTTGCATGTATACTTGCGTGAAAAGCGGGGTATAAATTACAAACAGTTTGAACATTTTGTTATCCTGAACGTAGGACTGGTTTTATTGGTCTTTGAAAAAAAAGCTAATAAACTACTTTTAGAAAATTTACTGTTTTTGCTCTGTTTACTTTTGGCCCATGGTATCCTTATTGCGCACGTAACTTTACAATAACCAAAAAATCGCTTTAAGTGGCCTTGCGACGGCCTACGTTATCCATACGATTATCACATGATTATAACAGAACTACAGACCTTGCGATTTCGTTTCACAAGAAATATGTATTTTTATGCACTCAACCAACATAATTCAAGGGAAACTATTATGACCTATACATGTTATAGAATTACACTCACAGAAACGCAAGTATTCATGGGATTACGACAGAAAAACTCCTGGTAAAATGCCATTGTAAAACAACTTAAGAGACTAAAGTTTTATGTCGGAGATAAATATTTGGGTACTTTAGTTAAAGTTGATGTATTAAATCCTAATGCGCTTTGCAACCTTTACAATTAGAGACTAATTTTTGCCATTCATAATTCAAGTTCTGCCAGTTTTAATTCTATTTCAAAAACAGTCTGGTACACATCTTAAGTTTTAAAATAAAAACATATATAAAGGTGAAAAAGAAACAGTCCTAATGTTTTATCTGTCTGAAATATTACAACTTCAACGATCTAAATGTAATGGCGAATGTTTCAATTAGCTAATTCATTATTGAATCATACGTGCTTTTCCCCTTATCTTCGGCTATACAAAAGTAATGCGGTGGGGGTAGGAAATCTTTTGTCGTGACGTACACGAAGAATGTCCGCTTTGCTAACATATAACCTGAGTTCGATTAAACGTAGAAGCTCTTGATATGTATAGTCTATCTTTAAACTACAGTTAACAACGATGTGAAATTTCAAACACTCAATCTAACCATTCAAAAACGCTTCAAACTCACTGAAAATGAAAAAATAATAATCAACAACGTCATGCAAATAAATGAAGCTAGAGAAATTCGGGATTTTACTGACATAATTGAAATTGTAAGCGATTGGTTGTTACTTGAAGATATAGGAAACTATGTATAGCATTTTAATCCATATCTTATTAAAGGGAGGTAATAAATAGCGCTAATTTTGTTCATCAATTGATAAATAGTCGGAAAGAATGAGTGCCGCCGTCGGGGATCGAACCCGGGACCTCTAGATTGATAGTCCGGCGCGCTACCAACTGCGCAACGTGTTTGTAAAGGGCAACATACGTTTTCCTAGAGTGGTTGGGATAATTATTCCATTATGACCAATTCAATTCAATTCTTCATTAAGTTAGCAGGCCACTATCATATGCAAATATTAAAGATTAAACTAGATTGGGACGGGTAATGGATAAAACACTGACATCAATACTTTAACATTGCTTATGGATTCTGGGAATTTTACTGGTTTATGAAAAAAAGCAAACAACTTATGGTTCAGCGCGAAACAGCTGTAACTGCCTATATGTTTATATATATAAACAACTGTTTGGAGCTGACCCATCGATATGTAGCGTAGCCTCTAATAAAATCTTTTCCCATTCTTATGGGAATGCGATTATTCTTATAGAACCCCGGGGTTCTATTAGAGATTATACGGTAAAAGGAGTCTTGCTCTACGGTATTTTCCTTTACGAATATATGAAATATATTCATTGAAATGTGAAATGTCAATATTTTTCCTTAAGAGACGCCAGATGTTTTGACGTTAAATGAAAAAGATATGCTAATTCAATAATTTGATAATTTGTCAGTTCCAATTTACATTGAAAGAGACGCCATTTTTCTCTCTTTTTCTCTATTGTGTCCTGAGACAGAAAAAAATCTTCCTACAGTTAATAACATGGTGAAGTTTACACATTGCCCGTTCAAAGTCATTCCAAATCACTCATTCAGCGCTCCAGTCATCTCAAACACTCATTCATATCATGCAAAATTGCCATGAAGACGTCTAAATCACATAGTAGTTAAGAACGATCAACATTCTATTATAATTGCGATCCAATAGAATAAAAAAATATGATTGGTTTAAATCGCATCACGTGGGGAAATCCATTGCACTTTATTTCTGTATAAAATGCAATAGGTCTTTCGGGAAACCCCCGAAATTCGATCTGCACAAGTCCTGTGTTGTAGGAACTCGAATTAACCTAGTTCCCGATCATCAACGCAACATTGCCATTCAATCTATTATAAATTGATATATTTTCGAAAGAATTTACAATAACAAGCATGCAGTTCTGATTCTGAGCCGACCTAAACTTAGAAAACAGCGAGTCGATGAAGACCTTCTAGCAACCCTCTCAACAAAGACCGATCACGTCGTTTTCGTTCAAAAATACAGGCTAACTTGGCAGAAACAAGCTTATTTGTCATAAGTACCTCTACGAATTTTAATGTTGTCTTTTATTTGTGTATCATTTGTTTTACTATATGACATTTCACTTCGATAGCGAGATAAACAATACACGATCTAAAAATAGATCGTGTAATTTATACGCGCAGAAAGTACACTTGAAGCTTTAATGTTTGGCTGAGTATTTTAATAGTTTCTTCGATCTAGATGATTGCAATTATAAGGGACGAGTGTCTTTTTCACTGCGTTTATTGGGGTATAAACATGCGAAGAATATTGCTCCCTTTTAAGCAATGCACCGGAGACCGTAGATAGGTGAAATGAGCACTGGGACTAATGCCATAAATCTGACTTGTTATCCGTTAATAGCCATTACTCCCGGGGTTTGTTTTCTTTAGTCAGCTAGGGGTCGGGGCTGATTCTTAATGTCCTGTTGTATCCACTGCACATCAATATCCAGGAATAACTGGTGTTAGTGTCTAGTTTGTCTCATGATCTTATTTTGGAATTTTAATATATTTTGTTCCTTTAAAAAAAACTCTGTTAAACATGAACTTACAACACATCCAGACCGCTTACATTTTGAAGAAGATTCGAATGATTTATTTAATTGATAATATGCAATTGGCAACGTTGTATAGTAAAACCCAAACTTGAATTTTGAAGTTAATTACGTATTTTTTTCTTAACAAAATCTTTTTATAAATTTCGTCTGCCTTGTAACTAAAGTTTGTACTGTAGTTATGATGTTATGATTGCCTTTGTTTTAACTATATATGGTAGCCGGTTTATGTGTAAGGGGTTTTGTTCTGCCTTGTCGTACAAGCTAGCTTTTTATAGCAACGCGGTATAGCTCTCGCTTTTGGACAAAGAGGTCTCTGGTTCGAATCCTAACAAAGTTGCATATTTATTTACCGGGGACATTACATTTTAAAGTATTGACAGGGTATGTTTTCTAGAACTCTGTGACAACTAAAGAGCTGTTTAGAGTTATAATTACAGCCTGTGATTTCTTTTATTTAAAAATAATGCATGTATGTATTTTTTAAAAGAGAAATAGTATTCAACAAATTATAATTATCAACTTTCATAGATTGAAAAAAAACTTAAGGTAGAGTGCTTCCATTCTATATGTACCGGCAAATTTTCTACCATACATGCATAGACAAGAAACAGGTGATTATTTTACTGACACCTAAAGCAATTATTTATGTTTGAATTTTACGAAACTGGCATTCTTGGGTTAGTTGCCATGGTGATCACCATCAAGCATAGGAGGTTGTAATGAGCACACATTTCAAAGACATAGACACATTACATGAACACTTTAGTTAAGAAATTTCTCATGTTTCAAAAATATTCCTTGACAACAAAAACATTAACTTCACATCTTTATTGTAAAATGAAACTTACTCATACACTAAGGAAAACTGACAAATCGAGATTTCCCCAAAATGTCAAAGTTTAGATTTTTGTCGTTAAATAAACCGACGTGATAATGAAGGACATGTAATAAAATGTCGCTTACTTAAGTAGAGCCACCTTCGGAGCGCATCAGGCTCGAAATCATGGTTGGGATGGGGTGGGTGGGTGCTGTGGGGTGAGGATCATATTTCTTCTATCCCATAGCTTCCGATATATGTATTACATCAGCGGGTATAAAATCGTAAATCTATGTGGAATGAGTGGCTGAAGATTCGGAAAGCATATATCGGTAATTTGGTAAGAGGGATATAAGGAACTCATGGTCAGTAGCCCCAGCTTCCGAGATATGACTGGAAAATTGTTACAAAGCGATGTAAAGCCTAATTTCAATAAAAAAATCAAATGTAAGTTAAGTTATAATTGCACACCCTGTTTACCTTTTGATTCGAAGCATCATGAAACCATCGAAGAAAGTTCCTTTCGGTCTGAGTTAAAATAGTTAGTCCGCACAGCTGGTAAAGCCTGTCTTGGATCGTTACTTTTCGCACTTCCAAGATAACCCCTTATTGCCAGACAGGTCACAATTCATGTAAAAAACCAGCTTCGTGTACAGGATGTTAAATGCACTCACCGCGAGCAGAATCCAGGCTAGTGATCGTTCAATTTCGGACATACTGAGTTCGCTTTCAAAAATGACAGGCTGGTGGGCAACCCATAATTTGAATACAAAAAAAAGGTTTAACGTTATAAAGTTGTAGGTTAAAAATCGTTGAGAGTTAAAGAATCCATCGTCGATATTGTTATGCTAATAAGGAAGCCCGCCGATCATCGTGAGTACCCCAAGTAGGCAATGTCTTCAATTTTGGAAAACATACATCAACAGCGCTAATTGTGTTCATCCTGAATAAAATTTGCGATATAGGAATACCTCCCATTAAATTCATTCAAAACTCGATCCACACACTCATTCAATTTCATTCCTAAATTATTCGAAAAATTTTCACCTTGTCAATTTCACGATGTTGTTAACTGTAGAAGCAGATAACCATGGGTATTCTCGTAGCAAGATTGGAGTCCTCGCTAGCGCTCTTAATTTGGATTGCAGAAAAAGGGGGAAAATAAACATCAGAATCAAGCCTCCATATTTGAATTATATACGGGGTTAAAAGATTTATTTATTTTTTTTCTTCTTTCCCGTTAACAAAGAACATATTTTCATTCGCTTTCTTTCCAAGACAAACGAGTAAATATTGATAGAGATTGTATATTGACTTTCGACACAATAAAGCTTTGATTGATTGATTGAATGGAGTTTAACGCCGCTTTCAACATTATTTCAGCTATATCGCGGCGGCAGGAGCACCTAACAATGTATTCCTGGTATTTCTCTCACCAGTACAACCAATACATCCTTTCCTAGCCTCCAGCTACTATCTCACATAGGTCTACGATTATCAACCCATTGGTGAGAGACAAATTGTCGGAAAGAATGAGTGCCGCCGTCGGGGATCGAACCCGGGACATCTAGAATGACCGTCCGTCGCGCTACCATCTGCGCTATGACGGCGGCTATAAAGTTTTGAACAAAGAAAGAAGGGCAAACTGGTGGTAAAGGAGTGCAAAAATGTTTGTTGTCTACTTTTTTCTAATATAGCCCATTTTTTGGTACGACAAGATGAAAGGGCGGATGCATATGTCGTATGTTCCTCGTACGCTGAAACACAAAAGACAACGCGGATCAATAAATTTTAAACGATAAATACGTACACATGTACGCTTACAAATCATCTTTTCGATGCATTGTAAGATTTTCATACGCTTTGCATTCTCAATTCATCCGTTAGTGCAGTGGCACCGGGCCTTAGACCTTTGAAGGAGAAAAGTGGTGCATAAGAACCACAACATTTTTGTTGCATAATTTTGGGATTATTGTCCTTTGTGTTATTACAATGACTCAGATTTTTTTTCCGGAGCGTCTCTGTATGTACATTTGCTATCAACTTCAAGCTTCAGTAGTGAAAAGATCCTTTAAAATGATATTACAATGCACAGGAACCATAACTATTCCCTGTTTGATTTTTGAAAATATTGAAAGTTCTAGTTTGTATTTAAAATGAAAATATTTTATCGAAGTTAAGGAACTAGTTTATGAAAGAAAGCGAGATGGAATAAACAATCCTTGCAATTTATGTGATAAGTAATGCAAAATGACCTCCCGAGAACTTCGTAAAATAAATATCTTAGAGAGATATTGGTTCCAGTAGAGGTCAGCCGGTGTTCGCATTTCAAAGTTTTTCTTACTGGAAAGAAGAAAGATCATCACAGATTCAGAAAAAAAGCCAAAGGCAAAATGTTACGCCTGTGAACAGTCCGCACAGTCTGGCTATGATCGACTCGTCACGCAATACCAAGAAGATTCCTTTTCGAGATCATTTAGAATGATGTATTTTCTATTTTTTGGTGTGAAAACGAAACATTTTCCTCGAATACATGTTATCCATGTAATCCAAGATTCTAAAGCTACATGTATATGGATTCAATACCAGCTGCCCTTATTAAAGACCATTACATGTAATTAATAGTTCACAAATTTAGTGAGATATGTCAAAATACCTCCGTTGCCATAGCTACAATTCATACTGGAAGTTGTTTTCAGTTTTGCCAAACATCTTAAACTTTCCAATACTTTTATGTATGCCTGACAAAATCAAGAATCTGATATACCAATCGAGTAATCAAAATGATACACCTCACATGCATTTTGTTTTAAAATCCGATTTTAAAGTGTATGTTGCTAAATGTACTACCAAGAGACTTTTTTTATAAAAGAAATATTATGAAACAATCGTATGTGATGTAACCTTTAGTAATAATACTAATTTCAAAACGTTTTATTTTTGCGTAATGGCGAGAAATTGAGAGATTGATATTTGAAGACTTTGATCAGAATGTGCGGATGCAGAGACAGATCTGAGTCTGGGTGTTGCGCACATGTAGAAATAAAAAAAACATCAGGAAGGATTATGCATTTTTCAGACATGTTGACTTGCGAGAAAAATTTACTGATCAAATATTTTTCTTGCTTTCCTTTCTTTTTCAATAATTCCATAGATTCGTTATTTAACCAATACATTGTGCTTAGAGTTGCGTATCTTTTTTACTCAACAGAGCAGAACAGAATTTTGTAAGTCGACTAGTACAAAGCAGACAAGAGTCATAAAAAAGAGGGTTCCTGGCACTTTGTCGGATAGTTTTGCGAGTCCTAATTACCATATGGGAGTCTCGGACTCGAAAAAACTGCTCATCTTAAAACCATGGTCATATTTAAGACAAATTTCTATTTTGACAATTTCTTATACCGGTATGTGTCCGTAAAGCCTAGTTTACATTTGGATTAAGGAGCCCGTACGGCGCCCGTAACTCGCCACAATTAAAAATCGTGCGACGCCCGTGCGGCGACATACGGTCTCCATGCGATCATCGCATGGTAATACGGGTGTCGCAGAACCTTGCGATTTTTTATAAAAAATAGGAATACAATTTTTTAAAATTGCAAGACCGTACGGAGAGCGTAGTCCGTAGACACGTCGTCTAGGCATCGCACGATCGCCACACGGACATCGAAAGGCTACCGTATGATGTTTTGCCTATAAGTATAGAACGGATCACCCTAGGCTCCCCGCGCGGGTTCCGCACGATGGGTGTACGGCGGCTGCACTGTCTACAGTGTATAAAGTTGTCAAATCGCACAATTCTCGAAGCGGGGGTCGCACATTTACCTTACGATGGCCACAAGGGTACCTCAATGATTCTTGTGAAAGCTTTATGAAACCCGTGCGGACACCGCACGATTTGTGAATCGTGGCAATATCGTAAGGCGATCGTGGCAAATGTACACTAGGCTTAAAGCAGAAAAGAAGAAATGCTTTAGTGTTACTCATGCCCCTATCACACTACGACACCGAATCCCACGAATCGCCACGAATTGACAATTTTTTGGATTCGTAGCTGAAACGTAATCGATTCGTGAAGTTCTTAACTGATTCTTATGGTTCGTAGCAAGTTCTTGCAGTTCGTGGGTCAGTCGGGAATTCGTGGCAAAAATTTTGAACTGTTCAAAATTTTGGTCACGAACTCCCGATAACAAAAATTCGCAGTTAATTCGTAACAAAGTCGTGCATTCCTAGACATCGTAACTGAATCTTATTCGATTCGTATACATTCGAAGGTATTCGTAACTAATTCGGGAATTCCGGAGCCAGGTGTCTGAGAGTGAGGACCAATTTCAAGCCGGCGTCCAAAGCTGGTCTCAAGCGGGTGTCCCTTCTCTGAATGACAGGGCTAATCCTGTTCAATAACTCGTCAAATAGGTGGGGTGGCATTCGCACATAGTTCACAAAAGCATTTTCATCTTCCACCTTCACCTCCTGCATTAGTTTGCTGTAGTGTCCAAATTCTACTCTTCTAGTTGGTGTCAACCATGGACGAATCCACCAACCACGGTCTCTTCTCCTTTTTCTTTGGAGAAGTCGCCTTCTAGCTATCAGCAGCTGATGGTGATACTCCATTTGCAAAGCCAAAAGTACGACTCTACTTCGATGAACATTCATGTTGAAAGTGACTGACAAGCAGGGGTACATGGCTTTTTATAACTATCTTGACAGAAAATATCAAGAATTGTCAAGAACAATCACGAATTTTCTTTCATTCGTATATGCTGTCGGCATATTCTTAACTGATTCGTAATTGATTCCCAAACTTTCGTGCCGTATTCCCCCAATACATTCGTGTAACCGTAATGAAATCGTAATGAAATCTTGCAAGTATCCGTACGATTCCAGCCGATTCTGCCGAATATTCGTAACGCTATCGTATCTATGTCGTTACAGATTCGTAAGTCATTACGTAGAGGCAAGAAAATTCCCGAAACTCCACAAATCCTAAATTTTATCAATTCGTGACAATTCCTGGGAATCGGTGTCGTAGTCTGATAGGGGCATCAGTTATTAAATGTAGAATATGTATTTGCAAATTCCGCAAACTTGAGAAAAAATGGGAAATACCAGGTAATGGTTTGATGCCCCCTTATTCGACATCCATGTTCTTGCTGACCTGCATAATATAAATAACGGATCGCCCAACTATTGCAAATGCAGTCTACTTTGGTTATGTTATTTTAAATACCATATGAAAACATTAGCATGATACTCAACTTATTACCGGGACTCTAAAATCATATCGTCTGTGAGCGACCAAAATCTCATATAGCCCCAGTGTATTCAAGCCGTAAAAACGAGGTTTAAGTCTCTAACCGACGATATACCAAAATTTATTGTTACAAGAATTTAAACCATGATTTTGAACATTTCAGTGCAATAATTTAACTAATTTAAGTTTGATCGCTATTCTCTTATATGTTTTTGTAAACACTTTTGTAATATTGTTTCGGTGGCCTAAATTGTGCAATATATATAAAAAAAATCTTATTCGTAAATACCCAAGTACTCACAGAAATTAGCTGATACCTTTTTTTTAACATTTTATAGTACTAGATCTCCTTTTTGTAGAAATATGCTCAAATAATTCGATTTTGTGACATTTCCATTTCGGAAATAGTATACCTACCTCCATAGAAAAAATGGTGAATGAACATATAAGCACGAAACTGTATTATAAAGTCTCGAAAACAATATTACCAATGTACGACAAAAACCTCGTAACTCACGTTCTTTCAAGCTGTAGATACGAGGTTTAAGCCTTCCGCTTACGATATACCAATTTTACTACTTTGAGAATTGCAACATGGGTGGTTTTGAAATTTCCCAGGCAATGGTTTGATTTTATCTATGACTGTTACATTGAACTTGACACTATTCAGTGAAATGTGAACGGTAGTCTAAATATGACCGAAACGGCGGCACATATCTTTTCTTACATTCATCTCCCACCTGAAGGCCAGGAAAGGAAGTAATTTTTAATGGTAGTGCTGATGGGAGAAATACCAGGAATATAATGTTGGTTGCTCCAACAGTCATGTTATACATGAAACTAGAAAGCCATGAATGGCTTGAGTCGCTCCACAGGCTTGAAATTCTTGTAAAAGCAAATAAATGTTTTGGCTAGATTTTTCGATATTGGGGTTCTACTGATGTTGAAAATGATTTTCAAAGTTTACCATATAGAGAAATGACCTCTGCTATTAAAAGACATATTTTTCATCAAATCAAAATAATTTTTGGCTGCATGATAATGGGTCATCCAAAGATCATACCAAAAATGTTTGATTGATATCCATCAGTTACATTCTGAGAAAATGTTTTTCATAGTTTCCACTATTTAACATATTGAGAATTGACCTTCACCCATAAAATGTATATTTTTCATCCAATCAAAATAATTTTTGGTACGCTGATAAAGGGTCACTCAAGGATCATTCCAGTGAAATATAGTTGATATCCAAAAATCAGATTCTGAGAAAATGATTTTCAAAGTTTCCACTATATAACATGTAGAGAAATGATCTCTGCCCACAAAATGCATATTTTTCATCCAATCAAAATAGTTTTTGGTACACTGATAAAGGGTCACTCAAGGATCATTCCAGTAAAATTTGGTTGATATCCATCAGTTACATTTCGAGAAAATGATTTTCAAAGTTTCCACTATATAACATATAGAGAAATGACCTCCGCCCACAAAATGCATATTTTTCATCCAATTAAAATGATTTTTGTAGACTGATAAAGGGTCACTCAAGGATCATTCCAGTGAAATTTGGTTGATATCCATAGGTTACATTCTGAGAAAATGTTTTTCAAAGTTTCCACTATATTACATATAGAGAAATGACCTCCGCCCATAAAAAGCATAATTTCCATCCAATCACAATGATTTTTTGTAGACTTATATAGGGTCACCCAAGGGTCATTCATGTAAAATTAAATCGATATCCATTGATTAGAATCTGAGAAAACTCACTTTTTACCATATTTGGAAATTAGCCACGCCCATTTAATCCATGTTTTTCATTGGATCTAAATTTCTTGAACAACTTTGAAAGAGGGTCACCCAAGGATCATTCCTGTGAAGTTTGGTTGAAATCCATCCAGTAGTTTCTGAGGAGAAGATTTTTAAAGAAAAGTTTACGACCGCACGCACGCACGCACGCACGCACGGACGGACGGACGCACGACGGACACAACGCTATGACAATAGCCCCAGTGGCTTTCAGCCAGTGGAGCTAAAAAATACAAAAAAAAAACAAAAAAAAAACCTTAGTTGCACCGTCTATAGAAATCATATTTTCGAGGTAGCTTTTTCGACCTTTGTAGAATAAGATCAATTACGACGACAGACATTCAATGATCAAAAAGGCTCGTCCCCATGAAACACCATGTGCTCAGGTGAGCTGAAAGTTTGCTGAACATTCAGGAAATAGAAAACGTTAAACATAAACAGTGTTCAGGATAGCGTGCGGCCTATCTTGAACATACCGGACGTTGGCGCTTTAAAACTGATATTTTAAAATAAATAGATAAATGCTTCAATGTTTCATCATAAACCATGACAGAAAAAAAATCTGCCATATTTGTTTGCTATACTCAGCATGTCGCTCGCCAATCATCGTTTGCATTTCAATACATGAATACTGAATAGATTTAGAACATTTTCCAAAAGTAAAAAGTTTAATCTCGGTCAGTCCGATCATTTTGCACAGTCTAGTCAGGATTTGTATACATTTTTTTAAATAAGAGCCTTCGAACGTAAAAGTTACATTTTTTGCGTAAATGATGAAATGCATAATCTAGTGTATGAAAGGAAGCGAGACATTGACTAATGTTCTGCATTATCATTTATAGAAGTTTAGGCGTGAAAGCATTCAACAACGCATCATCATATATCTGAACCCCCACCCCACCCCCAACTCATCTTTCTAAAAAGAAAGATCGTAGAGCTTCCACGGGGCGCATTTCCTTCTATTTACTTCAAATTTTGTTTTCTTTCCAAAAGACTCTTAGGCCACATGTTTAATTCGAGCCGCAAACATGGTTCCAGATGTGTTATTTATGGGAATGAAATGACCATTGCATGTAATTAATTGTTGGACATATCAAATTTTGATTGCGTTGCTATGGTTACAATGGAAGATGCTTTTATTTTTCCCAACCAGTGTAACATCTTAGCTTGTTAAATAAAATACCGAACTTTTAAGAGAGTCGAGTCAGGCTAGCTCAACGGTAACGATTTTGGCTGCAAATCCTGGGTTGAGAGTTCTAACAACGACTTGGCAAGATTCATCCGGCAAAGTTAACAAAAGTCGTTGTGACACGAGACATTATTCTCCAACCTAGCATGTTTGATAAGTAGTATTCTTAAGAGGAATAAGCAGTTGATGACTCGGACGAAATATTGTGAATCTTCCGCTGTTTTGAGAAACGAAAGAAAATCATGTGATGGTCACCAGCCGCCGCAATATAACTGTGATAGTGTTAAAAATGGCATTTAACCTTATAAAAGCAAACAAGTCAATTTCGTAGAGGATATTTTTACTCAATTTGTATACAATAAATCTTCTGTTCTAATTTTTTTTTTATTTCTTGTTTTATAAAATAAACTCTACTACAAGTATAACTACATAATCGGAAACCTTCGGAACAAAAATGTGGAGAGCGAGAGAGAGAGAGAGAGAGAGAGCGAGAGAGAGAGAGAGGGGGGAGAGAGAGAGAGAGAAATAGAGAGAGATGAAAAGTGAGAGAGAGAACAAGAAAGAGAGAGGGCATGCAGACAAACAGACAGACAGAGAGTGAGACAGACAGACAGAGAGGCGAAAAAAGCAAGAGAGACAGAAAAAGAAAAGAGACAGGAAAAGATAAATTCAGACAGATAGAGGAGAAGATTGGTTAGGATATTTTTTTGTATTTTTTTTTAACAAAACGATAGAAGATGACAAATTTCAAACTGAACGATCGATCCCGGAATGGTCCAGAAACCAGCATGGGAAAGAATAATGTTTAATCTTCCCTTTTACCATAACCCAATACCATATTACAATATTCCAATGCCTCACTGCTATAACATGATCTCTTTCGCAGAAATAGTGTTATTGAAAAAAAATCTTTGCACGTTGTTAATTGAAAAAAAAAAAGAATTTTGAAGACGGTATTTCCCGACTGCATTTCTAATCAACCTTTGATCGATCCAATCAAATCTTTTGAGCATTTTTTTATTTTCTCAAATTGTCTTACTTTTAAGGTTTAATATAAAACTTTACAACTTAAGTTCAATACTAGACCTACGTATTGAAAAATTTGTGACGAAAGCAAGAATTTATGGGGGGTTTTTTTGTGTTTTTTTTTTTTTTCTTTTTGATTTCTGTGTATTCCTGAAGTAACGTATAATTGATATTTTAATAAGTTTAAGAAATAGAATCGAATACCATAAAGAAAACAAAGTAACACAACTTTTTCTACTTTAAACTGGCCATTTGTAAGCAATGATAAAGTGAAAGACCAGACAGACAATGAAAATGTGTCCAACAATCCGACTGAATAAATTTATGGCTTCTCGGTGCCCATCAGGGTAATTAAAACCGCATACATAACAAAGACGAGACGGACTACTGTTCTCTGACAATTTTAATGGGATATTAACTGACAATCAGAGAGATAGGGTCTTTTTGCTATTATTTCTTAAAAGGGAGTTTTGGTACAGGATATTCTTGGCATGAGTGCAATTGCCTTAGCACATGGCTTAATCATAACGCCCCAATAAACGCAGTGAAAAAGACACTCATACCTATACAAATTGATCAGAAAGTTTCATTATTTAATTGGCTAACGTTGAATTTCAAGCCCCAGATTAGTCCGTGAAGACAAACAGAAAAGCACCTAGCTTTTTATGGGAGGAAATAAAATATCGTTGATTTCGTCGACGTGAATTAAGTGAACAATATTATATAACCTCCCTTTAACATCATTCAAAAAGCTCTCTCCACACTCATTTAAAATTTCATTCGAAAATCTTTCGAAAAGCATTCACCTTGTCTATCTCATGATGTTACCAACTGTACACGCGTGGTATACATTTCTCACACAAACTTCACTACTGAAACAATGTTTAAAAGCACATCATCTTAAGCTCATTCATGCGAAATCGTTTCCAAAATATTTGATCTATTATAAACGAAAATCCGTCTAATGGCCGGTACAGGGTAATTCAAGCTATCTTTCCCAGATAATACGTAACAAACAATTTTCGACTAATCAAAGTTTGAAGATTTCAACCTTTAATTCGATGTGCGTTGAAAAGATGCTGCAAAAGTATTGAAGAACACATGAGTAAAGGGTAGAAATTGCTTGAAACAAGTAATTTCTTTCTTTTTTCTCATTTTTTTTCCTTTTTACAGTTAACAATATCGTGACATTGACAAGGTGAATGACTTTGAAATGATTTAGGAATGAAATTGAGTGTGTGGAGCGAATTTTGAGTTAATTAAATGGAAGGTTTTCGAATATCGCAAATTTTGTTCAGGAAGAGACCCCGTGAGACGGTGCTTTAGACCGTTTCGTTAAAAAACATTGGAGGATCTCAGCAGTAGTTTCGTCATGTATGCTTGCACTAACACCCCCCTCCCGTGACAACTAACCGTATTCTGGGGGCCTCGCTCATATGGACATTTGTTACGGTAGCGACAATAAACAAACGGAAATACACACACACATTAATCATTGCAACAACACGACAAGCACTAGACAAGGATAAATTCTAAATTTGATCATATGATAATATCACCATATAAGTTTTACAAAAAGCTTTTAACATCTTAACGAACCATAAGAAGCTTCCAAGTTCAGTAGACAGTGAAATTGTGGATCATTTCCAACAATTTTATTTTGAATTTAGTTGTTGAACGGAATGACAGTCAATTACATGGTGTTATTAACTGTATGTATTAAAATATCGAAGTTGTGGCTGTTTCACCATATACAATATTATCATTTGGAAAACAAACATTTTTTTGTACAATATTGAATCGAAGACACCAATGAATATTGGCAGCTCTGACAGAATTATTTTCAAGACAGGAATTTGTCTGGGGCAAATAAGTGACTTTCGATGTTAAAAGGTTTTCGCATACTCTATTTAGGATGGTTATTTAAAGTAATTGGTCCTTGGAGAACCCCTGAGGGGAAAGTTTGTAGAAATGCAGCCCGTGGTATATGGCAAGGTTATTTATCATTTATCCTTGGACTGTTTTTATCAATAATACGAGATGCTGATAGTCTTGTATACAGATGGACTCTTTCCTTTACTGTAGTGGCACTTAATAGTTACGCAACATTTCGAAATTGATGATCTTTAACAATGTTTACCGAGGTTTCCTAATGAAGTCATTAGGAAACCTCGATTAACACTGTTAAAGTTCATGACTGATGAATACTTTTCTATGCATTTCTTTATTTTGTTAATATATATTATATGATTAAATATAAGGGGTTTGACTGATCGGTGAAAGCTTTATCGATGTTTTGCGCCAGAATATCGAGTTATGAAACAATCGTCTTTGGTCTGCGATTGCTTTGGCAACTGCATTGCGATCTTTTAAATATTGTAGCGTCGATAAGTCAATCGCAGTTTCAGTCTATATAGAAGCGGATCTTTATAATCAACTCAAACAAGTACTTGAAAGATATCTAAATCTTTTAATCCTGAACAGACAATTGAAACTTTTTTTAAATTAACACCATTTTTTGTAACATTATTCCAAAAAGAAAAGGCTTCAAATTGTACAAAAACAAGAGGCCCAAGAAGGCCTGTATCGCTTCACTGGCTTTCGCCCTGCAACGCCCATATTTTGAGATCAATGAAAATTTCTTGAACAATTTTAGTGAAGGGTCACCCAAGGAACATCCACGCCAAGTTTCATTGAAATCGGCTAAATGGTTTGGGAGAAGAAGTTTTTTAAAGATTGTTACGCGAACAAGAGCCATGTCGGACATGGCCATCACCCGCCGTGAAAGCTTGATACTTAATTGAAGCCTAATAGATAAAGGATTCTTTTGTACTTTAAGAGATATGCCCCCTACAAAATCTAAGTCTTGGAAATAACAAAGAACAATAAGAACTATCTACCTATGAAGTTTCAAGTTGATAGCTATTATACTTTAAAACAAAGGGCAATAAATCCAAAATTATGGAAGCAAGAGTTATAGTTTTTGTGCACAGCACTCCTATTCCATGAGATCTTTCCACTTATAAAGTTTCAAGTTGATAGCTATTATACTAAAGGAGATATGCTCCTGACAAAGTCTAAGTGTTTAAAAATAACAAAGGGTATTGAATAAAAAATTGTGCAAGCAAAAGTTGTAGTTCTTATACACTGCACTTCTCCTCGACGAGATCTAACCACCAATAAAGTTTCAAATTGGTAGCTATTATACGGACGGAGACCATTTCTTTATCCACTTCGCCGAAAACGGCGGGTGATAAAAAAATGCCCCGCCATGCCTTGCCCATATTTGGGATTCAATCAAAATTTCTTTAACAATTCAAGAAGAAGGTCACCCAAGGATTATTTCTACCAAGTTTCGTTAAAATCTGCCCATTGGTTTGGGAGGAGAAGATATTTAAAGAAAAGGTTTACACACGGAAGGACGCACGGATGCACGACGGACACTCTACCATGAAAATAGCTCGCTGGCCTTCGGCCAGTGGAGCTAACAATAAAAAAATCGCAAGCTTCGAAATCGTGCGGCATAATTGGCAAAATGTAAACCAGGCCTTAGACAGACATTTTTTGGAGTGTTGGGTTAGATAGAATTATAGAAGTTTTAACTATCAGCCTACGCGGAGAAATTTACACAAATAGGATGCGATTAGCATTTACACAGTAGAGATGATAATTGTTTCTGGCATTTATTCCCCAGAGTCGAGAAGTCATGTCTTGAACGAACAACAAATTAGGCAAGTAACAAAATAACGTTAACTTATAAGTTCTGTAAGAAATATATGCCGCGGTATATGAAAAAGGGCTACATGTATCTTGGAAGTTAGAAGAGTCAGCTCTTTTCGGATCACAAAAGTTAGCCAGGATCTATGTCTGCTTTGTGCATGACAAATCTCAAAACCATTATTTAGTCAGTGAGTGTCGATTCAAAGAATTTCACATAAGTGAAAAGCAAATACTCAGACAAGCCTGTGCTTCCGCATAGTCTGACCAGAGACTTTACTAGGCGTTGTGTAGGCAAGTATGGTGCGTGAGATTTCCAACAATTTCAAATATACGTAAAGCAAAGACTCTGACCAGTCTGTGCATCCGCACAGTCTGCCCAGAGTCTTTACTATGCGTTTAGTAAATAGATAAGGTCTTAAAGTATCTGTAGGCCATCAGGTAACTTTATTTTATAGTATGTGGCTTTCTACGCGACTCAATGTTTGCACCTCGTGAAAATTTCAAATTGTTGGAAATGTCACGGACAGGCTCATATTCTTATTGCACTTAGTGGCTTTCTACGATGCTCAATGCTTGAGCTTCGAGCATATGTGAGATTATTTGAAATGCACAGCCGGGCATACTCCTGAAAAGATGTGAAAATAATTGCATAATTTAAAGTTTTACTAAACATCTTACTATCATTTTTTGTGTAAGTCAAAAATTAGATTGCTTCTACAGAAGTAAAAATATATGGATTTCTGTCATGCATCATCTCATTGGAATCGTCTTTTTAAGATTCTGGAAGCAGAGATCGTGACCTAGCCTTTGAACCTTAAGTTCACTTAAAGAAATAAGTACATGTATATTTTTCATTTAATTTGCATGTGTATTAAAACAGTCAACTACAATAATTAATAAAAGCTGAATAACACCTGGTCGAGTGGGCCTATATGTCACCCATTCCCAAATGTACGTCCATGTATACAAAGGGGACGAAAGCTTTAGCACGATTTATAATGTTCGTCTTTTCCATGATGCAAAGGGGGTTTATTTCTAGTTCGATCAGAAGGGGGGGGGGGATAACTGTTATGGTGGAAAGAAAAAAATGCTATAGAGCTCCCACAGGTACATGGCAGCTATTTGAGAGTGGCGAAACTGCTATAACTAGACTGTCGCAAAGCGGACTAATAACCCCCTACAAGTGTAGCAATGAAATGCAGTTTTCCATCAGAGGGCCATACATCTGTCCAAAATCTAAACCAAAATATTACATGCACATCGCCGCTCGATTATGATCACTTCTGTAAAGTTTGAATGGAATTCGAATATAAGTTGACGAGAAATTGATCGGGCACGAAAAGGCTACATGCGTACCGACCGACCGACCGACGGATGTACCAACAAGCTGACTCCTTTATGCAACATCCCCCTCTTCCCCTTCAAACACAGTTTTTTGGGTGGGGAGTAATTATGATTAGAGTTCAATTGTTCTGTAAGATATCCGATTAGTTAATTTTATAGGCAACTTAACAAAGTTTTCGAACCTAGTTCTTTGATTCGAAAAGAAACCGTACTGTCTTTTTATGCCGACAATATGTGCATGATCACATGAAGATGACCTATACTAAAAAAGTTTCACGCAATTACGAACTCGTAGAAAGGGTTGAAATGGGCGCATAATCGGGCGGCAGAAATCGCAATGACCGCTTAAATAGGAGGTTTGGCAGGTTTGCGCAGGTTTGGTCGTCCACTGACAAGGTACAGTCCAAATAAGCTATTGGACGCATGACCCTTGGTACGTGCATACATTTGTCGAAATAAACAAGCATTTGGTCGACCATAGTCCCTAAAAGCAGTTCAACGCGAGACTCGAGACATTTATACGGCAAGCAAAAAAATCAAACTTATTATTGTACATGCATATATATTCCGTAAAGTTTTCTATAATTCGTGAATCCTCAAAACCGCTTTAAATTTGTTTAATTTTGTTAAATCGAGGTTTAATCGGGAAGTGCATCAGTGACAATCCACCAGATAGCTTAAGGAGAGACAAAGTGAACCGCTTGTTTCGGGATATCGAGGTTCTCTACTGAACATTCTCAAGTAACACATTGCTTCTTTTCGTGTTAAAATCTCAACATTATCCGCCATATTATTTCAAATATTTTCGTGGATTGGCTACATAGACGACTAATGCTTATCTAATCTGCTCTTTGTTTCTTGCCGATTACTTTATATATTTTGTAGAAAAATAACGATTACATATTTGAGGGATGTGACCAGCGATCCATCACTTTTGCGATTAGTAGAACGAATTAGCCATTTTTACATGCCAAAATATGAAGGCATTTTGTTCATGGTTTCTTCTGTATCTGCATTGTGCAACGATATTATGACAGAGGGAGCAAAGGACATGGGAATCATAGTAACTAGCTGCTCTTCTCGGAGCGTTATCTACTTGAACTTGAATGGTAGTTATATAAACCAGAACATTCAACATTGCAGGAATGACATATTAGATCTATCTTAAAATCCTTTGTTGTTAATACTCATCATATAACAATAATAAGCATATTCTAATGTGTAACATAAACAAAACAATTAGAGAGATGCCATGGCATTTTTTACTTTGATTTTTTTGTTTGTCGTATTGGGTTTACCATCATTTTCTAAATAATTGATTACATCGCAACGGCTGGTGCACCTTCCAATGGGTCCTGCCGTTTCTCATGCTAGAACAATCGCATTTAACCTTAGACCTTGTCGCTATCAGAAAATTTCAGTATCTTCGCGTGATGGTGAACAATTGTGCCAAATAATTTGAAATTCATCCATAAATGTAAAAGAAATTGTCCGGATAAAATCGGGCGGACCAACGGAAGCACTAACGCACACACACCGCAGCTAAGCGGACTCGGGCATTGAAAACAAGAGTTGTCCGCGGACAACGTAGCTCGCCAAAAGAGCTGCTTGTCACAAACAGCCCTTGACCGAAGTTCAAAGTGGTTTCTTTCAATGTTAAAGTCCATGATCTAATATATATCTGTTTGAGTAGTAATTAAGAAATATAAAAACTTTTTTGTTTTAATTGCATGTATAAGGTTAGGGTAAAGTGAAAGCCTACAAGCAGTTGGGGTTACCATTGGAATTTCTTTGTATCAAACATGAAGTTTTTCTTTAACATTTTTTTAAGTCCACAAAAGGTCAAGATCAAGGTCAAATTGTGAAGGACCTTTGTCTCTGTAGAAGCCTATCACCTAGTGAGTATGTGTATGAAGTAATAATGTCCCTGAGTAAAGCATTTAGAAAATATAAGCAAGGTTAAATTTTTGGTTAAAGTTTTTCAGTTTACGTTTTTCCAAGTCCATAAAAGGTCAAGGTCAAATTGTCAAGGCCCTTGGTCCTTGATGTCCCTAGGTTAAAGCATTCAGAAAATATAAGCAAGGTTAAAGTTTTTGGTAAAAGAATTTCGGTTAAAGTATTTCGAAGTTCATAAAAAGTCAAGGTCAAATTATCAAGGACCTTGATCTCTCACAAAAGCCTATCACCTAATGAGTATGTATATGAAGTAATGATGTCCCTAGGTTAAAGCATTCAGAAAATATAAGCAATGTTAAGGTTTTTGGTTAAAGTTTTCAGTTAAAGTTTTTCCTAGTCCACAAATGGTAAAGGTCAAGGTCAAATTGTGAAGGACCTTGGTCTCTGGTGAAAGCCTATCACCTGGTGAGTATATACATGAAGCTATGATGTCCCTAGGTTAGAGCATTAAAAAGATATATGCAAGGTTAGAGTTTTTGGTAAAAGTTTTTTGGTTAAAGTTTTTCTAAGTCCACAAAGGGTCAAGGTGAAGGTCAAATTGTCAAGGACCTTTGTCTATGATGAAAGCCTATCACCTAATGAGTGTGCATATGAAGTAATGATGTCTCTAATTTAAAGCTTACAGAAAATATAAGCAAGGTTAAAGTTCATTTGGTTTAAGTTTTTGGTTAAAGTTTTTGGTTAAAGTTTTTTTTAAAGGGTCAAGGTCACAGTCTAAAGGTCATTTCAACATGGATGTTGGTCTCAAATGAAAGCCTGTGCCCTAATGAGTCTTTCTGTAAAAAATAAAGCCTCTAGGATAAATATTGATAGAAATAAAAAACTTTAACCTAATGCAGATGCCGACGTTGACGCCGACGCTGACACCCGAGGGTATGACAATAGCTCTTCCGAGACTTTCGTCCCGGGCGAGCTAAAAAGGGGCATTAACTAAAATAAAAAGGTAAGTAGTGTGCTACACACTCTGTTATCACGAGAGGAATATAACTCCCAAGTTTCAAGTCAAGGTTACAAAGTATTGATCTGGACAAAGAAACGGATGTTGCCTGGCTGCCGAACATCATGGGTAATCACATTTGTCATATCATTAGACCGGCGTACAGTTATCAACATCGTGAAACTGACAAGACGAATGATATTGGAATGATATTGGAATGAGATTGAATGAGTGCCATGAGTGGGCTTTAAGTGAAATTAAAGAGAGGTAATCCAATGTTACTAATTTTGTTCATCCTGAATAAAATAGCAATATTTATAACCTCCCTTTAATTAAATATGCATACAAGTACTAAAAATAGCTTTCTACCTCCTCAATGCCCAATCAGACGCTTATACTTACAATTAAGTCGGTGAAATTGTGATTTTTTATCCAAATTAATATTGAATGTAGTTGTTGATCTTATCATTTTAGTGTTTAGCGTTTTGAATGGTTTGAGTGAGTGTTTGGATCAAATGAATGGAGCGCTGAATGAGCGATTGCGAATGATTTTGATTGAGATGAATGTCAATTTTCCAATGTAACTAATTGTATAAATTGCTGCCGTCACAATATATGCGGCCTAAATAGAAGAAGATTGGCTTTATTCCCCAATAAAAATAATTTTGAGTATGCGGCTATTTGTTTACCTTGTGCATGAAATAGTCCCAAAGAAATGTGTCTCTTAATTGACAAATCTTTACAATTTCTGCTTCATGATATCAAATTAAAAGATATGAAGAGAGTATTTGTTGATTGCATTAAACTAACAAGATCACACTGAAAAACCTAATCACACTGTATAAAATCTTCATACAGTATAATAAGGTTTTTAATTTCATACCTTTATGAAATCAACAAATTCATCACTTTATTTCTCGTCAGCTATACCTTGCTATGAGCCCATACAAGGTATCTGATAAACACACCGTTTATAGTAGGAGATTACTAAACTGAAGCACTGTCTATAACAGTGGCAGATCCAGAGGGGGTTCGAGGGGTTTGAACCAACCCCTTCTGTAGTAAAATTACTTCATTGTAGTGGACAAATTCAATAAAGATGTTGCAAAACAGGGCAAATGATCCCCTTTTTGTAGTGTTCGAATCACAGGAACTTGAAATTCTACCAATAAAAGATATCTGATATAAAGAATTTGAGCAATTAGTCCCAAAGTATCCCTATCTATATAGATAGGGATACTTTGGGACTAATTACTTGAATTCTAAAACGACATCGACCCCCCCCCCCCCCCTTTTATCAAAACCCTGGATCCACCGATGCTATAAGTGCCAACCCTCAACTACAGGTGCTGGATAATGCAAAAATTAAAAAGATATATGATCAAGGTTAAAGTTTGTCACGCCAATACTTACGCCTACAACACTAACGAAAAAACAAGGCCATGATGAATACAATATCTCGTTTTTGTTTTTTCCCCAAAAAAAAAAAACGGCTAAATTGCTCTCACAGATGCTAAGTTTCAGGTTTGTCATGCAAACTATTACAAAATCAAAACTGACACAAACAGCCAACAAGGTGATAATACCTCTGGTTTTATAAAAAAAAAAAATAAAAAAAAAAAATAAACAAGAGGGCCGTTGGCCCTGGGTGCGCTCACCCGAGAAAAAAGCTTCATTACCTAGGTATGTCCATGCAACTACAGAAAAGGAGATTTTCACTTATTCAATCCGATAACATTTGAAATAATCCTTCTCCCCCCTCTGCTCCTCCCCTGGTCATTATTTATCTAAGCTTTTTCATAAAAGGTCTGTGATCAGCTAATCTATGCCAGATATACAGGCTGAGTCTGAGACTTTTAAAGTTTTCTTTAATGAGTTGATCAATCCATGTCAAATATAAAGGCTGTAGGGATTCAAAATTCTCAACCAAGCACTCCCCCTCCCCCAAGATGCTCTGCACCTGGTGAATCTACAGTCATGATTTTAGCTAATTCAATTAATGTCCATATGCTGATCATCCATACAAATTTTCAAGTCTGTAGGACTCCTGGTTCATTAGAAGATGTTTAAAGATTTCAAAAATGATCCAAAGTACTACCCCCTCCCAAAGACACTCAGCACCTGGTGACCAAACATAATTTTAGTCATAATTTTAGCTATTTTTATTAAGGTCAATATATTGATCACCCATGACAATTTTCAAGTCTGTAGGGTTTCTGATCCAGGAGAAGAATAAGGTTAAAGATTACAAAATTGATCCAAAGTACTCCCCCCTCCCCCCTAATGCTCCGCGTCTGGTGACCCTACATTCATGATTTTAGCTATTTAATTTTAGATCCATATGCTTATCATCCATGCCAATATTGAAGTCTGTAGGGCTCCTGGTTCATTAGAAGATAAAGGTTAAAGTTACAAAATTTTCACAAAAGTACTCCCCCCTCCCCCCTGGTGTTCCGCACCTGGTGGCATTACAGTCATGATTTAAGCTATTTTTATTAAGGTATATAAGCTGATCCTCCATGCCAATTTTCAAGTCTGTAGGGCTTGTGGTTCAGAAGAAGAAGAAGGTTAAAGGTTACAAAATTTTCACAAAAGTACTACCCTCTCCCCCCTGGTGCTCCGCACCTGGTGGCCCAACAGATATGATTTTAGCTAATTCAATTGATGTCCATATGCTGATCATCCATGCCAATATTCAAATCTGTCGGGCTCCTGGTTTAGAAGAAGAAGAAGGTTAAAGATTATAAAAAAGTACTACCCCCTCCCCCCTGGTGCTCCGCACCTGGTGGCCCAACAGATATGATTTTAGCTAATTCAATTTATGTCCATATGCTGATCATCCATGCCAATATTAAAATCTGTCGGGCTCCTGGTTTAGAAGATGAAGAAGGTTAAAGATTAAAAAATTTTCATAAAAGTACTACCCCCTCCCCCCTAGTGGTCCGCACCTGGTGGCCCAACAGATATGATTTTAGCTATTTTTATTAAGGTCTATGAGCTGATCATCCATGCCAAATTTCAAGGCTGTAGGGCTGCTTGTTCAGACGAAGAAGAATTTTAAAGATTTTCTTAAATTTTTAATTTTCGTTGCCATAGCAACCAGAGTTTTTCACCGATTTCAATTCTTTTAGCAATTCTTAAAGGGGATCACCTAAAGAACATTTCTGCCAAAATTGGTTAAAATTGGCAAAGTAGTTAAGGAGGAGATGTCATTTAAAGAAATTGTTGACGGACGACTGACGCCGGACGACTGACGCCAGACGGACGCCGGACATAAGGTGATCACAATAGCTCACTAGAGCACGTTGTGCTCAGGTGAGCTAAAAAGCCCAGCTAATAAGCATAAAAATTTGTATTAATTACATGTAATACCTTATAAGTCAAAAATGAATCACACACAGACATAGAAAAAGAAATTTATTTAGAAAACAACGTTACATTGACAAGAAAGAACAAAGTATAAATGTTATTGAAATTATGCCATTCTTTTAACAAATTAGCATGATATTTTGATTATAGGAGTTTCAAGGAATTAAATATCTTGCTGAAAAAATGAAAATGAGGAACACTGAAGCACATACAATACGTATTTCTTTAAAGGTAGTGGACCCGTAATAGTTCCATGATGCTTTGAGAGTAATGATTGATTGATTGAATGGGGTTTTACGCTGCTTTCAACATTATTTCAGTTATATTGCGGCAACTGGAGCACCTAACAAGCGGTTCCTGGTATTTCTTTCACCAGTACAACCACCACATTCTTTCCTAGCCTCCAGCCGCTATCTCACATAGGTCTACGATTATCAACCCATTGGTGAGAGACAAATAGTCGGAAAGAATGAGTGCCGCCGTCGGGGATCGAACCCGCGAACTCTAGATTGACAGTCCGACGCGCTACCAACTGTGCTATGACGGCGGCTTGAGAGTAATGAACTTTAACAGTGTTAACCGAGGTATTCTTATGATTTTCATTAGGAAACCACTGTCAACATTTGGAAAGATCATTTGTTCCGAAATGTCTCGAAACTATTACGGGTTCTTTTAGTGACTTCCTTAAACAATATTTCTTTAGCAGCTGACCTTCAAGTTGTTTTAAAACCTTGACCTTTACTTGTGCATTTATATGATAGATACATACATGTAACATGTGACCTGTCACGCGAAAAGGGACCATCTGGGAAGTGCGTAAAGTGTCTACCCTGGTCAGAATGCCAGGACTACACAGACTGATTTACATCCAGCATACCAATGCATTTGGAACAAAAACTTGCAGACATCAACTAGGATATCCAGAGTACAATCAACATGACTTAGTTTTGGTTAAAATGCCGCTTAGAAAGATATTTCAGCATTCAGAGACAATTGTTTGTTTTCAAGGAACAACAAAACATGTAAACAAACATGTTTTAAGGGAATGCTACGACCATATTCCTTGACAGCCTCACTCTTGGGCATTTCTACTTCATAAATGAAACCAATTTTTACCTTCATTTGTCCTTGTTATTGTTCTGTTTATTTCAGCTGTCAAACAAATGAACTGACATGGGAAATAACTGAATCACTGGATATGAGATTTTAATAACAATTTTCTAAAAAAAAGTGGGACCTTGCATACTTATTTAGAATTATGTTAAAACGGTCTAAAGTCAATACAGCCGTCAGTCAAAACGACCCCATATTCCCTCAAACCAGCCATTAGTCAAAACTTTTTTACTCATTTGATCAAATGTTTTCATCAATTACTCAAAAACAGGTTGGTAAATGTTTTGTATTTGGTAATATCTGTTTTGGCTTAATACCGTTCAAAAGATTGATTTCTCATCATCAAATGGTTTCAGAATAATGATTTGTCTATTTATTTATTTATTTTTTTTCGCATTTTCGGCTCTTAAACATGAGACGGGGAGATGGCTGTTCAGTAGTAAGAAATGTAAACATATAGTAAAACGTGGTTTTATACAAAACTTTTGACAAAATACATGGCCACTATTCCTTATTTGGACAAGCTTATTAGCATATTGATGGTACCGTAATCAGGTAAATTGTACCATTATAACTCATTTGTATACTTGGTATTCCTCATATAATGAGATGATTATTGTAAACATATTTCCGAGGTAATTGTTAGACATTCAATTAGTAAATGACTGCCAAAAAAATTCCCTTAAAGCGTCGATAAAAAATGCATTGCCTTATGAAATATTCAAGAGTTGTGAAAAGTATGTACATTTGTATGACTCTACCGCCATAAAAGTATACAAAAGGCAGGGAAAAAAAATCTGTTTACTCAAACATAATCTTTCTTGCTAGATTATAATTCCAGTTTAATTTACTCACAAACCCTTCTTAGATATAGTTCGTAGTTCAAGCATACTTGAAGCTATTTTACCATATTGCATACTTAGAACAAGAGGGCCATAGTGACCCTAAATCGCTCACCTGAGTGAACTGTCAAAAATTGTTCAAAGTACACGTAGAAAGGATGAAGAATTCTGACCAAATTTCAGGTTGATTGGGCAAAAAATGATGCCTCTACACTGCTGACAAGGTTTTTCTAAGATTTGATCCCATGACCTAGTTTTTGACCCCACTTGACCCAATTTCAAACTTGACATAGATTTCATCAAGACAACCATTCTGACCAATTTTCAGATTAATTGAGCAAAAAATATGGCTTTCAGAGTGTCTACGAGGTTTTTCTATGATTTGACCTAGTGACCTCGTTTTTGACCCCACTGGACCAAATTTCCAACTTGACATAGATTTTATTAAGAATATCATTCTGACCAATTTTCAGGTTGACTGAGAAAAAAATAGGGGTTTGAGAGTGTCTTTAAGGTTTTTCAAAGATTTGACCCTGTGACCTCATTTTTGACCCCACTTGATCCGATTTCGAACTTGTCCAAGATTTTATCAAGACAATCATTCAGACAAAATTTCAGGTTGATCAGGCAAAAAATATGGCCTCTAGAGTGTCTACAAGGTTTTTACTAAGATTTGACCGCGCGACCTCATTTTTGACCCCACTTGACCCAATTTCGAACTTGTCCAAGATTTAATCAAGACAATCATTCTGACAAAATTTCAGGTTGATCAGACAAAAAGTATGGCTTCAAGAGTGTCTACAAGGTTTTTCTTATAGTTGACCCCGTGACCTCATTTTTGACCCTACTTGACCCAATTTTGAACTTGTCCGAGATTTCATCTACAAGGTAAATGTTGACGACACAGGACGCACGACGGACATCACTTGACCACAAAAACTCACCTTGAGCACTTCGTGCTCAGGTGAAGTAATAAAACCAGGTTAATGTATCAAATACTGATGATAGTGGTTATTTACAGTTTTTCTAACAGATGAAAAATCTTGAGTGTAAAATAAATATAATTCAAGAGTATAGTTGCATAACCCTGCATTTGATGTTGTAAAACAAATGACTTTGTAAACCTGCCCTGCGTTCAGGATCACAAAGTGGCACTAACAGTTTTCCAATTATACCCTGCTGTGCATGGATGTGCATACGCAAAGGGGGGGGTATAATTGGAAAACTGTTTGCACGGTTTTGTGATCCTGAATGCAAGGCAAAAGACAAGGATACCCAACCAAATAGTGTTGTAGATTGACATGATACAAAAAGTATTTTGCAAACTTGCAATATTAGTATTTTATCAGATTATAAATTTTTGTGAAATCTTTGATTAACAGTTCCACCTTTTCTGTGAGACACTAAAACTTGTCAATGATCATTCCGAATGACACAGACTTTTAACAACCTAAGTTTGACACAAAATAATTGACTTTGAATGTCAATATAAATTCAAAATATTGAAAATTCAAGCTTAACTCATAGGGGTCTATCAGATCTATGTAACATTATTTACTGACATTATTTACCTTGCTTGCAATTTGTACATTTCCAGAGTTGTAAGAAAGTGTAAAGTGTAAGAAAATCTAGCACTGAAACAACCGGCGCTATCTTTAGATTTACAGTAAATAACGACTGAAAAATCTTAATTTTGGAGAATGACAAATCATTCTCCAAAATTAAGATTTTTCAGCCGTTATTTAAGAATCTAAAGATATTTATCTAAGAATACAATGGTTTCACGTCACTGACTTGAACGAGTAGTGTTGGCAATATCGAATGTTTTTACTCTAAGTTTCGAGGGCTAACGCCATTTTAACTGACATCATCGAGTTTTTCCAAGGTTTTCCTGTAATTTTAAAAAATAGTCAGTCTATGTACATCAGAGGTTGATTGTGAGATAGGCCGAGTGGTGTTCTGAATGCCTAAAACTCATCATGGACCACTTTTTCGTTCACAGATTTGACTTCAGAATGGCCGACATCTTGTCTGCCACCTTGTTTGTCTTTACTCCCCTTCATTGGTGGTGAAATGTTGTTTGGATTTGTGATAGTTTGAAAACACTCTGGCACCTTTAACACCAGTTCATCTATGTCTATACTGTAAATCTCCTCCCACGTCAAGTTGTCATCCTTTTTGCGTTTTATTATATCCCATATCTGAAATAAGCAAATTACCAATATAACATCAAACATTTGTGCTCAGATGAGATAAGAAAATATGATTAGTAGAATTATGGTTCTTACGCCCAGCACTTCATCTTTAGAGATTTATCCACCTGTGAAATTTCATGGTTTTTAGCTTGCATACTTTTTGAGATATGCTCCAGACACAAAAAAGGTCTATGGTCCGACCTACCAACTGACTGACCAACAGACCAACCAACCAACAAGTGCAAAGCAACAGAGTCCCTTTTCATCGAAGCAGGGCATAATGATTATGTCAGGTGTGACTACTACACATGGTCCACCATCTAGATTTTATTAATTTTTTATTTCTCATAATTTTTTATTTAATTTATTTGCACATACCCAAAACCAGACTCTACTTTTGTCCATTATGATGACAAATTTCTCATATGGTTAATAAGCTTATATTTCATAAACAACAGAAGCTTTATTTTCACTTATGGCTTAAGGTCAATTTTGAAAATAAAGCTTTTATTGTTCACCCAATGAACAATAAATCCATTTTCACTGAACATACAATAACCAGTATCCTCTATATAACCTACCTTCTCAGTATCTTTCAAGTTACATACTGACATTTCTAGAAACACATCTTTCTTTATCTGTCTCATACTGGCAAATGGTAGGAAGAACTCAGATCTGTTGAAATATTAGCATAAAAACTTAAATAAGTTTACACTGATATCATACCTTTATCCTGTTTTTCTAATTATTTCCCAGTAAAATAGGAAACTCTTTTTCAAGAATCTGTTTAAATGGGCATTAGGTAGCGTTATTTTGAGTGCAAAGTTATCCTATAGGTTTATCATTTTTCCTAACAGTAGGAAAATGTTGATGAGCATTGCCATAGGGACATTATAAAACTATTGTCCTTTTAAGCAAATTATAATTAAATTATCATATTTTGATTCAATCAGGTCTAAAACAAGTCTTGAATAGAAAAGTTATTAAGTCTATTAACAAAATAGATGAAAGATTATATTTAAGAGGGATGATCGATAAATTCGTGTTATTTTCTAATCAAACAAATACAATCAAGTGTGCCTAGAAATGAAGTTAGTTTCCTCATACAATAGGACTCTATCTATCGAAAGCCCATTTAACTTTGATCAAAGCAGGTTTATAAAACATGTTAATGGCCGTCATTTGACATAGTTTGAAGCACCTCTGTTTTCGTCAGACAGAGTTACAAAATTCAGCCACACCTTGATGCATGGTGATTGAATTCCCTGTTTAAATACAATCAAGTGTGCCTAGAAATGAAGTTAGTTTCCTCATACAATAGGACTCTATCTATCGAAAGCCCATTTAACTTTGATCAAAGCAGGTTTATAAAACATGTTAATGGCCGTCATTTGACATAGTTTGAAGCACCTCTGTTTTCGTCAGACAGAGTTACAAAATTCAGCCACACCTTGATGCATGGTGATTGAATTCCCTGTTTAAATTTAAATGTGTATCAACAACCTACGCATTGAAGTACAACTTCAGGCTTTTCAATAAGTATTTTACGCTAAATTTTGAGGAAGACAGTACCTATTTGTGTTGAAAAGAGGTTTCAACATTTGAAGAAAAATGACCTGATAAACAGAGCACTTTAGCCGATTACCTGACCAAACAAGAAATAAACCAAAACCGTGGTCACCACAGACAAAAGTTTTCGCAAAGACCACCTATTTTGGAAAATCTCACAAGGATTCTGATGATTTCATTGATTCTAATACACCAAAATGCAAGAAATTAAGGTAAATTTTGCTTTTAGTGGTAGAATAACTGAAACAAAACTTCTACATTCATATATTTTGTGAAATCACTTATGAAAAGCACTATCTGAATAAGATTCATTTTCATTAGGTATCTGCAAAAATTTTGATTTCTAGTCTTCTTATGAAATATTTGACAAATACATGCATATTACAGACACCCTTACTGCTCAAAATGATATAGACTACCATTTGTGGCAGTGAGGGCTAACCATGACGACACAAATTTTTACCTCATTTACTCTTTTTTGACGTCACTTTTACATAACTTAACAAAAAGTGATCATTCAATCGGTTTCCAAGGCTTCATTACTGTACACCTCATAAAAAGGAGCAAAAAGCAATTAACTTGAATTTATTGATCACCCCTAGTATCTTACATTGTTTGAAACAACTATCCTCTATTGAATCCAACCCAATTTAGTTATTTATCTTCACATACCTGAGTTGTTCATTACTGGAGGCCAGTTTATAATCACTATATGGTTTCAGTGTGTTAATTGTTCCCTGATTATCACAGTCTGTCTTGTTAAACCACAGCAGGTGAGAGAACCAGAAGTTGATTGCCAGACTTCGACCAGCTGCAGATCGTATGTGGTGATACCATCTAAATAAGGACAGAAAATACATTCATTTATAATGTTACTATAGTACTATGGGAGTGGAATTACCATTGAATATTCTTAGTACACTACGGATGTCATTACACTAGTGTTATAACTATGTAAATGAGTTCAGAGTGTACAACCTTTTTGTTGCCTAAAACAAGATCATAGTGCATGTGATTTCAAATTTCAAACACTGGCACATTTTTTGCAGGATAATGTAAAATCATATATTTTTTACATTTTATTTCATTCATTTTATTTCTAGAATATCAAACTTGCATTAACAAAATACAGCTTTAAGCACAATAGCTCAAACATATGAAAACTCAGCAAAGCTTCTGCTATAGATGATGTGTTTCATTAAGGTAGTGGAACCGTTATAGTTCCGCAACATGTCTGACCACATGTTCTTCCACAATGTTAACTGAGGTTTCCTAATGAAAATCATTAGGAAACCTCGGTAAACACTGTTGAAGTTCATTACTCCTGAAACGTAAGGGAACAATTACTGATCCACTACCTTAATTTATGACCACTTATCCAAAATCTTCTTTATAAAACCTGAGAAAATAACAAACATAATGAGATACAACCATGACAAAAACTTGGTTGCCATTTGTAATGGGAGATAAAAAAAGAGACTACAAAATTGAAACAGTTGCCAAGGTTATTTATCTTCTTAACAAATGGTTAATATAGACAAGACAATCATAATGGTCCTATATCACTCACCTGAGTATGTGAGTTCCAATTTTTATTATTTTTTTTTTCTATTTCTCTATGACATAAAGTCATTATACAGGATCAAACAATACAAAGCTGTAACTTTTAAAGTAATTATGAAAATTACTGATAATTTTTTTGAACGATCAACGAGAAGCAATACCAAAAACTTTGAAAATTAAATGTCTAAGGGTTTAGAACCTCTTTCATCTCTATCTTAGATGTAGCTCTACAGAATAGGCTTATTTGGAATTTACAGTTACCATTTCAATCATTTTGGTAAAAACAAGAATTCATGCTTAAACAACAAAGAAAAGTATTAGACCTAAATGTGTTAGAGGGAAAGTTCTTTTCTTAGAATTTTTTTAAATCTGTTTTGAGAAAAGAATCCCAACAATAAAGGCTCAATTTTGATCTGAAAGCAATTTACAGTGTTTTGTTCCAAGCCATTGCAATTATCTTGGCCAAATTTTAAGGATGTATTCCTTGTTGTGTAGAAAGAGAAGATTGTTGGCTTTTCATTCTTTTTACTTATGTAAAACTCTGGAACCCACAACACAGGGTTTTTTTAAGTTGGCACACTTATTTCACAAATTTCTGCTATAGTCCTGGGAGGTTTAGTCATGCCAAATATCAGAGTTTTAAGCTGAATGATTTAGAAGGAGAAGATTTGTAAAGATGTTGTTCTATTTTTCTATGTAAAATTAGGGAATTCCACAACAAAGTGCTAATAATAAAGTAAGTGCAATTATTTGGAATTTATTTGTTTAGTGGTCTAAGGCAAATGTGTCATGTCAATTGTACCAGGTTTAAGCCTTTTGGTTTTTGAGTAGAAGATGTTTCAATTTTTTGTGCCTTAGTACCCGAGGTATCAACCCGCTTAGAATTTCTAGAAGGAATCATTTTTGTGAAATTTGGTGACATGCTGCCCAGTAGTTTCAGGGGAGAAGATGTTTTAATGAAAATTTTAAGTGAGCATGCACGGACTAACGACAAACGACCCGCCACAACATAAGCTCCTCTCATCTTAGTCCAGTGGAGCTAAAAAGTTAAAATGGATAATTTCTGCCAGTCTTTAATGCTTTAAAGAAAGAGTTAGGAAAAGTTCAAAGTATGACAATTTCAACATGTAAGCAGGTTTAAATATACTTGGACAAAAAATAAATACAGGGAATCAACATTCATATACTAATTGCTAAATAATTTCAGCTTTCAATACTATAAAATATCATTATATTGAATAAAAGTTCTTGGATTAGCCAATGATGGAAATTCATCTCCATTATGTCAGAGGATTATTTTGTTAAGTATGCTTTAAACCAGACCAAACAGCAGCGAAAATGTACAAGCTACTCATAGAAGGGTCATCAGCTGGGCCTATGCTAGCTTTTAAAATTTGGGAGTCATTGACTCCTTGAACATAAAATTCTGGGGGTCAAAGCTGTTTTTGTACAGGTCAAAAAAGAGCAAAAGGTGAAAACTTATCGGTCTTTAAAGTAATCTATATAACTGAAACAACATAAACAATAAAGTGTAGACACACTTTATTGTTTATGCTGTTTCAAAAATATAGATCTTTTGTAATAGTATGAAGAAAAGTGTTGATCTGTATAATCATTTATATTGCATAGGTTGCACCACTGGAAATTCAGTGGGTCAAAATGACCCCATGCAGGAAATTTTTGAGGGTCAAACTGGAATTTTTGGGAGTCAAACACGAGCCCTGCATCAGGTTTTTTAAAGTATTGATGCATTCTCCGCTTCAAGCTGTACATGGATGAATACTGCAATGACTGCCTTTATTAAAGTTATGACAGCACTTCAAAGGTTTTTATGACAAAAAATAGAGGTTAGAGATTTTTCAAGATTTGGCACCCAACATGTATGCATTTGATCTGCCCCATTGATTAGACCTTCACATCACTCACAGTTTAAATTAACAAGAGGGCCAGAATGGCCCTAAATCGCTCACCTGAAATTTATTGGTCCAGTGGAACTCATCCAAGTATTTCTGGCAAAGTTTCATTCACATTTGCATAATTGTTGAAGAGGAGATTTAAAGTGAAAATAGACCCTGCCCACCAATTCATTACTGAGGAGATTAAAAAAAAGCCCCTGCCACGCCCAAATTTATGGACCAATCAAAATTTTGTGAACAATTTTGAAAAGGGTCATCCAAGAAATATTCTAGTAAAGTTTCATTGAAATCGGCCCAGTGGTTCAGGAGGTGATGACGCTAAAAAATTTAAGGCTCAAATAAGCTATGCCCTGCCACACCTGTATTGTTCAATGGTACTATGTAAAGGGATTCCTACAGCATTATTGGTTCACTTGGTTAAGACTAATGGTTTCATTTAGTAGTACTGTGTTAAACTAAAAGGGGATTTCTCGTTATATTAAAAGTATGTTAATCTTAACTTCGGATATTATTGGACTTATTATTTGTGGACTAGGAACTTGATTCAATTGGATCTGAAAATTAAAACTTTAGGATTAAACATTCAAGGTATTGTAATTTGTTTTTTGTATCAATTTTATATTGTCAATAATTCTGTTATTATTGTCAATAAATATTGTTATTTAGACAAGTAGGAAAAGAACTTTTTCTTGTCCATGGACAGGTGGATAAAAGACATATTTCCACACCCCTAAATACTTTTTTATCCATATGCCAATGATTTTAGGATGTTTTTTTCAGACAAAAAAAACATCCTGACTTGTGTCATTTTTTTTTATTTTACTCCTTAAATGAGAGAATCTGCATGCAACCTACTTGTATGGTATATAAACACAATCACCCTTTTTCAAATGAATGTCCGTCCAAGGTGCCTTGGCTATTCCAGGATATGTGTAGAAATCAACAGAGTCCACATCCACTTGGCTGTATCTGCCCGCCTGCACAAAACCTTCTTCTTCTACCACACTCTTGTAAGTCTGACAGGAAATGTAAATTGTCTATTTGTTCGTTTCTTTCTTTCATGGGGTTTTATTTTGCCTTTAACATTTTTTCAGTCATATTGCAGCAGTGAAAAGAAAATTTATCCCCCCCCCCCATTAAAGCAGGTCAATGGCCTATTCTTTGTCAATCAACAAAGGGCAATAACTCACAAAAATGATAAGTAGAGTTATGATTCTTGTGCGCTACACTTTTCCTCAATGTGATTTATCAACCTGTCAAGTTTCATGATTCTAGCTTGAATACTTTTTGAGATATGCTTCAGACAAAAATAGGGTCTACAGACCGACTGACAAGTGCAAGGCAATATATCCCCTCTTCTTCGAAAGGGGGCATAATAATTAATGCTTAAAATACTCTTGAAGCATATACAAATTGATTGGTAAAATGTCTAGCATTGATATAGAGTATTTATTGACTTAAGACATTGATCTAAAACACATGTTAAATTTCATTACTTCATGAATTATGAGCAATGTTGGTATACACAAGTGTTGATGCAATGCATGAAGCAGTTCTACAAAGCACATTAAGAGCTAGTATTAAATATTTTTAATGAAATATTTTGAAATCTGTGCAAATTTTTTGGTGTGTTGCTATTTGCAGTGAGTCTTAAAATGCTTTAATGCCTGGCACTTTGCACTGGCACTAAATTTAACCATTTTTCTGGTCTCTGCAAAATATGAACACCCTAAATAACATGCATTAACCATATATTATCAATCTAATTAAAGTCTGACATACCTTCAAATTTTGTAAACCATACCAACAAGATAGCTCAGAGAGAAGATTAATACAGGATCATATCTTGGTCAGATGTTCTCCATTTGTACAAGACAACAGAATAACAAATACCAAGTCAAATATCAACAATCATCATAGCTATCACGTTGATTTGGTTGTTTGAATGGGGTTCCACATTGCTTTTAACATTTTTTCAAGTCAGACTGTGGTAGCTGGTACACCTTAAAATAGATTACTAGGGCCAGTTTTAATAAACTTCTTACGAAAAAAATCATCTTAAGTCATAATCACAAATCATACCTGGTGTTTTCATTCATTCTTGGATTATGTGCTGCAATATCTCATTGGAATTGTCTTAAGAAGACAATTCGAATGAGACAATGCATTTAAGAATTCCTGCCGCTATCCTGCTCAAGTTAATAATTATCCTACCAATGGGTGGGAGACAAAATTATTGTAGTGCTGTGATTGAATGAACCCATCATGACAACATGTTGTAAGATTGTGCTACACATTGTGCTGTAATGGCTGTTAGGCTATCAAGTTGAAATTCAATTCATGGTTTAGTCTACTGACATCTAATAACTGACCAACTAACAAAAGCATAGCAGTTAAAGGAGTCATAGTACTGTTTATTTATCTCCTAAAACTTTATAGTAGTAAAAACATATATTTTAGTCCAGATGCATTCCTTATCTAACCTATACATTGACTTCTCCCTGTCTAACACCGAGTATAAAGATTAGCCTGGATGCCTACTTTAATTAACATATACATTGAATGCTCCCTGTCTAACACAGAGTATAAAGAATAGCCTAGATACCTACTTTAATTAACATATACGCTGACTGGTCTAACACAGAGAATAAAGATTAGTCTGGATGCCTACCTTATCCAACATATACACTGACTTCTCCCCGTCTAACACACAGTGTATATTATCCATCATATCATAGTGGAGTACAGACCGGGTACCACCGCTACTAAACCAAATATGGGAACCGTGTAACATGTTCTGAAATCCTCCACACTGTAAGGAATGAGGAACCATGATTTCATCTGAAATACAAAAATAGATCATTAAAGGACAATTAAATTCCCATTACTATGCAAATATCAATAAAGTTACCATGTATATATAGTCCAACGATTACTTAACATTTTATTACTTTTTTTAAAACAAGAATTTTGGCCCTAAAAATATAATCTATAGCAATTTTCTTTCGAGGGGTCAATGCAATATATTTAGGTACTTACAAAAGTGTTGAGCTTACCCCTCAATTTACACTCATTTCAATTTTCATTATGGTTTATCATTATGACCAGAAAAAAACTTCATGAGATTTGGCTCAAGATATTGCCTAAAGTGATTGAAAAGTGTCATAATAACTTGTTAACGCTTCTTAAACTGTGTTTTCAAACCAAACTTTCCGAATTTCAATTGGGCTTGTTCTTGAAAGGAATTAGTATTCTGAAAAAAGTTAATTTCATCTTTGAGTCCTGACAGAATAATAAAGAAGATTGGGAATATGCAATCCCATGAGTAGAAAAGTCTAAGTTGTTCAGTACAGCTAGCAGTCATTCAGTGATCACAAAAACTTGCCTTGAGTACACTTCAATCTGGTGAGTTAGAAATGATATTCTAGTTTTAAGGTAACTGCAGACACAGAACCGGTCATTTTAGGTCTAAATTTCAAAACGTCTGCAATTCTGCATAATTGCAATCAAATAAAATAAAGAATTCTGATTGGTTTAAATCGCATCATGTGGGGAAATCCATTGCACTTTATTTCTGTATAAAATGCAATAGGTCTTTCGGGAAACCCCCAAACTTCGATCTGCAAGTTCTGTGTTGTAGGACCTCAAATTAACCTAGTTCACGATCATCAACGCAACATTGCTATCCAATCTATTATAAATTAAGATATTTCAAAAGAATTTACGATTACAAGCATGCAGTTCTGATTCTGAGCTGACGTAAACTTAGAAAACAGCAAGTCGACAAGGACCTTCAAGCAACCCTCTCAACTAAGACCGACAACGCCGTTTTCGTTTAAAAATACGGACTAACTTGGCAGAAACAAGCTTTTTTGTCATAAGTACCTCTACGAATTTTAATGTTGTCGTTTATTTGTGTAACATTTGTTTTACTTTATGACATTTCACTTCGATAGCGAGATAAAAAATACACAATCTAAAAATAGGTCGTGTAATTTTTTACGCGCAGAAAGTAGACTTGAAGCTTTAATGTTTGGCCGAGTATTTCAATAGTTTCTTCGATCTATAGGATTGCAATTATAAGGGACGAGTGTCTTTTTCACTGCATTTATTGGAGTATAAAGTGCAATTGTCTTAGCACATGGCTTAAACATAACGCCCTATGGGCGTTATTTGCCATGTGCTAAGGCAATTGCACTTTATACCCCAATAAACGCAGTGAAAAAGAAACTCATCCCTATACTAATGCTATATAACTAAACTTTAAAATACCCGCTTTCATATGTCCGTCCTAAAAATTGATTTCATAACATAGGTTTGATGTCATGCCGTCATCAAGGGGCTGACCCCTTTTTGGGAGACAAAATTCAGTAATTTTCCATTTTATCTGGAATAATTCATCAATGTTTTCCTGAAAACACCACTGCTTTGTATAAAGCTGCCTTAGGTTGTGTTTTGGTTTACATGAAGTTATTAGTGTAAGAAATACAAAAAGGAGTAAAGTATTCAATGTTAATGCCCTTTACGTTGCTATTTTGGGCACAGTTAATGAAAGTACCGCCTTTTTTCTCGAAAATTTGTCCGGTAAGCTATGCTGAAATTTAGATATGTTGCTCCAAAACCATTCCACTGTATATTTTGAAAATAAAAACCATGTGTGTTTGAGTTAGAATTTTTGTAAAATTAGATATCCCAAATCAAAGGATATTTCAATGTCATCTGTTCATAAAATGTGCCTTTTTTAAACAGATACAAAATTGATTGATTCTTTTATTTTAAATTTTAATTTTACAATTAGATTTAATACATCTGAAGTCTATATTTTACAATAAACCTTAATTTCAATTATTTTAGAATACATTGTTATATGAAGATTTGCATTAAATTAGCATTTGAACAATGGTTTTGGTGTGATGTCAAATTTGATGAAAAATGTTGCAACAACTTCACAAAAAAGGGAATTTAATGAAAAATCTAACCCCAATAATTATCTTTTTTATTTGATATATGTAAAGCATTTTTTTCACTACAAAATGACAAAAATCAGCATAGGTTTACGGGCAAAATTTTGAGAAATATCTATTTATCTAAAATAAAATGAAATATAAAAAGGAACGCCAAATCAGAAAAATCGCAAAATAGACAGCCTCTCAGGCACATTTTCTGTTTGAATGTACACAAAGATTAAACAATTATCTCAGGCGTTCTTGGAGTTTCTTTATGAAACTTTTTTTTCAAAATGTCGATTATTTCAGGAAATATTTGCAAATACTTATGTTGGTGGGTCAAAAAAGGGTTTAGCCCCTTGGTGACCTCAGGCCGTTAACTTAACAAGCTTCAAACCCTTTTTATCGCGTATTAGCTAATGTCCCCACTTCAAAGATAAATCTAAGCCATTATTGTAAGAGAAAGTCCAAAACTTGTCAATTTTATCTGTCCGCAGTTACCTTAAATGCAAAAAGTGAGACAAAATGTGAAAATATACCTTGCATAGCGTGTGAAGTTCTGTTGATCAAATACATATCTACTGTTTTATAGACCTCTAGAAACTTGGCCAACTTAAGTTTGCTCCTTGGCTGATCCCGATCTTCCTTCTTATTCTTCTCTATCTCTACAGTTTCTTCACCATATTTCTCACTGATTAAAGCAGAGGTACATTCAAGAGTGGTAATGCCATGCTAAGATCTTTACTTCTCAATGAAACCCTAAGGAGTGGGTACTCGGAAAAGACGATTCCAATTAGTACAAAAATATAGTATTTGTGCAAGTACATGTATGTTTGAAATAATCTTTTTTGAAATCCAAAATCGAGGGATCAGTGCAACACTATTGTAAATGCCTATAAATATACAGGCACTTACAATTGTATTGCACTGACCCCTGGAAATACCCCCCTCTCTCTTTAGCTCTGTGAAAGCAAGATAAAATTGCATTGACATATTTCTGCCATGTAGGGTTGGGCAATCGGTTTCAAATCACAATCAATATATTCATTTCTTTGGGAGATTTTATAAACTAATGATCGATTGTGCAATTATTTTCTTAGAAATTAATACAGCACTCAAAGTATCATTCCTTTAAAGAATAGAATAGAATAGAAAACTCAAGACCTGAAGACCCTTTCTTCAGAATTGTCTACCAATTCCATGGCTCAGCATGAAACAGTTCTAACTGCCTTTAAACATACTGTTTCGTGCTGAGTCATCAAACTGATGTCAGTTCCGTAAAAAGATATAATGGTTTAAATTTAAATGTATTAGGACCTGATTAATCAATTATGTAATTTCTTAATTGATTATCACAATCGGAAGCCCAAACCAAATGATAATTGATTATAATCGATTAATCTACCCATCATTTCTGCCATGAGATATGATATAGCAGTATCATGATAATTTGAAAAATATATATCAATCAGTTTTCTAGCATCTTAATCTAATATGTGTTTCATGATGCGAATTGATAAGTCAAGCATAAAAATCTTTGAATTCTTACCTAAAACCATACCTCACAATAAAATTTTGACTATCTGTAAAAATTTTCCTGGAGACATTTTTTGGTGTAATAAATTTAAAAAAATATCATGATTTCAGTTTTTTTTATGAAAGACTTTATCTAGGTAATTTTGGATTTGAATAAAAGGGCAAAAATATAGTAGATGAAGAGTATGCTTGATACAAATAAAAATTCTACGTAGTGTGGAAGCCAGAAATAATATGAAATTATGAATTATAAACCAGAACACTGCCTATTAGTGGTACTTCCAGTATTACCACAAAGGATTCAAACAGCAAAAACTATGCAAAGGATAAAATATTACCTTGGATTTTCTCTGAGCTGAGCTAACAAAACCTAAATTTTGTTTATAAAGTTCTGTCTTTAAGACATTTAGATACAAGAATTATGCTGAAACATAGCGATAGGTAGAGTGTGTATTTAAGATTGGATCTAAGATTAAAGTATTTCAATAAATCATAATGATAGTACAACCCCTATGTTGCTGGTATTCTTTAGAATTGACTTGCTATGATGATTCAAATGAGTACCAACAACATAGGGTTTTATGCAGAAATAAAGATTTTAAACTGGATTACCCCCTCTTGTCTGTACCTCCGTAAAAGCCATACTTACCCTCATGATGGGCAGATTAAAACAATTATAATTCGATAATCAGTTGGTTTGGGCTTTTTATATTGTGATAATTGACTAAGAAATTTCATAATTGTTTAATCAGTTCCTAATACATAAATGAAAGCCATTATATATTGTATTCGAAACCGACATCAGTTTGATGGTTCAGCATGAAACAGTTGTAACTGCCTATATGTTTATAGGCAGTTACAACTGTTTCATGCTGATCCATGATGTTCGTAGAAAGGATGATACTGGGAGTGATGTATTATTAATTTCTTAGAAAACGATTGTACTATCCATCATTAGTTGATTTACTCTTCCAACTAAAAACCAATTATCAATTGTGATATGGAACCATTTGTCTAACACTACTTACCCAAGATACTCATCTGTCCAAGTTTGGTAGATTCCGTAGCCCGTTTCATTGAGGACATTTTTCATTACAAGAGGTTTGCTGATCTTCACAAAGTGGTGATAGAGGACAAATGGAGGCGGGAATTTCCCATAGAGGAGAATAGCTCCAGTTGATGGGGAGGCAGACTGTGTGCCTAGTGGTTTGAAGTCCTGCCCAACTGTACAGCAAACACACAACACAAATATCCAGCTCAAACACACACAGTCAAACATCTGAAATTAATAAAATTGGTTAGCATAAATGGTACTTAATGCCACTTTTTACAATCTTTCAATCATTTTCAGTCATTTGACAGGGATAGGCTTGAATACCTAACAATGGATTCCTAATAATTCTTTCACCAATACAATCTTAACATCCTTGCCTTGCCTTCAGCAGGGATAATTCTGGCTAAGAAAAGCATACGTGCAAAAATATCTCATTTAGCTAAATTGAAAGAGACATTTAGAATTTTTGGGGCGAAATTCTAACAAATCGATGGCTCAGCTCAAAATAGTTGTAACTGCCTATATAATTTTATAGGCAGTTACAACTGATTTACACTGAGCCTTCATAATCTATCTCTTAATAAAATTTTGCTTCGAGATTTTAACCTCATTAAGCAAGTTTAAATGACAATTCTGGTAGAATCTCTCCCAAAAAATGATCCCTGCTTCAGCTGATATACATCACTCAGATATGAATTAGCCACCCATTAATGGGAGACAAATGTCAGAACAAAATATGTGCTGCAGCTGGGATCAAACCCAACATTGATTTTGTTTGTTTGAATGGGTTTTTATGCCGCTTTTCAAAAATCTTTCAGTGATATCACGGTGGCTGATGCGCCTTACAATGGATTCCTGGTATTTCTAATACCACTGTTTTATCATAACACTCTTTCTAGCATCAAGCTGCTATCAAACATAGGGTTGCAATAATCAACCCATTGTAGGGAGACAAATAGTCGGAAAGTATGAGTACCACAGTCAGGGATCAAACCCGGGACCTCTAGATTGACAGTCCAACATGCTACCAACTGTCCTATGTTGGCAGCCCCATGGTTGATGAATCCGAGTAGATATGCCCTACCAAGAGAGCTACAGTTTGTAACATCGCGAAATTGACATTCATCTCAATCAAAACCATTCTAAATCACTCACTCAGCGCTCCATTCATTCATTCCAAACACTCACTCAAACCAGTCATAAACCCTCAATTATGAGATATTATAAAGTTTTCCAAAAATATAAAGACGCCTCTTGCAAAGATTTTATGCAACATGTATAATTAATAACTCAAAGCTAGAATTCTACTTAGGAGTCTACAAGATGGGCACTAGACCATATTACATGTACGTTGACAAACTACCCAATCTTTCTGATAGATCTTTGGTCTGTAAAATGAGAATAAGCTCTCATCATCAATGATTGAAAAAGGGAGACATATTCAGCTTCCCAGAGTAGAAAGAATATGTCCATGTTGTAATAAAGCAATCGAAGATGAAACTCATTTTTTATTGTACTGTGCTAATTATAATGAATTATGAATTCACTTTGATAATAAGATAAATTCAATTTGCCAAACTTTTAACTATATGGATAACATCCGTAAAATAAATGTACTTCTAAACAGTGACCATGTCTCCATCTTAAAGATGTCTTCAAAGTTGATATCAGATTGCCTAGATATTAGAAAATGTAAATTGTCTTGATAAAAATTAATATTGTAACTGTATGATCATCAGCTATGCAACTTGAATTTGGGATAAATCCGGGAAGGAAAACAGTGTCTAAATCAGATGGACTATCTTGTACTGAGTTATCCTTCGTATCACCAACATCTGTTTTCTTTATTAACCATCATGTACAATAGTCACTTATAAGTACACTTGCATATTGATGGCTCGGCACAAGACAGTTGTAACTTCCTATATGTTTATAGGCAGCTGCAGCTGTTTCGCGCTGAGTCATCGATATATACATCCGAATATTTTGACTTAAACCTACTAAATTGATATTTGTCGCGTTGAAATCTAAATCTCTATTTGTAATACATATTGTTATTGTCATCCTGATGGATATCATTAAGAATGTCATATCAAATGTATAATTGTATCCCTCTTAGTGGCAATTATATAATCTATATTGTTGGTGATGGCCTTGAATTATTGCGGGTTTTTTTGAGACTGCTCTAGCTCTCGGCCAATCTGCAGTATTGTCTATCGGATAGATTGAAGATATTGTGGTTTGCTATCGGCCGCTGTCATGTATGGTCTGTATTATGGTTTGAGGTATTCCCAACAGTAATGATAATTATTAGAATGATCTAGATTATGACTAAATTACATCTTAGAAAATGTTTGCTTGTATATGAATGGGCCCAAACCACTTGTAATTGAGTTAGAGCCAATCAATATTTGTATTTGTACAATTTTTTTGCAAGATTGTCACAAAATTGTGGCTTTGCCAGAACACTGAATGGGTAAAGGGTATGCAGGTTAATGGTGATTGAGTATGTTGGTGCAATGTTGGCCAGACCCAGTAAATCTTTTCAAAATAGTTCTAAGAGACTTATATACCCTTTTCCTGTATCTCCATTCTTCTTATCAAGTAATCAAAACCAAATAGTTTAAATTCAGATTAAACATCCTATTTTTGAACATGTGTGTGTAAAAAAATCATTATTCCATCTGGGCATAGCACTTTTGTTAAGTAAACAAATCCGATTGATGAGAAACCAATTTAACGTTAAACTCTCCCTACTCAGAAATCTGTGGTGGCCATTTTTCTATAATTCTGTTCTCTATGACGTCATTAATCATTTTAGCTAGCTGCCTGCAGTTAATTGGATCAAAACTTTAATGCAGCAACTAAGCTTGGCATATGGCATATCTAAAAAAACTTCAACACAAAAAAATATTTTTTGCATACATGTGAGTATGTTTCATCCTTTTTTAAAGACACTACTAAAAAAAATAAATTAAGCCACAAATGGTTAGTTTTGTGAAAAATTCTTGCTGCTGACAAAATACCCATAATGCACTTTCAAATGACCTAATTTTCCACTTTTCTCGGCTGCATGTAAATGTAAACATCCGGTTAACATTTTGTTTGATTACATTTTAAGGTTTCACACCCTACAATTAATACTCAAATGCTGCGGCAGCAAAGTAGACAAGAACCGGTATATAGAAAGGAAGTGGCTAGCCATACCTTTTGGTTACCTTTTGGTTTCTGGGGAACTTTATAACCCCTATTGGGTTGTCATCCCCTTCTTGTTTTGATTTTATGTTCTCCAGTACCGGTTGAGCTAATATATGTTAGAAATGTCAAACCGTTTGTACGACCACAATTTATCAAGCTTTATTTTGAAATCGTCCACTTTTTTGCATGATATAATTTCCTCTGGTAGGTTGTTCCATATGTTAATGGTGCGCACAGCAAAAGAGTTCAATCGCAATGATTTCCTTGCTCGAGGTTTGGTTAACTTTAAACTATGCCCCCTTAAATGGTCTGATTTAGCAAACGAGAAAAATTTGGAGAGCTCATTATCATCTGTATGGGTGATTATCTTGAAGACTTGGATCAGATCAAAGCGTTGGCATCTGTATTCAAGAGATGGTAGATTTAATTCTTTAAGTCGGTCAGGGTATGATAGTTGTCTAATTTCTGGAACGAGGCGTGTAGCTCTGCGTTGTACATTTTCAAGAATTTGCTTACATTTCTTCGTAGTGGGATATGCAATGAGGTTGCCATAGTCTAGATGAGATCTAATTAACCCTTTGTACAGTGTCAAAAAAAGTTGTTTATCAATATACTTGAATTTCCTTCTAATGAGACCAATAATTCTGTTAGCTTTGTTGGCAACATTACTTATGTGTTGCTCAAACGACAAATTTTCTGTAAAGGTTACTCCCAAGTCCTTTTCTGATGTATCCCTCTGTAAATCGTGATATGTACCATTTTTATCTTGAATTACATAGTTATATTCTATCCTTTTCTTTCCATATGTAACAAATTTACATTTTTTTGTGTTGAAGTTGAGCAACCATTCCTTACTCTATTTACATAGAGTTGATAGATCCCTCTGGAGGTCTTCTTGGTCTGTCACAGATGAAATATTTTTGTATATCTTACAACATCTGCAAAAAGACGACAAATACTTCCAATTACTTCAGGTAAGTCATTTACAAATATTATGAATAACACAGGTCCGAGAATAGATCCCTGAGGAATCCCAGAGATTACGTCACTCCAATCAGAAGGGCTGCCGTCAACTAAAACATGCTGCTTTCTGTCACTCAGGAAACTTGAGAACCACTTATGTAATACACCAGAAACACCAAAAGACTCCAATTTGTGAAGCAATCTTTTATGTGGAACACTGTCAAAAGCTTTACTGAAGTCTAAATATATTGTATCAATTTGATGATCGTCGTCAATTGCACATGTCCAATCTTCTAATACTGTTAACAGTTGTAAAATAGTACTACGATTTTTCCTAAAACCAAATTGACAGTCTGACAGTAGATTATGGGTTGATAAAAAACTCATCAAACATGCACGAACAATTTTCTCCAACAATTTGCATATGACAGACGTAAGAGATACTGGGCAGTAGTTTCCTGGGTCTGACTTTGATCCTTTCTAAAAAATACAAGAAATGTTAGCTTTTTTCCAGTCACTTGGCACTATACCAGTATCAACAGATTTTTGGAATAAAATACTTAAAGGAATGTAGAGTTGCAATGCGCATTCTTTGAGGAAAAAGGGATGACAGTTATCCAGCCCGCACGCTTTGGAACAGTCCAAAGATTTCAATAAGTGGAAAACTTTTTCTGGATTTACAATACACGAAATAATAGAATTCCCATCACTCACTTTCTTGTCTACATTTGGTACTTCAGAGTTCCCTTCCTTGGTAAAAACAGATGAGAAAATTTTTTTCAAAATCTCAGCTTTATCCTTATTATCGGTTTTCTTGCATCCGTTTTTGTCTATCAATTCTCCTATTCCAGTTCTACTTTTCGTTTCGTCCTTTACATAACTCCAGAAGGGTTTGGGGTTTTTTCTTGCACTTTCAGCTACTCCCTTTTGGAATTTTATTTTTGCAAATTTCACAGCTTTACTTGCACTATTACGGATTTTGCAATAGTCTTCATAGTCCTTATATCTGTGACTAAAAGTGAAACGCTTCCATGCATGGTATTTCTTTTTTACTTTGCATAAGCAGTAGTTGTCCATCCACTTTGGTTTATTCTGTTTTTTATTACTTGTAGATTTTACAGGTATAAATTTTTCAATACAATAAGTGATATGTGAATGAATAAAGTTCCATGCACACTCAACATCCAGCTGGTTTAAGGACTTTTCCCACTCAACGTTATTTAAATACTTCTTTATTTCCTCATAGTTGCCTTTGTAGAAGTTTGGTCTAGATGTACTTGTATTTTCCTTGTATACATCACATAAAATATCAAATATTAACCCAATATGGTCACTGTTACCAAGTTTATCGCCATATCTCACATTTTCAATTAAGTGTTCCTTGTCTGAGAAGATTAAGTCTAAACAACTAGGGTTCTACCCATCTCTAAAACGAGTATTATTAGAAATATGCTGATATAAGTAACAATCACGCACAGTTTCGAGGAATTTGAAGGATATATGATTTTCTGATTTACTTGTAGTCCAGGTGTTCCAGTCTATTTCCGGATAATTAAAGTCACCAATGATTATCATATTTTCATACTTCAGTTGTACAGCACTAGAAATTAAATCACTCAGTTTTTGTTCATTATCCAATCTACTGTTGGGAGATTTATAAACGGCACCAAAAAGTAGGTCTTCACCAGACACAAGTCTCAGTACAATCCAAACTGATTCGTTGAAATCACTGCTGTATAAAGTAGTACAGTAGTCAGCAGGGATACTATCTATTACATAAATTATCACTCCTCTGTGATTATCTTTATTGCCGCTCACAAATGGGGTATATCCTTTCAATTTATACTGATTCATGTCAATATCTGAAGGTTTAATGTTTTTTGGATATAATTCAGTCACAGCAACTATATCAGGCTTTAAAATTTCAGACACTACTTCAAGTTCCTCAATTTTATTCAATAATGAGTCTGCATTGATATAATAAACTTTAAGTTTTGAACTGTCATTTGAATTAGGAAGTAAATCTGATATATCGGAATCAAAAGATGAATTTGAAAAAGAACCGTCCAACTCAGAACTGTTTGAACTAATGAAAGAACCATCAACATATTTACAAGTAGAGCTGTCCGATATGTCAGACAAATTATCGAAAGAGAGACCGATCCCGCCCCTCACGTGGGGGAGACTCGGAGGATCCCTTGCTTACAGGTCTTTACGACTAGTCTTGAAGGCTAAACATATTGACCCGTACGGCTAGCGGGCCTCACTGGAGAGACTAGCCGTACAGGAACTTTTCAACTAATCAGAATACTGTATTTGATTTCTGATTATATACCATCTTCGGGTTCACCTATCGATTGTCCAATGATTTACACATTAAGAAAAAAGAATGATAATCATAATACACTAGCTTAGTCCCTGTAACAACAATTATGATGGTAAAATGGTCTGATCTAAGTTTTTTGCAATCATCGACCTAATTAACTACTGTACTTTATGCCATGTTTCCCGAGTTTATTTTTCACACCGAATGAATTTGGAATGAAACAAACATTATTTCATGATTTTGAAAGCCCAATCAGCAATAAATTGTAACATTTTGGGAACTTGTTATAGGAATTACTTATTTCACCAAATGGACTTTAACCTGTAAACATGCCTGGAAAAATTTCAACTTGTTATGGAATTTCCAATACAAAAAACAATATTCATGGTGGCAAAAATTCACTAGAGATGGGCGCTAAAACATTAAGGTAAAAAATGAAGCATTCTTTCTATTTCATTAGAAATTCACACTTAAATACTCACAGACATTTAATTTTTCCCAGAAACACAGTCATAGAGGCACTCAATTGCTTTTTCGGACTTGCAGGTTTTGGTTATTTGAATTTTTTCATATTTCGATTTCAAACTACAAACAAAAAGTCATTCTAAATGTGTAATTTCTGTAATGATCAAAACGACTACGAAAATTTGAATATCCTTCTTTCTAGCCTTTTCCCTTAATGGATAATAACATTGTAAATCTCCGGTAAAAAGAGTTTTGTAGAAGATTGTATTTTAAGAATCATTCAAAGCAGGAACTCAATTGGACATTGGGACAATTTGATTGCCCAGCGAATAATTTCCTTAAAAAGGAAGGTATATTTTTACCCTTTTGTTGACCGATCTAGACTTAAACTTTTGCACTATATATTTCATAAACTTTTAACCCACATACAGACAGAACAGAAAAATATCAAAGTACGCGAATAGAAACGTAACATTTCTTATTCATTCCTGTTCTGTATTCTGATTGGTTGAAAAACTCCCGTACGGCTAGCCTGTCCAGTGAGGACTGGCTAGCCGTACAGATCCATACGTTTAGCCTACCAGACTAGCCGTACAGACCTGTACGGCTAGTCACTTCCATATAGAGATTGGGAATTATTCCTGGATACATAAAAATAATTAAAAAATTCTATTGAAAAATTGAATTCAATAAGAAAGGATCATTCTTAGAATCGTACATAATCAAACAATGAGTTGATAAGAGATATTGTTAAAAAAGACAAAACTTATTTTATGAACAAAAATCAATGTTATTATAGACATTAACCGAGTTGACAAGGCCAAATTATTAGATGTCTTGATTTGACTGGTATAACTTCAATAACAACAGAGATAAGACCAAGGTGAAAGTTTGCCACACCAATGCCAAGGCCAAAACAACGATGCAAACTACTCTGGTTTTCACAAAGAAACACCCAATCTAAAAATGATACAAAAATGGGGGGTAACCAGTCAACTCGGCCCATCGAATAACCTGGCCCGTTCAACTCGTCCCCAATATATAGTCAAAAGTAACATATATTATTTTCATAAAATATGTACAAGTTTTGTACAAACGATGTTTCTATACTTCACTGGGTTTATTCTTTATTATTTTCAATCTATAGTTATTGTCTTTTTAGAAATAAATTTTTGATTCAAAGTTTGATTTTGTAAGATTCTAAGAATGATCCTTAATTTTCAATTTTTAAGTTTTAAATTTTCTGCTGTATACGTAAATTTCCTTATAACTGAATGAAGTTTGAATGCTTTTGTAAATGTAATAAAAATACTGAATAAAGTACTGAAAATAAGGTAATAAAATGAAATTGGGTCCAATTTGTACGTTGGGCCGAGTTGCCGATGGGTTGAGTTGAAAATGGGCCGAATTGACCAGTCACCCAAATGGGGTGAACTTTAGCTGATTCCAATGTGATAAGATGACTTCCACTAAAATTTGGTAATTTCAAATCATATTTTTTACCGCACTAAGCACTAAATATAAGTATAAAAGTCACAATTAATTTTAAAATTCGGTAACATTACTCTTTTAGCTCTCGCTTATTTACCCCACCCACAATAAAGCATTTATAGTCCCGCTAGAAATCCTAAGACGGACTTAACAGTTATATATATACGTATCTTGTGTAAAAACAATTTACCTTGAATGTTTAAAATTCATTTGACACTGAAACATTGCAACCAAATCATCAAAATCGAAGAAAATATACAGCGGGGTCATAGGTTGCACATGGGCGCCGCCATTCTGGTTTTTGAAGCATCTTGGGAGGAAGTCTGAAAACGTGCTTCAAGTCCCACAAAAAAGCCTGTCCATTTGCATAAATGTTGTAAGTATGGAATACCCTTGTTAATTATAGATCTATCTAGTTACCCATCATTAACTTAGTTTTGTTTTTAAGATAACAATTGAATTATAAACTTTTCTCATGAATGAGTCAAAACCAAACTATAAAAATGTTTCATCAAATTGAATAAGTTGTAGATTATTACAGGTTTTCTAACAGTCTGAATAATGTCCATCTCAATGCAGACATTTTTTAAAGTCAGACCGATTAGCTCAGCGGGTAGAGCACAGACTTCAAAACAGTTGAAGGATGATCATACATGTTGGTTTGCAAATCCCGGGCTGGCACACTAATAAATAAATAGACTTCTAAAGTCTTTTGGACGATATGTTAAACCAAGGTCCCCTGTGACAGTGCTTAACACAACAAGCTTATGCATAGCTGTCAAGGGTCCCTGAATGTCTGGAGTCTGATCAAAAGCGATTGGGACCTTTAGGGGCCACTAGGGCCCCCTGTTGGTCAATGGCAAGGCAGGTTTGGAAGTGTCATTGTGGTAGATAAATTTTGGCAGCAAACAGCTATACTGAGATGCGTTTGTTAAGAGCAAGAAGATAAATCCTGCTAAATGAGATTTTTAAGATGTCATAATGAAGGATTTTTGATAATTTTAGTGTATAATTATTCAATGTTGTCTTGACTACTCATTTTAAGTCTACACTAATCTTTGTTTCCTCATTGAGATATTATAAAGGTTCTTATTTGGCCGCTTAAAAATGTAACTCTACCGAACGCATTATCTTAAAAATCTTAATAAGAAACTTAAGTATCTTGCTCTAACAAACACACCTAGCTCTTCTTTACCTTTAATCAGCCTTACACTCATTCTCAATATGCGGGTGCATTGGGTGTTGCCGGGTCTGTACAAAAGCATACAAATTTGAGGATGGTAAATAGGTGTTTGAGATATGTTAGGTCTATATCTAAAAATCAAACAAGCAAGAAATCTAAGTGACGATTTCAAAAGAAAATATCTGATGGCAAACTGGTCAATTTGACGTGTTTGCTACTGTGGCCGAGAGTTAGAAGTGTTATTCTCTTCGTTAAAAAAAAAATAGAACTGAACTGGAAATAAGCCAAAAAGCCACTTTATGTTACCAATAACCTGTTAAGTTGAAAATGTAATAACTTCAGTGGTCTAGCATACGTTTTAGAAATTTAAGCGCCCAATTATTCAACAAAATCTGATGTCACTGAAATTTGTAAATTGTTAATGAGGTCTTAAGTTTAAAGTAAGCTTTGGAAAAAGATGATCAACACACATTTGCTTTTTGTAAATTAAGAATTTCTGATATCTGTATGCCAAACTTGGATGAATTCTATTAGCTTCCGTTTTTGAAAAATTGATAGGACAGAAACTTACGTAAATCGCATATATTACTCCTACCACACTTTTTTGCTCCACTGGCTGAAAGCCACTGGGGCTATTGTCATGGGGTTGTGTCCGTCGTGCGTCCATCCCTCTGTCTGTGCGTCCGGTCGTAAACTTTTACTTTAAAAATCTTCTCCTCAGAAACTACTGGATGGATTTCAACCAAACTTCACAGGAATGATCCTTGGGTGACCCTCTTTCAAAGTTGTTCAAGAAATTTTGATCCAATGAAAAACTTGGATTTAATGGGCGTGGCTAATTTCCAAATATTGTATAAAGTGACTTTTCTCAGGTTCTAATCAATGGATACCAATAAGATTTTACATAATGATCCTTTGGTGATCCTTTATCAGTCTACCAAAAATTATTGTGATCTGATGAAAAGTATGTATTTTATGGGCGGAGGTTATTTCTCTACATGTTATATAGTGGAAACTTTGAAAATCATTTTCTCAGAATGTAACTGATAGATATCAACCAAATTTTACATGAAGGGTCCTTGGGTAACCCTTTATTAGTCTACCAAAAATTATTGTGATCGTATGAAAAATATGTATTTTATGGGCAGAGGTCATTTCATTATATGTTATATAGTGGAAACTTTGAAAATCATTTTTAGCTCCACTGGCCGAAGGCCAGCGAGCTATTGTCATGGCGGAGTGTCCGTCGTGCGTGCGTGCGTGCGTGCGTGCGTCCGTGCGTCCGTGCGTAAACTTTTTCTTTAAACATCTTCTCCTCCCAAACCAATGGGCGGATTTTAACGAAACTTGGTAGAAATGATCCTTGGGTGGCCCCCTTCTTAAATTGTTCAAAGAATTTTGATTGGCCCCCAAATATGGGCGTGGCAGGGCGTGGCATTTTTTCACTTTGAAATCTTAAAAAATCTTCTCCTCCCAAACCATTGGGCCGATTTCAATGAAACTTGGCATGGATGTTCCTTGGGTGACCCTTTACTTAAATTGTTCAAAAAATTTTGATTAGCCCATAAATATGGGCATGGCAGGGCGGGGCTTATTTTGAGCCCGAAATCTTTGAACGACATCTCCTCCTGAACCACTGGGCTGATTTCAATGAAACTGTAACAGAATGTTCCTTGGGTGAACCTTTACTTAAATTGTTCAAGAAATTATGATTGGTCCATAAATATGGGCGTGGCAGGGCGGGGCTTATTTTGAGCCAGAAATCTTTGAACGACATCTCCTCCTATACTACTGGGCCGATTTCAATGAAACTTTATCAGAATGTTCCTTTGGTTAACCCTTTACTTAAATTGTTTAAGAAATTTTGATTGGTCCATAAATATGGGCGTGGCAGGGCGGGGCTATTTTGAGCCCGAAATCTTTGAACGAGTCATCTACTCCTGAACCACTGGGCTGATTTCAAAGAAACTTTAACAGAATGTTCCTTGGGTGACCCTTTACTTAAATTGTTCAAGAAATTTTGATTGGTCTTTAAATATGGGCGCGGCTATTTTGAGCCCGAAATCTTTGAACGAGTCATCTCCTCCTGAACCACTGGGCTGATTTCAATGAAACTTTAACAGAATGTTCCTTGGGTGACCCTTTACTTAAATTGTTCAAGAAATTTTGATTGGACTAAAAATATGGGTGTGGCAGGGCGGGGCTTATTTTGAGCCCGAAATTTTCAAATTACATTTTCTCCTGAACCACTGGGCTGATTTCAATGAAACTTTACCAGAATGTTCCTTGAGTGTCTCTTTTAAAAAATTATTAGCTTAATTTTGATAGGCCTATAAATTTGGGTGTGGCAGGGCGGGCTTATATTGAGGCCAAAATTTTTGATACTTTGATACTTTACCAGAATGTTTCTTGGGTGACTATTTACTTAAATTGTTCAAGAAATTTTGTTTGGTCCATAAATATGGGCATGTCAGGTGGGGCCTATTTTGAGCCCGAAATCTTTGAACGACATCTTCTGAACCTTATGTTTTAATAAGATTGGTCAAGGGTTGCAGGTTCATTGTGATTGAGTATTTTGGTGCAATATGGACCAGAACCAATTAATCATTACTAAATAGGTCTTTGGAGATTTTGGAGTGTTAATGTATTCATTTAAAGTAAGCTTTATTTAATGAAAGTCTTAAGATTTTAAAGCCAGTGGAGCGATACAGGCCCTCTTGGGCCTCTTGTTTCAGAATGTAACAGATGGATATCAATCAAACTTCATTAGTATGATCCTTTGGTGATCCATTATCATGCAGCCAAAATAATTTGATTGGATGAAAAATATGTCTTTTATGGGCAGAGGTCATTTCTCTATATGTTATAATATTGGAAACATTTAAAATCATTTCAACATCAGTAGAACCCAAAATATCAAAAAAATCTAGTTAAAACTTGGATTTGCTATTACAAGAATTTTAAGGTGGCAATGGACAGCGGCCTCCCGACTCGATAAACCGGAAGTGGGTTTTCGTCTATTTTACAGCTTTTTTGCGCGTTGTTTAAAAAGACCGGTTTTTGTAAAATTCTACTTATGGAAATAACGTAGAATAATGATGGTAAAACTTCATAATTTAGCTTCTTTTTAACATTTGATATTAATTGAATGACTGGATCATTAAATTTAACAATAAAAATGTGTTAAAACTGTTATTCGATTAGGGGGGGAACTCTGAAAAATAACGAAAAACTTTCTTATTTGCTTGGAAAGGTATGCTGATTTTTTAACCAAATAAAGGGAAAATATGGATTATAAACATGTCGGAAAATAAGAAAAGTTCATTGGGTAATATCTTCAAAAGATAGGTTTTTGTGGCATTTTTACCTAGTAAAATCACAAAAATTAGTGCATTTTTTAACTTTTGGAAGCAAATTGTGCAAATGCAATTGATCAAAGAGAAATTTTCTTGTCAATAGCCATTGTGTACATGTATAAGGTCTATCAAAATGTATATGTTTTATAGCTATAACTTAGTTCAGGGTTTATACTAGACCTAAAACAAATATAATCGTTTTACTGAAAAATGGCCTATACCACTCAGGGGAAGATAACTCTAGCTTGAAAACGGGCATGGAAAGGAACCTTCAAATTTTGATACAATGACTACACAATGTTAATCTACAATATATGTGACCACGAAAAAAATTCATTGGGCGGAAAAAAATGACGCCATGTGTCCATTGCTACCTTAAGCCTGTGGAGCGACTCAAGCCATTCATGGCTTTCTAGTTTAGCTATTGTGATCGTACAATGTCAGTCGTGTGTCGTCCGTCGTGCGTTGTCCATAATTTCTTTAAAGATCTTCTCCTAAACCAGTGGGTCAATCTTGATGAAACTTGGCAGGGATGTTCCTTGGGTCAAGCTCTACCAAAGTTGTTCAAATAAATGAAATCCACTCTTAACTTTCCCTTTACCCTTAACAAAAAGGGTGAAAAAACGAAAATCTTCAAAAATCTTCTTCTCTGAAACCAGAAGGCAGACAGCTTTCATATTTGGTATGTAACGTCATCTAGTGGACCTCTACCAAGTTTGTTCATATCAAGACCCTGGGAAAATATTTGGGCTCCACCCGGACGCAACCCTTTTTACATAGAATTAAAGAGCGAAAACAAAAAGGGAAAAATAGGAAAATCTTCAAAAATCTTCTTCTCTGAAACCAGGTGGCAGCCAGCTCTCATATTTGGTATGTAGCATCACCTAGTGGGCCTCTACCAAGTTTGTTCATATTAAGACCCTGGGGTCATATTAGGCTTTGCACGGGCCCATCCCTTTTAGCTCTTCTGAGCATGAAGGGTAAAAAATGAAAATCTTCAAAAATCTTCTCTAAAACAAGAAGGCAGACAGCTTTCATATTTGGTACGTAGCATCATCTAGTGGACCTCTACAAAGTATGTACATAACAAAGACCCTAGGATTGTATTTGGGCTCCACCCTTTTTACATAGAATCAAAGAGCAAAAAGACATATCTGTCTTGCTCTTGGCTGAAAAATTTCCATGGTATTGATCTTATATAGAAATTATCTCCTTTTTGACACCTGCCTATTGAATTAATGTGATGTCCCAGGGTTCAAAGAGATGCAGGTGAGTGATCTAGGACCATCATGGTCCTCTTGTATAATATTGTATTCCAAAAAGCAGCTTAAATTTTGTACTTATTTGTGAGTTAACTTTGATTTCATTTCATGACAGGAGGGAAAAGATCTGACATATGCAAAGTGACACACACAGGGACCTTTGCTAAAACTATGTGGCATTGCAGATAAACCCTTGTTTGGTAATATGTAAATGATTAAAATAAGAAGTGGTCATGCATTTATTTCGGCTCATGGTTTTTAAGTAGATTAGATTTTGTATGGTCAAATTATTAATGAAATAAGAGGTAAAATCTGATTAAATTAATACCTTGAAACTTTTCATTTATGTTTAATATTTTATATTCTAGCCAAAGAAATAGAAGTTTATCTCACATTAACTTTGTGATGCAAATTTACCAGGTCACAGTCATGGTTTATCAACTTTAGACCATTATTCTTGAAATTGGAATAGTCTTACTTGTTTTTCAACACAAATGTTAGAAATTTGAGAACAAAAACCGTGAGGAAATATTGTTGAAAGTAGTGTAAAACCCCAGCGAAAAAACATGAAAATATGAACTGGCTCTTTACAGCTAAAACAGAGCTTCTCATAAAGTTTACCAACTTGGATTACATTGTCTCGAGGTAGCATATTTCACTTTAAATTTTCTTCTGTGTTTGTCTTTAACCATCTTCACAAGTCGAAGGGTATCAAAATTGATAGCTTCTTCTGGATAAGATAAGTAAACATTATTAAGCCTAAGCTTTGGAATCTCAGTGAACTTGAAAATATGCTGACCATATAAATCTCATCTATCATTGTTTGGTACGCTATCAAGACCATTTATTCATAGCATAATTCAACAGCAGTAACAATGTTTTGGTCTGCCTGATTGTATAGAAAAATATTTTTATTTTATGGGTGGAGATCAAATTCATATACATGAGTGGTAAAAGTGACTAAAGATATAGATTTCAATGAAATTACACAGAAGTAAGCCTTTTGACAAACCCTTTACAGTCTGCAAAAAATGTTAAAAATGATCAGATGAAAATTATGCTTTTTATCAGGGTACATCTTATATCCATATGTGATCATTATACAGTGAGAATTTTCAAATTATCTTCACAGACCCCAAACAATAGATTTCATACATATTTCAAAGGAATTCCTTTATCAGACTGCAATATTGTTTTACAATGAGATAAAAATTGTTTCTTCTAAAGTCAAATTGTCTTAAGCAAGGAACACAAGGGACACACTAAAAATTCTTGCTTTAGACATGTCAAGTGAAGTTTTGTTGTAATTGCTTCATTTGGAATCTCAGTGGCTGCTTGCTTAAAAGGCTATCAGAAACCATTGGAAACCTTAACTCAAGTAAGCAAAAGTAATGAAAAGATATTACCTCCCTTTGATAAAAGTTTATCCCTTGCATTATTTTCTATGTTAAAAGTTCATGCTTTTTAGCTCACCTGAGCACGAAGTGCTCAAGGTGAGCTATTGTGATCGTAGAATGTCCGTCGTCAGTCGTGCGTCGTGCGTCGTCCGTCGTCCACATTTTCTTTAAACATCTTCTCCTCCTAAACCAGTGGGCCAATCTTGATGAAACATGGCAGGGATGTTCCTTGGGTCAAATCCACCCTTAACTTTCCCTTTACCCTTAACAAAAAAGGATAAAAATCTTTAAAAATCTTCTTCTCTGAAGACAGCTTTCATATTTGGTATGTAGCATCATCTTGTGGACCTCTACCAAGTTTGTTCATATCAAGACCCTGGGGTCATATTTGGGCTTTGCCCCGGCCCAACCCTTTTTACATAGAATCAAAGAGCGAAAATCTTTAAAAATCTTCTTCTCTGTAACCAGATGGCAGACAGCTTAAATATTTGGTGTGTAGCATCACCTAGTGGGCCTATTCCAAGTTTGTTCATAACAAGACCCTTATGTTATATTTGGGCTTTGCACGGGTGCATCCCTTAATCTCTTCTGAGCACGAAGGGTAAAAAAATGAAAATCTTCAAAAATCTTCTTCTCTGAAACCAGAAGGCAGAAAGCTTTCATATTTGGTATGTAGCATCATCTAGTAAACCTCTACCAAGTTTGTTCATATCAAGACCCTAGGATTATATTTGGGCTCAACCCGGGCGCAATCCTTTTTACATAGAATCAAAGAGTGAAAATCTTTTTTAATCGAAACCAGAAGGCACACTGCTTTCATTTTTGGTATGTAGCATCATCTAGTAGGCCCCTACCAAGTTTGTTCATATCAAGACCCTTGGGTCATATTTGGGCTCCACCCTGGCGCATCCCTTTCAGCTCATTTGAGAACGAAGGGTGAAAATAGGAAAACCTTCAAAAATCTTCTTCTCTGAAACTAGTAGGCAGACAGCTTTCATATTTAGAATGTAGCATCATGTTATGGACCTCTTCCAAGTTTGGTCATATCAAGACCTTGTGGTCACATTTAGGGTCCAGCCGGGTGCATCTCTTTTTACATATATCAAAGAGCAAAAACGCATATCTGTCTTGCTCTTTGCTGAAAACGTTCCATGGTATTGATCTTAGGCAATTATCTTCTTTTTGCCTATCTAATTAATGTGATGTCCAAGGGGTCAAAGAGACTCAGGTGAGCGATCTAGGACCATCTTGGTCCTCTTGTTTCTATTCTAACATTATTGTTAGTTTGTTTTGAAATCATATCGCAATGAAATAAACATATAATATTCTATTGAGGTTAAAATAATCTGGTTATAAAAATGTAAACCATCTTGAAAATTATGTTATTTAGATTCACAGGCAATTTTTTCTTTCCAGCTTATCAAGTTCTTTTTTCAAACTGGGTCATTGGAATTAAAATCTATTTTACAATAAAGTGGTCCTTAATTTCAAATAATTTAGAATAAATTTTTGTAGAAAGATTCACATGGTCAATAAGCATAGTAAAGAAGGTTTTGGTGCAACATCATTTCTACGAAAAATGTTGCAACAACTTCACAAAATCAATTTTACTGGAAAATCTAACCTGAAGAAATATCATTTTTATTTGATAAATGTAAGGCATATTCATTTTGCTACAACATAACAAAAGATTAGCAAAGGTCACCAGACAAAATTTTGAGAAACTTCTAGTTATTTATAAAAAATGTAATGAAATACGGAATGTCAAATCTTAAAAATCGCATAATATATTGTGTTTCAGGCTTGTTTTTCTGATTAAGCGTGCAGAGACGACTAGCTTGGGCATTCTGGGACTTTCTAATGAAACCTTTTTTAGCTCAGATGAAACGAAGTGCTCAATGTAAGCTGTTGGGGTTACTTGATGTCCGTCGTGCGCTGTGAGTTGTCAATTTTTACCTTGTGGACCCTCTAGAGGCCATGTTTATAGTCCAATTAACCTGAAAATTGGTCAAAATGACTATCTTGATGAAATCTCAGACAAGTTCGAAATTGGGTCAAGTGTGGTCGTGGTCAATAACTAGGTCACAGGGTCAAATCTTAGAAAAACCTTGTGGATGCTCTAGAGGCCATATTTTTAGCCCAAGCATCCTGAAAATTGAATAGAATGATTATCTTGATGAAATCTTGGACAAGTTTGTAATATTTGGTCAAGTGGGGTCAAAAACTAGGTCACAGGGTCAAACTTTAGAAATACCTTGTTGACACTCTAAAAGGCCTTATTTTTACCCGATCAACCTGAAAATTGAATAGAATGATTATCCAAATGAAATCTCGGACATGTTCGAAATTTGGTCAAGTTGGGTCAAAAACTAGGTCACGGTCAAATCTAAGGAATACCTTGTCGACTCTCTAGAGGCCATTTTTTAGCCCTATCAACCTGAAAATTTGTCAGAATGATGATCATGGTGAAATCTGGGACTAGTTCAAAAATGGTTCAAGTGAGTTCAAAAACTAGGTCATTGGGTCAAATCTTAGAAATACCTTGAATTTTTTTTTTAGATTGTTAATTCAGGTGAGCGATAAAGGGTCACTGTGGCCCTCTTGTTAAAAAAAACCAGCAGTTGAAAATATTTGCAAATGCTGATTTTGTTTGGTTGAGAAGGGGTGGACCCCTTAATGACATCACAACGTCAAATGAACAAGCTTCAAACCCTTTTTAAGTTGGAATGCGGAGCAATTCCAACTTAGATTGAACAAAACTGCAAAATGAACACAAGATAATTCATCTCAGGTTTTTTGATGACACATATCACGTGAACAGGATGTGAATACACTCCGGCCTATTTTGTATATCTCAACTTGACACAGACATACAGTTTATTTCATCAAAAAGAAATAATGTTCAACAATTACACAACTATCACTTCATGTAAATTATTAACACGCTAATTTATGTTTTATACGAACTTTATTGAAACTTGCATTCGAATTTACTTGTAGCAAATGTTTACATTACTATATTTGGAAATCATGTGATAAGTCAAGTCAAATAAAGTAAGCTATTGACAACAGCACTGTCCAATCACGTGATCTGCTTATTTGGTAATACGCGACCTGTTTTTCATAGAATTGTGGCAATAGCACAAGCCAATCACGTGATCTGCTTATTTAGTAACGTCGCGACCTGTTTTTTGTAGAATTATGTTATAACTTCTTTTAGAGGTCTAGTTTTTCTTTCTGAACATACCGACTGTTGAGCGCAATACTGTTCTAAGTCACTTTTTTACAAAAATCAGTTTCTACCATTTTTAATAATGTCTTTAACCAATACATATTCTGGCAAAATTACAGATTCAAATTCAAAATAATTATTGAGTTATTCTCTATTTCTATAATATTCTATCTCAGAATTTCATTTTATTTTTCTGCAATACTATTCCAAGGTGACTTGAGATAGTATTGCGGAAATAAAATTGAGAAAGATAAAAGATTTTCTACTGCAATACTATTCCTTAATTAAGTGTACTCATGACCTGTATCTCTTTATTGATTTTTTAGCTTGTTTACTTGTTTATTTTCTATCTATAAGTTATGTCCTTGATAATGACATCATAAGATCATAACTTTATGACATCATTTGCCCCTACTTAGTGATCATAACAACAGCAAGTTTTATTTCCAAATATTATTATTAAAAGGTAAGGCTTTAAAAAAATTAATGATAATATATTCTTAAGCATGTTATAAAATAATTAAAGATCTCAGCAGCCTTCATAAAATACATATTATTTATCTCACAATTTCTTTGTGCAAGTTATTTTTTGCCACGAAATTGATTGTGTAAATCTTTTATACTTGAGGAAAACAGTATGGGAAAAGATAATTTACTTCAAAAAAAAAATTTCTAGTATGAATGGGTGAATTCAATAAACTTTTTCCCCGACATATAATATAGAACTCTAAATGAATTTAATATATATGAATAATTTGCTTTTATAAACAAAATACAATTTTGGTTTATACGGTTAACACAGAGAATGAGGTTTCTTCAAGCTACCCATCATCAGGGCTACAAGAAGTTCTGGGGTAGAGGCAAGCAGTGTCTGGCAAATGCAGTCACTGCAGCTGTGTTAAGCCTTAGTATAAAGCCATGTACATGGGTCACTGAAACATTGGACAATATTCTAATAGAAGGTGACCACCTGTATAAAAGAGTTGTCACTCTTAATGATTCTATAAATTACCTGACGCCAGAAGACATTCCTAAAGATGTTGCTCTATATTCCCATTCACTACATGGAGTATTGTTCAAAAGTTCTGAATTGGCCTCATCTTTAGAAGAAGTGGTTGATTTAGTATTCTCAAAGGATAAGGAAACTGTTGGTAGCATCTTTACCATGGGTTGTACAAACCCTTGCTACACAAGTGCAATTATAAAGTCACAAAATGTGTTCTACTTCTTTGATTCTCATAGCCGGGATGAGCATGGAATGTGTATTTCAGAAGGAAAGGCTGTGATGACTTCCCACAATGATAAAAAGTTATTGTGTGAGTTTATTCAAAAGTTGGCACTGTCTCTAAATCTGACTGACGGTGTTCTATTTGAAATTAATGAGCTCTGTATGGATGAGGAGTCTTGTATGAAGGATGATGCTAAGTCAGACAGCAGTTTTTCAGGTTTTAGTAATATGAGTGACGGAGAGTATGACTGTAGGCTTGTATGGGCTCACAATAAAACAGATAATGATACAAATAGCAGTGTTAGTTCTTGCTCTAGTTTAACATGGCAAGATTCTGATTTGGATCACAAAACTGACACTGACATTGAAATTGTAGATAGTATTCTTGATAGTGCCCTTAACAACTTAAATGACAGTGCTAGTTACTTTGACTCAATTGACATAGATACTTTAACAAATGAGCCTTTTGAGAAGGAAAGCAATACAGATATTTGCAGTGGTCATGATAGCAGTCTATCTCACAGCAATGACATTACAAAAGATCCTGATTATAATTATGATGGAGACGGAGATGAAGATGATGAAGATGATTTGCCATTGATAAAACTAAGGAATCAATTACAAAGGACAAAAAATAAAACTAGAAAAGGGTTTAGATATTTAAGAAACAATCATGGGTCAAAAAATAGCATTAATATGGGGAATGATAAAAGAAGGGTTGATGAAGACAAGAGTAATGTAGGAGGCCAATGTAGAGGCATTGGCACAGATGAGAGTTGTGCAAGAGGTGGGATTAGAAAGGATGTTGTAGATGAGAGTAATGTAGCAGGCGATGATAGAGGTGTTGGTAAAGATGAGAGTTGTGCAAGAGGCTGGGGGAGACAGGAGGTTGTAGATGAGAGGAATGTAGGAGGGGATGAAAGAGGTGTTGGTACAGATGAGAATAGTGCAAGAGGTGAAGATAGACTGGATGATGTAGAAGAGAGTAATGAAGGAGGTGGAGGCATTGGTATAGATGAGAGTAGTGGAAGAGGTGGGGGTAGAAGTGTTGATGTAGAAAAGAGTAATGAAGGTGGCGGAGGTGTTGGTACAGATGAGAGTAATGCAAGAGTTATGACAAGAAGGGATGATGTAGATGAGAGTAATGTAGGAGGAGAGGGTAGAGGTGTAGCTACAGATGAGAATAGTGCAAGGGTTGAGGGTAGAAGGGTTGATGTAGAAGAGAGTCATGTAGGGGGCGAAGATAGAGGCATTGGTACAGATGAGAATAGTGCAAGAGGTGAAGATAGACAGGTTGATGTAGAACAAGCAAACAATGAGAGTGGAGATATTTTGAATGATTCTATAAATGTATTGAATACTGGTAATGAAGAAAATGATAATAGTGTGAGAGAGAGAGTTTCAAGAGGAAGAAAAAGGTATAGAGAACCGGAAAAGTGGAATAGGAACATAAGAAAACGAAATAGAAATAGTGGTTTGCCTTATATATCAGGTTTACAAAGAAACTAGTGGATGCTAGAGAATTAAAACCAGGATGTGGTTTGAATTGCAGATTTAAATGTAATTCTTACTCTTCAGAGAATGACAGAAAAAGCATATTCCATTCTTTTTGGAAACAGGGCAGTATTGAAAAACATAGGCAATTTTTGCAAAAGTTTGTCAAAAAAAAAGAAAAGAAAAGTCACAAGATCAAATGTAGTGATAGACGAAAGAACACATTTTCATGGACTCTTCCTCTACCAAACAAGGAAGAGTCTGTTAAAGTTTGCAAAAACTTTTTCCTGGCAACCTTATCAATTTCTGCCCCAATGGTGTATACCTCATTCAAAAAGCTCAACAATTTAGGCATTATTGAATATGATAAGAGAGGCTGTCATTCAAACAGACCAAATAAAATATCTGATGAACAGTTTTGTGCTGTGGTTAATCACATTGGTTCTTTTGATACAGTTGAAAGCCAATATTGCAGAAAAAATTCAGCTAAGAAATATCTGCCAAGTGATTTAAACATTGCTAAAATGTACAAAATGTTCTCATCCATTTGTTGACAGAAGGGCATTGAATGTCTTTCAGAGAAAACATACAGGGATATTTTTAATAAAAAGTTCAATTTAGCTTTCCAGAGACCTTCGAAGGATCGTTGTGACTTCTGCACAAGTTATTCTTTTTCTTCTGAAGGAGAAAAAGAAAAACTGAGAGATAGTTTCAATAGACACTTATCAAATAAAGAATCATCTAGAACTCAAAAAAATGAGGATAAATTAAAGGCTCAAACTAATGATGATAAAACTTTTCTTGCAGTATGTTTTGACCTTGAGCAAATTTTATTGACCCCCCCATAGTAATGAATCATGCCTCTATTATAAAAGGAGACTAAGCACCTACAATTTTACCATTTATGACCTTGGCAATAAAGATGGTTTCTGCTTCATGTGGAATGAAGCTATATCAGGGCATGGCAGCTGTGAAGTAGCATCATGTTTATATTGGTTTATAAAAAACCAGTCATCCAAAGGCAAAAAGAATTTTGTATTTTATTCTGACAACTGTTGTGGTCAGAATAAAAACAAATTCATTTTAACTATGTACTGGTATTGCATTAATGCTTTCAATCTTCATAGTATTACTCACAAATTTCTTGAGAAGGGCCACACCCAGAATGAAAATGATAGTATCCATGCCACTATTGAAAAAGCTTCTCGAAATATTAGCATCTACACAACATTGCAATGGTCCGCAACTGTTAGGACAGCAAGAAGAGCAAATCCATATTTTGTAAAAGAAATGAGTTTGAGGGATTTTTATGATTTTAAAACTGTGTCTGACAATTTAAAAAACTTTACTGTGAACCAAGAAAATGAAAAGGTGATTTGGAATGGGATTAAACTATTAAAACTGTCATGTGATAAGCCAAATACTTTCCAGTACAAAAATGATTATGGGGGTATTTGGTATGAGGTGGATCTTCTAAAAAGGTGTAGGTCACTTGTTAATGTGAGCAATATCAACCTTGAAAATATAAATAATGATCTAATTCCTATCTCTAAAGATAAATTCACTGATCTTATCAGTATGTGCAGATCAAACATAATACCAAGTGTTCATCATCCTTTTTATTTGTTGCTGCCCCATGAGCAGGACTGAAGAGTAAAATTATGGATGTTAAGTTTGACTATCAAACACCAAGGGTTTTGTGTTGATTTTTTTATGTTACTTTTTCTGATTGTTAACAGTTGTGTCATTTTTTCTTAGCCCTTTTTCCAAGTTATTTAAACCTTTTTTCACAATTAGAAACTTATTTTTAAAAGTCCCAAGAGAAGAAGATAGCATAATTGAATTGAATATCAGAATGGTTCATCATATTTTAGTGACTTAAACTTCACAACTACAGCAAAATTTAGCTGTAGTTACATGGTTTTGGTCCATCATAGACAATTATTTAATATTGAAAAGCTTGTTTTTTAAAACATTTTAATAACTGGAAGCTTTATGAAAACAAACATATTATTTAACAGTACTGTAAAAAAGCTGTAATCATTATACATGTATTAACCATGCCTGTTGATTCAAATTTGTCTATAATTATGTCAGGACATTTACTAATAAGTTCTTGATTTATTTTGAATTGTGAATGCTTTTCAGTACTTGACAAAATTAATGTCAATTAATTGTATTTGATTGACCAATGTATATTTCAAATTAAAGAAACTTGATTATGAGAATAAATTGATCATCTATAAAAAATTAAGTTTTGCTGTCTTTGTTGTTTAATTGTCTCTATGTTTAGATTTTCCCATTGGTTACATTCCTGTCTTATTGCATGAGAAGCAAAACTTATAAAAACACAAATTAATTATCTTTTTACACTCAAAAGAAGAAAATGCAATAGTATTGCAGTAAGTATTGATTAAATTTTTCAATGCCATATTGTTCTATTTCTACTTGGAATAGTATTGCATGCATTTTTTCTTCAAAAATGAAAGAATTTTTCCCGCAATACTATTCTAAGTTGAAAAATGCAAATGATTCTTTAAAAATCATGTTTTCTTGGAAAGTTAAATTTTAAGCTAACTTAAATTGTATTGGATAAAATGATATCAAAAATACAAGTCATTATTACTATTATAGAAAAAATGAAACAGTTTTTTCTTCCTCCTGAAAAATTCTGAAAAATGACATAGAACAGTATTGCGCTCAGCAGTCGATACTGTTTACACACTTCAACAAAATATAGCAGTTCAAATGATTTTTTATCTACTTGTTTCGTAAACCATTATTAGAAACGTGCAAAATCTGCAGATTGTTTACCTGTATTAACAACCCAATCCAGCAAATATTCTCTTTTTATTACTTCTCTTAAAAAAATGGAACCCAATTTCCAAATAGAGCGACAATTTCACTTGATGGTGGACGCAGCAAGGATCCATGAAGGTATTGATCCACAAGTTTAAGTGGTAGATCAAATGTCAATTTTGTCTATACATGTATAGACAAAATTTACCTTTGATCACTCACTCTAAATTGCGGGTCTATAGGCAAACATTTATCTTCTCTTTCTGCTCTTGTCCATTGTCTTTAAAATTGCTTAGACATAATTTCACTTGTGCAAAAATATGCATGTTTGCAATCCTTTAAATATCATTGAAGATTATCACAATTTAACTATGGCCTTTTTTTTTTATCAAATATCTGAACCAGTTTACCAACCTCACGTGTTTTGCCTTCAGGGGCCATGTTCAAGAAAGGTCCTACGACCGAAATTTGATCGTATCGCAATCGTACGATTGAAATTGGCTTTCAAGAAACATTTTTGGCTTTCGAAAAACATATATCGTTTAATTTACGCATAAATTTGCGTTACCTTAAGGCTAGTCTTGAATTTTGTGATTTTGACTGTGCAGGCATAATATTTTCTCGAATTTCATTTTTATACGCAGCCTGGGGGCTTTTCTTGTGAGCACGTCTTCTCCAAAATTTTTAGTTGGATTTGGATGGAACTTTCATAGAATGTTCCTAATCACCTGACCTTGCGCTTAAAGTCACGGTTTGGTGAATTTCAGCCGCGTCATGAAAAAGAGCCTTCATGTAAAAAAAATCTTGTTAACACAACTTCTCCCTCATTTATGGACCGATTTGGATGAAACTTTCACAGAAAGTTCCTAGTCACCTGACCTAGTGCCTATTGTCATGGTTTGGTGAATATTAGCCGTGTCATGGAAAAAGAGGCCTTCATTTGAAAAATCTTGTGAACGCAACTCCACCTCCATTTATGGACCGATTTGGATGAAACGTTTACAAAATGTTCCTAGTCATCTGACCTAGCGCATATTTAAACGCGGTTTGGTGAATTTTTTAGTCAAAAGTCGAGACGTATTATGTGATCACCGGGGCGGGAGGCGTCAGCTTCGTTAGTGGCTTGATGTCATAGTCTCTTGAACGCATTCCAACTTATCAGTACTTTCAGTACTTTGATTATTGAGAGTTAGCTAATGCCTGCACTTCAAAGATAAATCTCAGCAATTATTGTGAGATTTTTAAGAAAGTTAAAAATTTGACAGTGATATTCAACCACAGTTACCTTAAACCCTGGACACTAAGGAGAGTTGGGAGTCTGAGACTCCTGAGTTTACCTGCTGAGACTCCTTTATATTGCAAGTAAAGAGTTCCATAGACTTCCATGATCATGTGAAAATAATTTGAATAACTATCACACAGGGCAGCTTCCTTTAAAACCCTTGCCAAAATTGTTGTTCTTTTTACAACAAAAGTTGTTGAAAGTAACAGCCTGCTTGCATCTAGTAGTATTTTGAAAGAAAACATTGGTTAGAGAAACTTGTGGAAAAGAAGAAATTGTTTGTCACAAGCATTTTTTTCCACAATGTCTTCTGATTATGAAAAGTCTGACCCTACATTAAGCTTTGACCCCTTGATTTAATAAGTTGGGAGTCCAGTGGATTCCTTACTCAAACAAGCTAGTGTCAAACACTGTTTATCCAATACCTGCAAAAATTGGGACACTAATCATATGTTTTGACATCAAATTTCAGGATCACATCTTTAAAAGGTATTGGTTTATAAGCCTGAAGGGGAAGAAAAGCAGGAACAATCAAGAGTTAGACAAGCTTTTTTGAATAATACTAGAAAACCGAAATGTTTGACATGAAGACATAAGGGATATTGCAATCTTGGATAAAAGTGCATCAGCACAAGATGATCAATTGAACATTAATGAGGAATCCAAGGCAAGTCATAACTAGGGACATGAAGACATTGTAGAACAAGGAGACCAAGACAGATATTCACCAGCACCAAATATTGTATTTTATAATATGATCTACGTCGCGGGAGTGAAATAACCCCATTGAATATTTTTGATATTACACGGGTGTTATTACACTAGTGGAATAAGTATGCAAATGAGCTCAGATCGAATAAACTGCGAAAATGAGGTCATAATGTATAAATTGTGACGTCAGTTTAAAACGGCGTTATAACTTTCGCGGAAAATTGAAATGTTGAAAGATCAAGATTTTTAGTAATTTTTCGCAAAAATTCGGGTCATATTATAATAAGAATATATAATTTGTGCTCATTAAATACCGAATTTATTAAACTCATCATCTATAAACAGATAAAAACTCGGCGTAGCCTCGTTTTTATCTGTAAATAGATGACTTGTTTAATAAATTCTGTATTCCATGACCACTCATTCAATATCCTCTTAGGATGTACCTGAAGTCTTACAAACAAAGCATCCTGATGGTCTTGAAGACATAACAGACAAAGCAATCCAAGAGAGAAGATCTCCAATATAAACAGATTTATTAAATGTTCCTCAAGTATTCAAGGTAAATCAAAATGATGAACAAGGAGGTATAATGGAATCAGGGGTTGAGGGTAGCTTATCGTCGGCACAAACTGTTGTGTGTTCAACAAATCATGAAGAAATTGGTTTACAGATTGTTGCTGTGTCCTCAATCAGTGACTCGGATAATTCTATGGCTTTGGGCTCTAACTCTTCATGTACTTATCAAAGTTGTGCCCAGCAGTCAGACAGCCAGCATCTGTCTAGCACAGAAGTAGAGGCAATCGGACCGATAAATATAAAAGAACCTTGTAATGAAAAGGTTTTAACCAAACGGGTTGAAGAAACATCAAATGCAAACATTGAATCTAAGCATCCTGAACCAATGTTGAATGAACCTATGATAGTGCAGGATGTTGTACATTCAATAATAGATACAAGTGACAATGTGAACAATTCAAGTGATCGTGAAATTGACTCTTCATATGATAGAACAAGTCAAACTGACAATAACACTACTTCAGCTAATAAGGACTCTTTTTCAACTCACAGCAATACTAATGATGATAACGAAATTGTCTTAACAGAAAACAGAATTGCCTCAACTCCCATTATAAGTGAGATAGATCATAATATATCTACTGTAAATAACAAAACTGATTCACCAGATATTGAAATGATTTCACCGGATAAAGAGATCAATAAGATTGATAACATAACTTCCATGGCAGCTTCTTCTGGACCAGATGGCCAACTAGACAAAACTGGTTTAACACTTAATGAAACACAGTTAGACAATACCCAAACTGATAACAACAATGACTCAGCTGAAACTCTGCCTAAAGCTAAAAATCAAGTAAGTATAAATGTATCAGTACAGACAATGCTTTTAACAATTAAAATGAAAAGAGTATTTTTGGTTAGCTATTTTGATTTAGCTGTGCCCAAAATTCATGTTGTGTGAAACTGTTGTAAGCTTACCTGATCAACCTGAAATTTGGTCAGAATGATTGTCTTGATGAAATCTTCGACAAGTTCGGGTCAAGTTGGGACAAAAATGAGGTCACAGGGTCAAACCTTAGAAAAACCTTGTTGACGCTCTAGAAGCCATATTTTTTGCTTGATTAACCTTAGATTTGGTCAGAATGATTGTTTTGATGAAATCTCAGACAAATTGGAAATTGGGTCAAGACGGGTCAAAAACGAGGTCACAGGGTCAAATCTAAGAAAAACCTTGTAGACACTCTAGAAGACATATTTTTTGCTGGATCAACCTAATGAGGTCACAGGGTCAAATCTTAGAAAAACCTTGTTGACGCTCTAGAAGCCATATTTTTTGCTTGATTAACCTTAGATTTGGTCAGAATGATTGTTTTGATGAAATCTCAGACAAATTGGAAATTGGGTCAAGACAGGTCAAAAATGAGGTCACAGGGTCAAATCTAAGAAAAACCTTGTAGACACTAGAAGACATATTTTGTGCCGGATCAACCTGAAATTTGGTCAGAATGATTGTCTTGATAAAATCTCGCACAAGATCGAAATTGGGTCAAGTGGGGTCAAAAATGAGGTCACCAGGTCAAATCATAGAAAAAGATTGTAGACACTCTGGAAGCCAAATTTTGTGCTCAATTAACCTGAAAATTGGTTAGAATGATTGTCCTAATGAACTTTAGCTCAAGTTCCAAATTTGGTCAAGTGGGGTCAAAAGTGAGGTCACAGGGTCAAATATAAGAAAAAACATGTAGACACTCAGGAAACAATATATTTTGCTCAATCAACCTGAAAAATGGTCAAATTGTATTTCTGGATGAAATCTAGGTAATGTTCAAAATTGGGTCAAGTGGGGTCAAAAACGAGGTCACCAGGTCAAATCTTAGAAAAACCTTGTAGAAAATCCTGGAAGCCATATTATTTGCTCAATCTACATGAAAATTAGTCAGATTGAATGTCTTGATGAAATCTCATACAAAATTGGAATTGGGTCAAGTTGGGTAAAAAATGAGGTCACAGGGTCAAATCTAAGAAAACCTTGTAGACACTCTAGAAGCCATATTTTTTTGCCCAATCAACCTGAAATTTTGTAAGAATGAATGGCTTGATAAAATTTATGTCAAGTACGAAATTGGGTTGAGTGGGGTCAAAAATGAGGTCACCAGGTCAAATCATAGAAAAACCTTGTAGACACTCTTGAAGCCATATTTTTGCTCAATTTATCTGAAAATTGGTCAGAATGATCATCTTGATGAAATCTAGGTAAAGTTTGAAATTGGGTCAAGTGGGGTCAAAAACTTTGTCATGGGGTCAAACTTTAGAAAAAACTTGTCAGCAGTCTAGAGGCATCATTTTTTGCCCAATCAACATGAAATTTGGTCAGAATTCTTCATCCTTTCTTAATTTACTTTAAACAATTTTTGACAGTTCATCTAGGTGAGTGATTTAGGGCCACTGTGGCCTCTTATATTTTAATATATCTTGTGTGCATGGTCTTATTTATGACTCAGAATCTTTAAACTTTGTCAGATGGGTCGATAATTGTAGATCTATGTGAGATAGTAGCTGGAGGCTAGGAAAGGATGTAATGGTAGTACTGGCGTGAGAAATACCAGGAATCCATTGTTAGGTGCTCCAGCCGCCGCGATATAACTGAGATAATGTTGAAAGCGGCGTAAAACCCCATTCAATCAATCAATTAAACTTTGTCAGAATGTATGTCTACATAATATCTCTGAAAAGTTGGAATATGGGTCATGTTGGCTCAGAAACTTGGTCAAAGGGTCAAATCTTGGAAAAACTTATGATGTGAGCTTGCAAGGGATTACATTTTTCAAAAAATATTCTTATACTTTGTCAGAATGTTTATCTATGGATATGATATCTCAGGCAATTTTTAACATTTGTCCTAGGAACTAGGTCACAGGATCAAATCTTAGAAAAACCTTGAATGCATTCAAGTGGCTACATTTTTTTGCCTGATCAACCTAAATATTGGTCAAGAATATTATTTAATTGAATACAATCAAAAGCAGTCTTTTAGCCATTCATAAAGATTTTCATCATATTTTGTACATTCACATCTAATTGTATAGCTGATCTTAATTTCTTACAATAGTTGAAGCTTCTAGCTCAACTGGCTGAAGGCCACTGAGGCTTTTGTCATGGTGCTGTGTCTGTTGTGCATCTCTCTGTCTGTGCATCTGGTCGTAAACTTTTTAGCTGGCCTGTTTTTGAAGAAAACACAAGGTATTGCCTTGGTGTAGTCGTCATTGATGTTGTCGTCGGGCAAAAACTTATACATTTTGTGATACCTTTTGGTAAGAGATATGGCTTTCATATTTCACATTATGATTGCCTGAGGCAAGCACTTTCTGTTGGCTCCCAGTTCAAGGTCATTAGTCAAGGTCAAGGTTATGTATCAAGGTGAAATTAGTGAAAAAAATGCAAAACCTTTGACATTTTGTGATAGCTTTTGAATGGCAAGTGATAGGGCCTTCATATTTCACATGATGATTGCCTGTGACAAGGCCATTCTGCTTGTGCCAGGTTCAAGGTTATAAGTCAAGATAAAGGTTATTGTTCAAGGTAAAATTTGTGAACAAATATAACTCTTAACATTGTTCATACCTTTTGAATGGTAAGTGATAGGGCCTTCATACTCTACAGGATTGCCTGTGACAAGGCCTTTCTGATGGTACCAAGTTCAAGGTAATCAGTCAAGGTCAGGTCATTTTTCAAGTCAAGTTTTTATAGATTAAACTAATATTAGCCATAACTTTAGATTGGTTAGTCATAGAGCTTTGAAATTTCACATGTGCATTACTTTTGAAAAGACTGTCAAATGCCTAACAATGGCAAGGGATGGGTAAAGGTCAAGGTCAAGGTCTTTTGGTGAAAGACACTCTTAAGTGACATTAGAACTTCAAAATTCACTTTAACTTTTTATTGGTAAAGACACTTATTGTTGAAAAGTGGTATAAAGCAGCATTTTTTGCTCAACTATTCGTAGAATGGGGGGCTATTCCAGTCACACGGGTGTTGACTTCTGCAATGATGTTGGCGTTGGTGTTGACGTTGGTGTCAGCAAATTGCTTTGATTAAGTTTTTATGTGCAAGTGTTTAAAATCCCTGTTTCTACTAAAGCTACTGCTTAAAAACTTTGGACAAGCTTGTGTGACCTAAATATCAGCCTCTTGACAAATATTTATTTCTCCGATTTTGAATTTAGTGGAATTTTAACCCTTTTCAGACTTAGAAAAACCTGGTTAAGTTTTTACATGCAAATGTTATATATCAGTTATATCTCTATTTCTACTTAAGACATTGCTTGAAAACCTTCATATGCTTCTGCGACCATAATATCAGCCTCCAGACAAAGATTAATTACTTTGATATTGAGTTTAAGAGACTTTTAAACCTTTCCAGACTTAGAAATTCTTGGTTAATTTTTTACTTTCAAATGTTGTTTATCAGTTTAAATTATATTTCTACTTAAGTTGTTTCTTGGAAACTTTGCACATGCTTTTCCGACCATAATATCAACCTCTTGACAAAGATTCACTTTTCTGATATTGAATTTAGTTGAATTTTTAACCTCTTTTGGACTTAAAATTCTTTGTTAATTTTTTAAATGCAAATTTTGTATATCAGTTATATCTGTATTTTTTACTTAAGCTGTTGCTTAGAAACTTTGAACATGCTTCTGTGACCAGAATATCAGCCTCTTGACACAGATTCATTATTCTTATATTGAATTTAGTGGAATTTTTAAGCCTTTTAGGACTTAGAAATTTCTTATTTAGTTTTTACCTGCAAATGTTATCAGTTATATCTCTATTTCTACTTAAGTCATTGCTTGGAAATTTTGCTTTTGCTTCTGTGACCATAATAGCATCTAGTCAAAGAGTCTTTTCTCTTGACTTTCATATAATGGAGTTTTCCAATGTGGATATTGATTTACTGTTACTTTCCAGCACATGGAATAGTCAAGCTTCACTGTCCTCTGCCAGCTCTTGTTACCTCTGCTATTATTGGAGAAAACCCGAGATATTGCTTTAGCATTGGTGTGGTCGTTGTTGGTAGTGGTGTGTGTTGTTTTATCATGTTAAAACTTTTGCTTTTTTTGTGATTTATGGTTCTTCTGAAGTCATTCAATTGGAACTTGGTACACATACTCATCATCAAAAAAGCAACCTTTTCTATCAAGGGGGATTACTCTTCTTGAAACATTTTGTGAAAATAATGCCCCATATTCTACCTATTTTTTTTCCCACCATCAAGTATTTTTCACACTCCAGCAATTACAGCTGAGCGTATGCACCCTTGGCGGTGCTCTTGTTCATTAAAAATTCTTTCCTCAAAAACTGCAGGATGAATTTTAACCAAACTTCACAGGAATGATGCCAGGTTATCCTCTTTCTAAATTGTTCAGTTTATTTATCCAATGAAAAAATAAGGCTTTAATGGGTGTTGCTAATTTCCAGATGTGGTATTAAAATATGTCAGGGTTTTCAATTGACCAGTCATTTCGAGTATTTACCAGACAAATGGTCAATGCTGGTTTTAACCAATCAATACTGATCAATACCAGTCAATACTGGTCTTTTGGTTTTTGATTGGTCAATTCATGTAAGAATACCCTACAATATATTATCATGCCATTATGCACCATATACTTATATTATTGTAAAAAAAGACTAATAATTAATGTTTTGGAAGATAAAGCAATATGCTTTATGTCCACACATTGAAGGATCAGGGGCATATTGATGACTCAGCCTGAAAAAAGTTGTAACTGCCTGTAAACATATAGGCAGTTACAAATGTTTTTGCGCTGAGCCAGTGATATTGTTTTATATTTTTTGTATGCCTTTCATTTTTAGCTCACCTGAGCATAAAGTGCTCAAGGTGAGCCATTGGGATCGTAGAATGTCCGTCGTCCGTCGTCAGTCGTGCGTCGTCCGTCGTGCGTCGTCCACAATTTCTTTAAACATCTTCTCCTCCTAAACCAGTGGGCCAATCTTGATGAAACTTGGCAGGAATGTTCCTTGGGTCAAGCTCTACCAAAGTTGTTCAAATAAATGAAATCCACCCTTAACTTTCCCTTTACCCTTAACAAAATGGGTGAAAATATGAAAATCTTTAAAAATTTCTTCTCTGAAACCAGAAGGCAGACAGCTTTCATATTTAGTATGTAGCATCATCTAGTGGACCTCTACCAAGTTTGTTCATATTAAGACCCTGGGGTCATGTTTGGGCTTTGCCCAGGCCCAACCCTTTTTACATAAAATCAAAGAGCGAAAATCTTTAAAAATCTTCTTCTCTGTAACCAGATGGCAGACAGCTTTAATATTTGGTGTGTAGCATCACCTAGTGGGCCTCTACCAAGTTTGTTCATATCAAGACCCTTTGGTCATATTTGGGCTTTGCACGGGTGCATCCCTTCATCTCTTATGAGCACGAAGGGTAAAAGAATGAAAATCTTCAAAAATCTTCTTCTATGAAACCAGAAGGCAGACAGCTTTCATATTTGGTATGTAGCATCATCTAGTGGACCTCTACCAAGTTTGTTCATGTCAAGACCCTAGGATCATATTTGGGCTCCACCCGGGCCAAACCCTTTTTACATAGAATCAAAGAGGGAAAAATCTTTAAAAATCTTCTTTAATCGAATCCAGAGGGCACACTGCTTTCATTTTTGGTATGTAGCATCATCTTGTGGGCCCCTACCAAGTTTGTTCATATCAAGACCCTTGGGTCATATTAGGGCTCCACCCGGGCGCATCCCTTTCAGTTCATCTGAGCATGATGGGTGAAAATGGGAAAAAGTCTTCTTCTCTGAAACCAGAAGGCAGACAGCTTTCATATTTAGAATGTAGCATCATCTTATGGACCTCTTCCAAGTTTGTTCATATCAAGACCCTGGGGTCACTTTTGGTGTCCACCCAGGTGCATCCCTTTTTACATAGAATCAAAGAGACTCAGGTGAGCGATCTAGGACCATCTTGGTCCTCTTGTTTCTATCTGTCTATCTGTCTGTCTGTCAGCAAAACTTAGCATAGCAATAATTCCAGCCTACTCAAGTTACAATCCTCTAATTGGGCTTAATGCTAGATCTCAATGATGCCCATCTAGTAATATTAAAGATAGGGCAATGAGATAAGGTCAAGGTCTTAAACCAAGGTCAAACATTCAAAACATTAACCAAAAATATTAAACATTGTAGATAAATTCAAGGCTGATGGGGATACATATTGATTTGTCTTAATATTATGCATCTGCTGTTGAAAAGGTCAAGGTCATGTTATAAGGTTATGGTCATTTACCGATGTCAAACATTCCAAAAAATTAACCCAAAATTAATACATTATCAGCTGAGCCTATTTAGGATAGAATTTTCATATTTTGCATGATGATAGATCTCATTGAAAGGCTTCAGCTGGTGACAAAGTATAGATCATGTGATAAATTCAAGGTCATATATCAAGGTAGAATTTTATAAAAACAATCTACTTCAAGCATTTTAAAAATACAATGTGCATATTTTGCATGGACATATTAGTCATTCATTTGCAACTGCAGATATGAAGGTCATGTGAAAAATGTCAAGGTCATCTGTTAAGGTCAAATTTCTAAAAAGAATATGCTGTTTGGGTTGCACTTGTTTTTCAAAAACACATCTTGTTTATGTTTCTCTAACAGGAGCAGCCTTCTCTGATGATTATCTGTGAAGAAACTGATAACAACAGTGATCTGAATAAGTGTACTTCAAAAGAAAATCAACTAACTGGATCAGCGAAAGAAGGGTCATTAGATGACACAACAAGTTCGTTTAGCATACCAGGAATTACAGAGCCAATATTCTGCAAAGAAAATGACATTAGTGATAATCAAGGACAAAATGAAGATGGACCTTCAAAAAGACTGTTTAACCATTCTCTTGATGGTGATGTTAGTAAAACTACCCCTAAGATAAGTGATGATAGGCCAAATGAAAATAAGAGTAACTATTGTAATGAAAAAATGTTAAAAGTCAAAGGCTCAGTGTCCTTTGCTAGCTTAGTACTCAATCCCAATGAGGAAAGACCATTTATGGCTAGTGATGAAAATACAAGATGTATGATAAAGAATGGTGAGGTTAAAATGATAAAAAATAAGGAAGAAAACCGTTATAGAACCACAGAAAATATAAGTATTTCTAGAGACAATGGTGAATCAATTCCAGACCAAAAAGGTAGAAACAGGGATAATATTAATGCCTCTGGTCAACTTGAAAGTTGCAATGAGCCAACAAACAATATTCATCCCATTAATGCAGACGAGAACAAGTCTATTGATTCTGATCTAGGTTTAAGTATTGTGTCTGTAAGAGGCAATGTAGATAATGAGGAAACATACAGCAATCAAAACACTAATGTCTCCCAACATTGTAATAAGGAGGTAAGTAATACTGCAGCTGTACAATCAAACCTCCCCACACATATAGGTAAAACTGCAGCTGTAGATAATGAGGAAACATACAGCAATCAAAACACTAATGTCCCCCAACATTGTAATAAGGAGGTAGGTAAAACTGCAGCTGTACAATCAAAACTCCCCTCGCATATAGGTAAAACTGCAGCTGTACAATCAAACCTCCCCACACATATAGGTAAAACTGCAGCTGTACAACCAAAACTCCCCGCACATATTTACCAAGGTGACCAACAAACGGGTAATCAGAATAAAAAGACAGCTGAGAGTAATAGCACTGGTGCCATGGATACAACAGAGCCCTTAATGATAATGGATGTTAGGTCATTGTCAGAAGCCATTGTCTCTGATACAGATGACATGTTACCTAACTCATCTAGCTACATGCCAGGGACAGTGACAAATACAACGGATAAGACATTGAATACTAGTAGCCAATCAATTGAGGCTCTCAGAGATATGTGTTCCTCCGTGAATATGATAGCATCAGGTGGTATGAGCAAACACCAGGATGAAAGGCTGGATAGCACTACAGAAAACAATATAACTACACCCCAAACAAATGTCAATAGAGTCTCAGGTCCAATTGAAGGACGCTCAGATGTGTCTTTACCTTTCACTTCAAATAGTTTTACTGTAAAATCTGAACCACTAGATCAAGGATATAATGCTGCTGAGGGAAGTGTATCATCTCAAAATGCGTCAAAACACCCTGTGCAGAAGTCACTTCTCTCCAGTTCTCTTATTGCTCCAAAACCTCAGGTTTGCATCCCTTCTACTGGCAGTGTTGTCCAACTAGTTGTCTCTCATCCCGGATCAATATGTAAAATTGCACCAGGTATTTCAATGAGAACTACTGTCCAAAATCCAGTTGTTGTACAAGTTGTACAAAGTACAACGGCAAAGCCATCATTTCCAAAACCGTCATATGAAAAAGGTTCCAATCAGAGATTGTCAAAGAAGAATGCTGGAGTAACTAGTAGACCTGGAAGAACTATGAATGAGAACAGTTCTTCTGAAGCAGTTCAAATTCCTGATGTTTTTGACTCAGTGGAAATTCAACCAATGAACATACGAAATGTTGGGGTATCAAAGATCACAGAATTGATAGCTCGTAAGAACCCTATACCTCCTTACAAACCACCGCCTATACCTGACACACTCAAGTCTAAAATCACATCCAATCAACAACATCCATGTTATGAATGCGGGGATAGTTTTCTATTTGAGAAGAGTCTCCGTATGCACCTTTCTCGGAGAAGTATAAAGATCAGATACTACTGTGAGAAGTGTTCTTTAAGAATTACATTTACCAACAAATGTCAGATGCTCAATCACCTGAGGGGACATCTTAATATAGAAAAGACGCAGGCTGTACCAATTCACATCAAGTCTGATTCAATAGAAATAGCCACATATTATGAAGAAATAGCCAACTCCAATTACTTCAAGTTCTTAAATGACTTTCCAGGGGATATTGAAGCGGAAGAACGGACAAGAAAATTCCAATTTCAATGTCCATTTTGTTCATTTATGTGCAGCACAGTTTCTGAGCGCTTAGAACATTTTGAAAAAAAGTCAGGAGCCCTGTTTTATTGTAATCTATGTCCTTTATATATGGATAATCAATGTGGTTTAATGGCTCATAAGCTTATTCATGAAATAAACAGGAACTCAAAGTTTAATAAGCTTGTATGTCCAGAGTGTGGGGAGGATTTCTCGAAAGTACCAGGAACTGCTCAGTTCTTCTTTCATATCAAACATAAATGCTTACATTTAAGTCGCTTCAGTTACTTCAAATGTCTCAAATGTGATTATTTTTGCAGCAGTGTAAAATCTATTGAACATCATCTCCTTTACAAATTGGAAATGTACTACAAATGTCAACACTGTCCTATGGCCCTTCGGACTATTAGCAATTATAACACCCACGTGAAAAACCTTCATAGCACTTTAGAAGTAAAGAAAATCAAACCATCATTGTTATATCGTTGTCACCATTGTGGAACATTGATTAACGATAAGGACTTCCTTAAAACTCACATAGCACATCATGTGACTGATATAAAGAACACTACAAGAACCATCTTTCGTTGTATTCAGTGTACACGAGTGTTCCAGAAGAGGGATCAACTGATGGCTCATTATTCAGTGGCTCATAAATCTCTTCCTAGTAAATTTGGGTTTTGTAATTTTTGCTGTAAAGATATTGGTGAGGCCTATAATTTTGTACTTCATGTGCTGTCTTCCCACACTGATGCGTCCGCTCCTGTACAGATGGTTTTTTGTGAGGAATGTGGGGAAGTATGTGATGGGACGGATGGTCTAAAATCTCACCGCTGTATCATGGCTTCAAACACTTTGGGTGCTGCAGTAACCAAAGTACCAACTGGAAATGGTATTAGCCAGAATCAGTCAGGGACAACAGACATACCAAATATACCAGGACTTCGAATGATTCTTCCAAAGCAGACAACATCCGATAAAAAACCATTGAATAATGTAGATAAAATGGTACCTGTAAAATTCCCATTTCCTAAAAAGTCTGGGGCACGCAAGCCTCAAAACAAAAATAAGCCAATACCAGTAGCAAACCCATTACCACCAAACTTACAACTATCAGAGAGTGTAAGTCCTGTATGTAAAATATGTGGTGAAAATTTTCATGGCAAAATACACAGAATTAATCACCTCCGAAAACACAGAGATAATGATATATTCATCTGTATCACCTGTGATGAAACAGGCTTCAAATCATACCATGACTTACGCAGCCATGAGATATTGTGTACTTCTATGGAAGCTCAAAAGAATAAAGAAAAGGAAACAAAGCCTAAAGCTCAAACTGCACGAAAGCATACTACACCAAAAATTAAGATACGGAGACAGGCAAAAGAAGAATTTTCTGTGGAACTTGTGCCTGACACGCGGACATTTGCAGATCCATTGCCAGCAGATGTTGAGAAAAAGTGTGATCAATGTGAGGCAGTATTTACTCGCAAATCCAAGCTTGATGAACACAAGAAGAAGGAACATGGTCTACACCCCTGCCATCTCTGTGGACTGATGCACAATTCTCAGTCAGCTCTAAAGAAACATTTGATTCTCAGTCACGAAGGAAAAAAGCTGCGATATTATTGTCTTATTTGTAAAGGTAAGAAGATTGATAAACACTTCAGTGAGAAGTCCAACCTCGAAAAACATATGCGTCATAGACATCGGAAAAAACAATGGGACGATTTCATGATAGAACCACAGATACCTGGACTACACGGGAAATCTGTTAGTCCGGAACCTGAAAAACGAAAACTTGATGATCACTCAGACAAGCAGAGTGAAGAAAAACCAGCAAAGAAAGTTAAGACAAATAATGACTGTGACTATAAATGTGCAAAATGCCTTTTTACAAGCATGCTAAGGGATGATTTTGTAAAACATGTCAAAGAGCATAAGGACTCTTTAACTGTGCAATGTTTAGAGTGTGGATTATGTTTTTCAGTTCTTCCTTCACTAAGAAAACACCTGTTCATTGTTCATAAAGTGAGAGACTTTGATAAATACTGCATCGATAATGACATTAGAGAGCCAGAGGAGATGGTCAGTGAGGCGATACCAGACATTGGTCCTGAAGAATCTGACAGAGAGTCGAGTGAAGAGGAGATAGAAGTAGATACAGTAAACCCACTCGAATGTCAAGTTTGTTATAAAACATTTGAAAATGAGGCTGCTCTTAAGGGCCATATAAGAACCCATGGGATGGCCCTTATCAAAAAGCTACGAAAGAAACCTAAAAAAGGTACAAAACTTGACTCCCAAGAAGGTGAATTAGCGTTACATGAGGGGAAAGATAAGATACAAGATGAAGGTGATGTAGATGAACCTATGGAAAAAGAATAGCCTATCAGAGACATAAAAGGGGTTATGAGAATAAATACTGAGAATAATGAAAGTAATACATATACTGAGAATAATGAAAGTAATTCATATTTTTTGTGTAGTTAATTATTACCAGTTCGAAAAAAGCTTGCAAACACTATTTCAATCAATTATTATCAGTTCGAAAAAAGCTTGCAAACACTATTTCAATTAGATTTATATTTGCTTCGAAAGCAATGAACAGCTTTTACAAGTGTAAAAAAGGGTTGAAGTTTATGCGCTTTCATTGCAGAGTCAAGAGCATACTATTCTGCTATTGTTTCTCTGTCAGTATATCTTTCTGCAAACATATATTTCCAATAACTTCAAGCTAGTCTCAGCCTATCTGCATTCAGGATGACAAAATGATTGCAAATTATACTTTGTACACAAGTGCACATGCAAAGCAGGACATTATTTGCAAACAGTTTGCCACATTTTGTCATCTTGATCAGAGGACTGTTCACCCGTAATAGTTCACAAGGTTTAACTAGGTTTAACTTTAACAGTGTTAACCAGGGTTTCCTAATGATTTTCATTAGAAAGCCTCAGTCAACAATGTGAAAGATCACAAGTTCCAAAATGTTGTGGAATTATTATGGGTCAACTACCTTAATACAAGGTTGACATTCAGAGTCTTGATAGATCTCATTGCACTGGATCTGCAAAAACCAATTTTAATGTCATTTGTGCCTGAGTTTTCATTGCTAACTGAGAAATTTCTCAATTAATAAAAAAAAAGTATGAACATATGAGATAATGTTGATTTGAACAATTAAATTATATCATCTTTAATGTTCATTCATGTATATCAGTATAACAACAGAATTATGACCTCAATCTCACGTTGAAATTTGAGATCATTTTTAGTTGAGAATGAGGAAAGTGTTATTATCTTGGGCCCAGATAAGATGTCATTAGATAATAAGGACAATAATAGTTAGAAAAAAAATAGTCATTTTACTATGTTACCAAACTCTTTTCCATTAAAGGGTATTTTCAAAATTATTCTAATTGCCTTTTTTAGATATGGACACTTAAAGTTGTTTTACTCTAATCCTTTGATTTAATTCTTAACCCTTTGTCATGCTGGATGCACTAAATGCGAGAAGGTATTATTTTTTGAGATTAAATTTTTAAACTTTCTGTTTCTGAAAAGAAAAAACAGGTGGAATAGACAAAGATCAGACTGCACATAGGCTGATGATTGTCTATAGCTTCTGTCAAGGCAGTAATATTATGGGATCAGCATGACAAGGGTTAAAATATACCCAAAAATCAGAGAAAACCCACTGTATTGCTATAGCCTTGGCATTGCTATAGCCTTGGCTTTATTGTCCTTGTTATGCGAAAAGTTTAATATTTGGTGATACCACTGGTTCTATGGAAGGTATTGCTTGAAACTTGGCACACTCGTTCACCATCAAAAGAGAAACCAATACTGCAAGGAGGAAACTCTGGATGCAATTTGTGCGAATTATGCCCCTTTTCCGGCATAGATTTTTATCTACCACCCAGCACTCGACAGCCAAGGGTAGACACCCGTAGGCGGGGCTCTTGTTTTAGAAAAATGGTTGAGATAATGTCATTGTTTCGGTGTCATGGGTGTCGTAGGAATTGGCATGACAAATTTCAACCATAGTCAAATATCTGTTGTTGCAGAAAAGCTTAGCTTAACTTTAAGTTATTTCCCTTTGGTGTTTTCATACTTGCACATCTAGCAGTGTAACATGTGTATCTTGTGACAATTTGCCGCCTTAAACTCTCTGCAAGAGATCAACATTATTGGTAATTATACCGTCTATAAAATGTGGAATAAATGTCCAATATAACTGACATATACTTATGAATATTTTGAATATGCTAGTTTGACAATAACATTGATCATGTAATATCCAGTGATGCTGAAGATTAACAAACATATTTATTCTCTAGAATTGCAATACTATTGATAATGTATCAGTGGTGCTGATGATTTACAAATGCATTGATTTTCTAGAATTGGCAATATTATTGACAATGTGTCAGTGATGCTGAATATTTACAAACATGTTTATTCTATAGAATTGGCAATACTATTGACAATGTATCAGTGATGCTGAAGATTTATAAACACCTTGATTATAAAGAATTGGCAATATTATTGACAATATGTCAGTGGTTCTGAAGATTTTTAAACACTTGGTTCTAAAGAATTAGCAATATTATTGACAATGTGTCAGTGGTTCTGAAGATTTATAAACACCTTGATTCTAAAGAATTGGCAATATAATTGACAACGTGTCAGTGGTACTGATGATTGATAAATACATTGATTCTATAGAAGTAGTAATGATATTGATCAAGTATGGCCCCTGTGCAAAAATTCATTACACATGCGGTTGTTGACAGTAACTTTGCCCTAGGATATAAAACCTTCCTCAGGCTCAACTGAGAATTTTCTCAAATTTTGATATATAAATGTTTGAAAATAAAAGGTAATATTAATAAGTTGTAATACATTAAAATGATTATAAAAAAACGGCTTTAATCTCAAATTGAAATTTGAGAAAATTTTGAATTGAGAATGAGAAAAGTTTTATAACCTTGGGTCCTGAAGCTATTGCAGACAGTATAGACGAAGATAAGGCTGCATGAACATTCAGTCTGATCCTAGCTTATACTCATACTATCTGGTTTGTATTCTTTTTACCCCCCACCTACGAAGTAGAGGGGTATATATTGGTTTCACCATGTCTGACTGTCTGTCAATCTGTCCGTCTGTCTGTCAATCAGTCTGTCCGTAGACCTTTTCGTTTCCAGACTCTAACTCAAGAACCAAGTGACCTAGATTCAAAAACCTTTACACAAATGTTGCTTATGATCAAAGGTCAAGGTCACAGTGAATCTTTGTTTAATTTTCGTTTCCAGACTCTAACTCGAGAACCAAGCGATCTACAATCTTGAAACGTAATGCAAATGTTGCTTATGACCCAAGGAAGTGCCCTAATGTTTTGGGGTCACATAAGTCAAAGGTCATGGTCACAGTCAATTTTTGTTCAATTTTCATTTCCAAACTCTAACTCAAAAAGCAAGCAATGTAGAATAATGAAATTTTATGCAAATGTTGCTTATGACACTAGGAAGTGCCCTATTGTTTTAGGGTCACATAGGTCAAAGGTCAAGGTCACAGTCAATTTTTGTTCAATTTTCATTTCCTGACTCTAATTCAAGAACCAAGTGACCTACAATCATGAAACTTCATACAAATGCTGCATATCACCTCAATATCTGTTACAAACACATCCTGCACTAATAGCACTTTCATTTTGACAAATGCCTGTGGGAGGTATAAGTCCGCTCTGCGACAATTCTAGTTTTGAAATGGGAAATATTTGAGGAAGACTGTTTTAAATGCCCTGTGAATTGTAAGACCAAAATTTTAATTCAGATGGATGAAGTGGAGCCCTGATAATGATATTCATACGAAATGGCCACAGAAGAAAGATTGTTGTATTATATTGTTTTTATGTCTGTCTGTATTTGTGCTCAAACTGTTACAAAGATGTATTAAACACTTGTCATGCTGAAAGATCTAGGCATTTTTGTATGAAAATCAAAAATACTAAAAGCTATGAATACTGTAATTTCTTGAGCTTTGATGAAATAATTTTCATTATTTTGTCATGTTTATCAACCCTTTTCTTGACTTCAATTACAAGATTTGAAAAAAAAAAGATGAATGAATAAAGAAATTGGGGAATCCAAAAACTAAAGATAGGAAACAGTATTATTTGGTTGCTACAATGTGTTTTAGTTATGAATGATACAGTTTACAACATCATGAAATTGTCAAAGTTAATGATTTTGGAATCACTTTTGAACGAAATTGAATGAGTTCATTGAGTGAGTTTTGAGTGAAATTAAAAGGCGGTAATCCAATATTGCAAATTTTGTTCAGGATGAACAAAATTAGCAATATTTATCACCTCCCTTTATCAAAATATGTTTACCAGTTCTATCAATAGTTTCCTTTTTCCTTAAGAATAAATCAGACGCTTAAAAAGTTCAATTTTGTAAGTGAAAAAGCATTATTCTAACCATATTCATATTGATCTTATCGTTTAAGTCCTTTTTGAGAATTTTTGAATGGTTTGAGTGAGTATTTGGAATGATTGAATGGAGTGCTGAATGAGCAATTTGGAATGGTTGTGATTGAAATAAGTGTCAATTTCACAGTGTAACTAACTGTATCACAGGGTCAGAAAACTCAGTAATTGAATGGAAAAGGGTTTTTATATCAGGATGCCAATGTTTTTTGTTTTTTTTCTGGCACTGTATTGTTTTGACTGTACAAGTTTTGTGGGGGGGATGGGGGAAGTCAAAGTTTGTTACTGAAAACCTGTACTACTTGATACGATGTTTTTTTTGTAGAATTTAAGAAAAAAATAAAACCAAGAGATATATCTTCTTATGAATTTGAAAAGCAGTGTTATATTCTATGTTTTCAAAAAGGTTTCTTTCCCAACAGTGGATGTTAAAGGGATGAGCTGACCATTATTTGGTCATCCTGGATGCAGCCTGGAATTCGAACCAAAGACCCTCGGTCTGATCAGGGCTTAAGCTCACTGTCTATATCACTGTGACAAGAGGGACCAAAGTTCAAGAACGACAATTTAAAGTCGTAGTTTTGCAAATAGCTTGGAAACGTTGTAATGATAATGCCCTTGTTCTCTAAACAAATGATCAAACAGTAAAATATGATGATGGCTCAGCGTGAACAGTTGTAACTACCTATACATTTATAGGCAGTTACATCTGTTTTGCACCGAACGATCTATATGTTCCAAAATGATAGATCACTGGTTCCGCCCTTCGACCTCCGATATAGCAGACGTTGCAGATAATGAATTGTTAATTATGCCTCCCCTTCGAAGACTGTATAATCCTTTGCAACTGTCGGATTGTCGGTTGGTCCGTCCGTAGACTGTTTTTGTCCGGAGCATATCTCATAAAGTATGCAAACTAGAATCATGCAACTTCACAGGCGGAGAGATCTCATGTCATGTTTTGTTTTTCACAAGAACCATAACTCTACTCTTTACAAACATCTCTTGTTGTACATAAAAATCTTTGATTTTCAACATGAAAAAAAAAGTAAATCGTTAACATCGTAACTTCAGCTTTCGTTTAAGTGACCCATCCACGAAAGTATTTGAAATGAAAAGGCAAAAAATGTCTGATGTTTACAGCCAATTAATATTAGTGAATTGCGTCATCAATCGACTTTTAGCACGGCTGTGTTCGGAGAAATCCGGGGTATTGCTATAGCCTTGGTATCGCCGTTGGCATTTTTGTTGTCTTGCTAAAACCGAAATTTTGTTACATTTCTGGTTCTATTCAAGACATCCACTTGTAACTTAACACACATGTTCAATATCAAAAGGGCAAGCCATACTAACGAGGGAGGGTACTCTAGATGCATGTTGTGCCAATTATGCCCCTTTTTTTCAATTTAAAGTTCTTAAGTGCCGAGCATTGGCACACATTGGAGACGCTCTTGTTGAAAGGCAGCTGCCATCTGTTTATATACTATAATGATAAATAAAATGAAAAATGAGCGTTTGCGTGACATTTCCAACAATTTGAAATGTTGGTGAGGTTCAAACATTGAGAGGCATAGTCAGCCACCAACCCTAATATTAAAGTAACCTGATGGTCTACAGATACTTTGGGACCTTTTGTAACTACATAGCGCAAAGTGAAGTCTCTGGTTGGACTGAGTGGATGAACAGGCTGACTAGAGTCTTTGTTTTGCGTATATGTGAAATTGTTTGAAATCTCACGCACATGTTCAAATTATCCAAATCTGCGGATAAGGCCGGTTGTTTTTGAACATTGCACCGAGGTATAACTTGAATATGGTATTGTGACGGATCAAAATAGTGAATACTAGTTATACTGTTATCAACTTGGCGTTGTTCGCTTCGGTGTTTGCGTTGTTGTTGTTGGCTTTGGCGTGACAAACTTAAGCTTTAGTCATATCGAGGGTTCAGCGCAAGACTATACAACGTATAGACACTTGGCACAGTCCTGCAACAAACCATCAATATATCTGCTGTTATTGAAGTTATCTAGATGATACATAGTATGTTGCCGCCGTCCTAGCGCAGTTGGTAGCACGTAGGACTGTCAATCTAGGGTTCCGGGTTCGATCCCCGACGATGGCACTCATTCTTGCCGACTATATGTCTCTCACCAATGGGTTGATAATCGTATACCTATGAGAGATAGTAGCTGGAGGCTAGAAAAGGATGTACTGGTGAGAGAAAAACCAAGAATCCATTGTTAGGTGCTCCAGCCGCCGCGATATAGCTGAAAAAAATGTCGAAAGCGGCGTTAAACTCTATTCAATGAATCAATCAACATAGTATAATTACAAGAGCTACCAACACTATTCAGGGGTATAAAAACCTAAACACCCTCATGTATTAATCCGATTCGCGTATTCATTGTTTGATTATGTTTTAGTTTCACACCCAAATGAAATTTAATGATATTCTTATCAGCTCATAAAAGAAACATCGTGGACAAGGCTTTTACATTGTTTCCATTTTGACTTTTTCGACACTTTCTCCCCCTTTGGAAATGCATCCATACCTACATGTATGGGTTTAACGTTTCAAAGAGGTACCGCAATCAAAGATGTTTGAGCATTGGATGCATATAAAATACCCCTTTGGTGGTAAAGCTTGGTTAAAAGCCGATGCCTAGTTCTAGATGAACATTCAGCCAGGGGAGATAAATACTGATATTGTTTTTTCACGTGTCTCGGATTGATAACACCCCTTTAAATATTCTTAAGAGTCCCATCTCCTAGTTTTGGTGAATATAAAAATGTAAACAACGAAAAATAATAAAAAAAAAATCACTATATGATAACCAAGTTCAAAGGTACACACACACATACACACACACACAGATCATAGATCATGAGTTCCTAAATGTTGCAGAACTAATACGGGCCCGCTACCTTAAAAGGACAAATACGGAAAGGAGATCTGTCAGATTTTCGAGACTTTACCTTTATTTTTAAAAACAGCAGTGAGTTCTTAAAGTAACTTTTGGGTTTTCTTTATTTTCAAGTTATAGCTTTATTAGACAAACACGCTTCATTCACAGTATGTTCCCGGCGACCATGGCAGTCGAAAACTTATCACACTATAGAAGTTCGACGGGCTTTTATTGGTATTCAAGTTCTGTTAGGTTACCGTACGTTTTGGAATGGTCATTCAAGGTATCCGTGACAAACCGCGCGTAAAAACGAGTTGTTGAACCCCGGTGATCTGACGGCGCACTATTGTTTTAAAACCTATTGTCTGTTACGAACGTTTGCTGCATCCAAGTCTGCAACGTTCTGATAGGACTGTCACATTCTAATCAAGGTTTATCACTCAAGTTCTGTCAATTCCAAATACGGGTATACCCGTGGCGCGGGGAAGTTGAGAAACAAAAGGCTGCATCAAAAAGCTTCAACAACCAGAGAACGTGACGGATCGTAACGCAACTTACGATCTCGTATATAGGACGGTCTCGTATATAGGACCGTATGCTGTAACGCACTGTCATGTTTTGTTGCAACTATAATTATTTTCGTTTTACTACGGTCTTCAAAGTATTTGTCTTGGAAAACGTAATGGCAGTTATAACATTTGCTTCGACAGTCTGGGTAATCGCAATTTGTTACGTTTGTCGATTCCGTTACCCTACGTTGCTTCACGGTCACTCCATTTCGTCCACAGTGGCTTGAAATGTGGCTGCCGTGGCCGCCTGAAACATAGTGTAAACAAAGTGTTAACGTTCATCGTTCAAATTAATTTATATATAAAACGGTAAGACAGAAAATAATGATAATAGCATGCGATTGGTTCATGAATGCACACTTTGTGAACGACCCTCCTCAGTTCAAACTCGTTATGCTCTTACAATAGTACAAGTATTTTACGCTGTCATTGTTAACGGACCGTTGTCTGATTGTAAGAGGATTAAATCTAACATAATGTCCCTTATTTAGTGTTGTTTATTCGGTGCGAGTGCTCGTGACTGTCTTTTCACGGCATTAGTTCTAGAAAATGATTTTAACCATTATCTAAAGTTAAATGACCTCTCGGGAACAGAACGTCTTGCCAAAGATACAAAATGATACTTCAATTACTCAGCGAGAAACAGACGTATGACAACTGGGGTCTGTCTAACTAAACATCCTACGATCATTTTTGGCGTGAGTCAAAAAAAATAAGTTGGTTCTACAGTGGTAGCCTACATGTTAGTAAGTGATACTAAATATGGAACTCTGCAATGCATCATCTCATCGAGGATTCTGGACATTGAGATATTATAATGCAGAATCTAACAATGCCTGAAAACACCAGATACTATTTGTGATTTTGACTTAAGATTGATTTGTTAAGATGTAAGACGTTTAGTAAAACGGGTCCCTGCTTCACACTAAGCCATCGATTTGGGACCCGTCATGCGAAATGGAACCACCTGGTAAGTGCATAATGTACCGACCATGGTAAAACTATGTAGGTATATGTAGATTTTGCGTGGTGAGCCGTGAAATCTACTTTTAACGGTAAAATTCTCGTGCTATTCTTTCAAGATAGATAAAACAGGTTTAAAAATACCTTAAAAGATACAAATTACCTTCCAAATAAAACGTATTACTTGTCTAAGATTGTAAGGTTTACTAATTTATGTACTCTCAAAATTGACAAAGGAGGGATCACGTTCAATTCTTATCATATGTTTTTTTAAGTATACCCGATATACCTATGGTAATGGACTCAACGCCTACGTCAGAGCTCAGTTTTGAAAATACACCTGTACAGTCCGACCGACCAACATTGCAAGTGACGTCATGGTTTGTTTATTAATTTATTGCCGCGTGAAATATGCAAGGTTTTATAAATAGAAAAAAAGCTGGCATCTGATATGTGGCAAAATAGCTCAGGTAGTAAGCGAGTTCGGACATACGAAAGTATTGTATATTTAATATCGAGGTTCGAGTCTCTGTCAGATCACGATTTTTTGTATTACATGTATTATGATCTTTTTTAATGTTGTTTCAATAGAGAAAATTACATTATTTTAAAACTGAATCGTTTATTCATTATATGTGTAATAAAACGCCATTTTATTTTTTTTCTTTTCTCTGCTAATGTGTCAGTATTTCAAAACTTTTCTATTTTCAACTCCCACACATGTATTCATAATTATCACAAAATGGAAAACGAGTTCGTGTAAAATTGACGTCACTTGCAATGTAGGGGGGGGGGGGGGTGGTTTGTAGGTGATCTAAATTTTATGTTTTTAGCTCACCTGAGCACAAAGTGCTCAAGGTGAGCTATTGTGATCGTAGAATGTCCGTCGTCCGTCGTCAGTCGTGCGTCGTCAGTCGTCCACAATTTCTTTAAACATCTTCTCCTCCTAAACCAGTGGGCCAATCTTGATGAAACTTGGCAGGGATGTTCCTTGGGTCAAGCTCTACCAAAGTTGTTCAAATGAATGAAATCCACCCTTAACTTTCCCTTTACACTTAACAAAAAGGGTGAAAATATGAAAATCTTTAAAAATCTTTTTCTCTGAAACCAGAAGGCAGACAGCTTTCATATTTGGTATGAAGCATCATCTAGTAGACCTCTACCAAGTTTGTTCATATCGAGACCCTGGGGTCATATTTGGGCTTTGCCCGGGCGCAACCCTTTTTACATAGAATCAAAGAGCGAAAATCTTTAACAATCTCCTTGTCTGAAACCAGATGGCACACAGCTTTCATATTTGGTTTGAAGCATCACCTAGTGGGCCTCTACCAAGTTTGTTTATATCAAGACCCTTGGGTCATATTTAGGCTTTGCACGGGTGCATACCTTTATCTCTTATGAGCACGAAGGGTAAAAATATGAAAATCTTCAAAAATCTTCTTCTATGAAACCAGAAGGCAGACAGCTTTCATATTTGGTATTTAGCATCATCTAGTAGACTTCTACCAAGTTTGTTCATATCAAGACCCTAGGATCATATTTGGGCTCCACCCGGGCGCAACCCTTTTTACATAGAATCAAAGAGCGAAATTTTTTTTAAAATCTTCTTTAATAGAAACCAAAGGGCACACTGCTTTCATTTTCGGTATGTAGCATCATCTAGTAGGCCCCTACCAAGTTTCTTCATATCAAGACCCTTTGGTCATATTTGGGCTCCACCCAGGCGCATCCCTTTCAGCTCATCTGAGCACAAAGGGTGAAAATATGAAAACCTTCAAAAATCATCTTCTCTGAAACCAGTAGGCAGACAGCTTTCATATTTAGTATGTAGCATCATCTTATGGACCTCTTCCAAGTTTGGTCATATCAAGACCCTGGGGTCTCATTTTGGGTCCAGCCGGGTGCATCCCTTTTTACATAGAATCAAAAAGCAAACAGGCATATCTGTCTTGCTATTCGCTGAAAACATTCCATGGTATTGATCTTAGGCAATTTCTTCTTTTTGACATCTGCCTTTCTAATTAATGTGATGTCCCGGGGGTCAAAGAGACTCAGGTGAGCGATCTAGGACCATCTTGGTCCTCTTGTTTAATGTTTGTGACCTATTGTTGTATATATTTTATGTGAAATGACTTTGTATGACGATGTGCTTTGTACTATCTGTCTGTCTGTTAATGCATCCTGGAGCTCTCCGCCCTTAGGACATTACATATTTTTAATGACCATTCTACTTTCGTTTATATACTTAGCCAAAAAAGAAACTTTACATGACTTACTGAGGGCTGTAGTGTCGCTATGAAACCATAAAGAATACAGATGTTACTATTACATGAAACTTGAAGGCAATATCCGTCGGTTTATGGAAGGGTAGTACCGGATGTTTGTAAAATGAGGATTTTATTGGAAGTCAAAGGACAAAGGGGTCGATTTCAAAAATCACAGAAATGATTTCAAGATTGTCGGTGATGTTTTGAGTATAGGTCCTTGACGTTTTCGTGCTTAAAGTCGTTCCAAATTCATGATAGACCAACGTCTGATCTAAACACGCATACTTGTCTTGAAGTGGTAACTGGGCCTCTACATGACGTCACAAGTAGCCTATCTCATCTCGACCGACACTTCATGTGGTTGTAACGATTTTTTTGTTAATTAATATGGGTTTAAAGGTCACTTTCGATAGTTTTACATTTAAAATTCGACGGCTGGTGCACATATCCATAGTTTCTTGTCGTTTTTCACAGTACGGCTAGAGCTTTCATCTGAGGCACCAGTCGCCATTCTCTCCTAGGCGTATCACTTGCCAATTTTGTGGGAGAGAAATGACACTTATCACAATGCTTTTTGTCAAATATGGGATGAAAAACGGCCGAGCCAGAGGTCGAACCCACGACCCGATAAATGAAAACCAGACACGTAACCGATTGTCCTAACCGGGCGCGGCAGTTCTAAACCGAGATGTTAAAATGTGAATTGCCTGTCCCGAGAAGCCAAACTTAAGAGTAGCGTTATAAACAGACATTCAAGCTCTATGTATACCTGTAGTCTGATTTCTGCCTTTATTCGATTGTTGTTACATACCCGTTTCAACAAAAATGTACAAACTATTTTGTTTTTTCGTGCCGATGTTAAAGAATGAGTGTGACTGAGTATCAAAAATCACTCAAAATGAACTTTGGGTAGCTCAACACGAGTATGTGACCAAAACCGGAAGTTACACACGCATTAGCTCGGACTAGCTTCAATCGCGCAAAATACTGCGTCTGTGTAGTCTCTGTAGCTAGTCCAACTAACACATGTAAGTAAAGTTGGCCTATAGCCACTGTAAGTCATTCAAAACAGACCAACAAGTATGTAAAGTTTCTTTTTTTGCTAAGTATAGTTTGTTTAGTAATACGTTATCTGAATGAGCTCTACTGACTCCAATGTAGTTTTCAAGAAAAATTGTTAAATGCACATCCACGTAAAACTTTAAATTTATATACCAAAGCGTGTTTTCATATTAACATATTCTTTTCTTGTTTTTCTTTTATTACTGGAAGTGTAAAACAATTATAAAATCCACCCAAAAAGTATCTAGGAAATTTCATAATTAAACACTTTTATCCAAAGCAATGGATAAACTGACTGTCTCGTGGCTATATATATATTGTTGACATATATTTGTGTCATTTCTTGTTTAGTTGAAATTGATACTTGAATATATTATTACCGACACTTTAATGATACTTAAAAGTACATTTGGACTCTTGTTTAGAAAATAAAGCACTTGGATCGTATTTGTTACAGTACACATGAACTACCTTGCGTTAAAAAAAGGAAACGTTTGGGATATATAACCCCAATTTGTACAAGGGAAAAGATACAAAGTAGGATAATATTCTCAAATGTTTCGCCAACGTTTTCATCCTAAGCGCAAGGACAGATCCGATGATTAAAAACAAGAGGGCCTGTATCGCTCCACTGGCTTAAAAATCTCAAGATCTGAAAGAGAGATATTGAAAATAGAAGGTAATGAAAGTCACCAGCATTCAGAAGGAATTCCAACTTTTTCTAAGTTGAAACTTACTTATGAAAAAATGAACTTATTTAACTTATATGGAAATTACAAGGAAAACCTCTATTTAGATATCACTTTAAAACAAGAGGAACATAATGGCCATAAACCGCTCACTTGGATTTAATTGATCCAGTGGATCTCATCAAATCAAAATTTCATGAACAATTTTTGAAGGGGGTCATCAAAGGGAAATTCTGGTACGGTCTCATTGAAATAGATCCAAAGGCCCAGGAGGAGATATAATTCCAAGATTTAGGGTCAAAATAAGCTCCGCCCTACCACGCCCATATTTTGGGGTCAATCCAAATTTCTTGAACAATTTTAGAAGAGGGTCACCAAAGGAACATTCTGGTAAAGTTTCATTGAAATCGGCCCAATGGTTCAGGAGGAGATTTCGTTCAAAGATTTCGGGGTCAAAATAAGACCCACCCTGCCACGCCCATATTTGGAGGTCAATCCAGAATTTTTTGAACAAGTTAAGAAGAGGGCCACAAAAGGAAGATTCTGGTAGAGTTTCATTGAAATTTGCCCAATAGTTCAAGAGGAGATGTCGTTCAAAGATTTCGGGGTCAAAATAAGACCCCCCCTGCCACGCCCAAATTTGGAGGTCAATTAAGATTTTTTAACAACTTAGGAAGAGGACACCAAAGGAACATTTTGGAGTCAATATAAGCCTCCCCCCCCTGCCACGCCAAAATTTGAGGGTAAATCCAAATTTCTTGAATAACCTTAAAAGAGGGTCACCTAGGGAACATTCTGGTAAAGTTTCATTGAAATCAGCCCACTGGTTCAGGAGAAGATATCGTTCAAAGATTTGGGGGTAAAAAAAGCCCTACCCTGCCACGCCCATATTTGGGGGTCAATCCAAATTTCTTTAACAACTTTAAAAGAGGGTCACCCAAGGTTAAATCTGGTAAAGTTTCATTCAAATCGACCCAATGGTTCAGGAAGAGATGTTCAAAGATTTTGGGGTCAAAATAAGCCCCGCCCTGCCATGCCCATAATTGGGGGGGGGGGGGGGGGGGGGCAATCCAAATTTCTTGAACAACTTTAGAAGATGGTCACATAAGGATCATTCTCTTAGAGTTTCGTTGAAATCAGCCCAATTGTTCAAGAGGAGATGTCGTTCAAAGATTTTAGGGTCAAAATAAGCCCCGCGCTGCCACGACCATATTAAGGGGTCAATCCAAATTTCTTGAACAACTTTAGAAGAGGGTCACATAAGGATCATTCTGGTAGAGTTTCGTTGAAATCAGCCCAATTGTTCAAGAGGAGGTGTCGTTCAAAGATTTTAGGGTCAAAATAAGCCCCGCGCTGCCACGACCATATTTAGGGGTCAATCCAAATTTCTTGAACAACATATAAAGAGGGTCACCCAAGCAACATTTTGGCGAAGTTTCGTTTTAAAGAAAAGTTTACGCAGGGGCGGGCGCACGGACGCACGACGGACACCCCGCCATGACAATAGCTCGCTGCCCTCGGCCAGTGGAGCTAACAAAACAACACACAATAAAAATGGCTATCTTTAGTTGGCTAACCTGTGAAAATCGATTAAGTTCGAAAGATGGCCACCCGATCAGAAATACTAAGTTTGCTGCAAACTTGCAGTAAATGTGCCGCAAACTAATATGCTTGCGAGAACAGTTTGTAGCAACTTAACATGTGTTTGCGGAAGAAAATCCATTTCCTGCAAATATCCTGCAAATTCCTTGTAAAAAATGTATTCCTGAAACTATTCGCAAACAGGAAGTTTGCAGTAAGTTTGTGAAGATATATATTTTGTATTATTATTTAGATCATGCACCTTGCAGGAAGTTTGCAAGAAGATGAACTTTAAGGAAAATCTTTAAGTTCTTACTGTAAACAGCTATTTTCAGTAATTAATAATTGTTTACCCTTCCCATGCTGATCAAGGTTTTTCCCGCTGTACACTAGGCGTTAGCAGACAGTATAGACTAAGACCAGCCTGGATATGTGTGAATTCTGATCTAAGCATACACTGTGTGAAAAGTGTGAAAATACTGGTGGAACAAATACCGGAACAAATACCAAGAATTTATTCTTATATGATCCATTCACTTCATTATTACTAAAATAGTGTTTACCGCAGCGGTAAACTCTATTAAAAAATATCATTTTCATTAAAATGAATGTATATATATTTATCTTTATGCACATGCTCAAAGAATCTCACTGTAGATAATTCATTAGCCATCCCTTGATTCCCAAAAAAATGAAAAGATACAATCTTGGTACAGTATACAGTGAATATAAAAAAAGAGATCAGATCATATAGCAGAGGCCACCAAGAGGTTCAACACAGAAAATGTCGATTTATGGTTACGGAATGTGCCTTCTAGATTAAAAATATATATATAAACTGGAAACGTTTTGAACCTTGCGAGCCTTCCCAGATAGTGAAGTCTGTCCCTAGGTTGGATACTTTTCACCCTTTCGTTATGTTTTTTTTTGTTGTTGTTAAACAGCTTACAAATATAAAGTTAACTATGTCATCATTGCCGCATACAAGCAATTTTTTCCATCATTGAAAAGTTATATGGCCATTACATGTTATCGGATAATGGGCTTTAGAGGAATGAACAAAAATAAAAATTTCCCGAACAAACTTTGTATTGTTTTCTGCAGAACATTATTTGATTTTTACGCAAAAAATATGTGTATTAGAAATATTATTTGTTTCAGCATTATGTAAAGGTCGAACTCACACACTTGTATAAATGACAGATTACGGCCCTGTAATTTCAATAGGTACACTACTCGCCTTATAAGGGAGAAGTCCAAGATTCACGCCTCGGACAGGTTGTATGTTTTTTCCTTACGTATGGGGCGTTTTGCTATTTCAATTTGTAATTATATAGGCTCCTTTGCCTGAGTTTCAATTAAACGTTCCCATCGAAACTTTCTTACTGTGTCTTACCCTACAATAATTCTGTGAATTGTTCAAGATGACTTTATTATATTAATTAGAAATGGGATCCTAAAGGAGAACCTGCTAACCACACGAACACCAAGTGGTAAATACCAAGGGGGTATTAAACACGAAAAGCTGCAGTGGATAGATACCTAGAAGACATCTCCAGGAAAGCCAACAATTCTCTCGCATTCTTAAGAAGAAGCATAGCCAGATGCCCACAAGAATTACCATACGACTATGGAAGCAGCTTTCAGTCACTATTGCCAAGAACAGTCACAGTGCGATGGTTCTCCAGAGGAGCCCTGCGCTTAACAGGAAGAATAAGGAATTCAATTGCATAACTGAAGATAATTCAAATGAAAAAAATCTATATATTTTTAGTTGATTTCCAACACAGCAGCCCAGTTTTTAGAACTTTCTTGTTGACCCTACAATAATCCTGTGAATGTTTCAGATAAACCGCACCGTTATCCTGTAAAAGTTTCAAGGAAACTTCAGTAGATCTAATAAACGTCGTTTTCAGCTTCTGTCCAGTTGTACCTGTTGGAGCTGTCTGAATTTGTCGTCTGTAAATATGTCAAACAGACTGAAATACAAATGTAGGAAGCTATATAATATGTATAGGTGTGGATTAAATAAATGTTTGTCTGTCCCAGCGTAAAAGATGACGAAGCGTTCGCCAAAGTTTCAGAAATTGTTTGCAATCCGGGTTAAGATTTTAAACATTTCAAGATCGTTTTCATCTGGAAAGCACCGATGTTTTGTCTTGTATTGACTGCGAGCGATACTCTCAAGGTACATAAATAACGAAGGCTGAGAGCCATTAGGTGTTCTGACTATTTCTAGTAGTTAAAATAATTTAGAGAGGATTACATTATGTTTGCACAGTAATCTGAGATGTTAGAGTTAATCCCGTAATCCAAGGTTATAGTCTACTGACTGGAACGAGATACACGTAAATACTGAGCGATAATTGGCGAAACATGTACGCACTTATGAAACTTTAACATTCATATTTACGTGCCTTATATGTGGCCCGTCACGCGAAAAGGGACCATCTGGGTAGTGCGTAAAGTGTCGACCCCAGTCAGACTGCGCGGATTGCGCAGGCTGACTAGGATCGAAACTTTTCGCACTTCACCAATTTTCTGAATCTAGAATAATTAATCTACCTTCCAGTGTAATGCGACCTCTGGTTGGCCTGAACCAATCTCTTTTTCAAATGTTTATTTTACGGAGTTCCCAGATGGTTCATTTTCGCGAGACGGATTTTTTAAATTCAGCTTTCATCAGACTTCTTTTCAATTCAATTATGACTGTCCAGTCTAAAACTTACAAACCTCATATATGCAACACAACTTCTAATGGAAATGTGACAAACATTGTTGACACCATCAGACAGATTTACGGAAAGCATTGAAGCTTGATTACAATGATACCATGAGATATCAAGATATTCGTAAATTTATAAATAAGTTTAAATTATGTATAGGATAGAAAACGAGAGCCGTGGTATATGGGAAAAAGACACGAGCGTTAGCGAGTGTCTATTTCCCATATACCGCGGCACGAGATTTTCTATCTGACTTAGACCACGCTCTTCTTACACTATCTGTATTTTTTTACCCAAACCTCATAATAATGAAAAAGAGTAAATATCGATGTGATATTACTCTAATAAAGTGTGATTACGCTGAAATTAATCATGATTCCATTTCCGTTACCAAGTTCAGATCTTTTGCACTTTTGCCACTGTCGAAAGTCTTAAGGAAAAAAGAGCTGTATAAAATGCTCGTCACTTTTTTGAAATGACTCGGTCCCCAAAACCTGTTGAGATTCACGTGTAAGACACACCACAACCGTATATCTGTAAATTCAACGCTCTGAGTTGTATCTGTGATATATACTTTTGAAATACAGTTCTCTGATTGGCCGATTCGCTTCAAGCGTGGTCTAATAAATCATCTAAACTACACATCATAGTATGGATTAAAGTACCATGTTGTTGTATATCGTACATTCAATTCATTGATACTCTTAACATGATTCATTGAGCCTCAAAACTTGAACTGCCATATAATGATAGATGAAGGAGCTTAAGGGCATAAAGTACTCCGAGACATTAGCCCTTTCAGTTAAACATTTGGTGACAAAATCTTTAGTGCCTTTTTTTTAAAATCCTCCTGAAATGAATAATTCCCAGACAGTTTCTTTTTTTCAAAATTCCCCGACATTTACCTGACTTTTGTCTTATTTGTCAAATTTCCCTGACACTCAACAAAATTTCCTGACAGTTCCCTGACTTTTTCAAAAATCCATTTTCCCTGACTTTTCCCTGACGCGTGGGAACCCTGTTGTATTAGCCTTGTCTATTTAGCGTGTTCAGACAGGCTTTATATCACGCATTCTTGATGTAGGTCATTTGTTACAACACAACACAAAACTACAGTCAAGATTTTTGTCACATATTCACGTATGTGCCGATTCGTATGTAGGCCTTTTCCATGAAAATATTGCTATACCTCAGAGAAAACATTACTTTTAATCTAATGAATTCTTGTGCGTTTACGGGCTTGTCTGTTTGTATTGTTTTGTTTTTTTTAAAAGTCTTATTTCACAAAAAGTTACATGCAAAGGGTAAAATCCGAGGGCGGACTCACCATATGGGTTCTATGACGTCAAAAGCACCGATGTTCCCACTAAAGATGACGGTAAGTAAAATAAATGGGCGGAGCTATCTGTGTACAAAGTTAAACTTATGTCATAATGACTTTTATTGCGAAGAAAGTTCTGCGTAATTTATTATTATTTCATATATGAGTTTTAAACCATCGTGTTATAATAAATAATGAATAGGCCTAAATGTACATAAAATTAACCCAACAAAAGCTAAATGCCTCAAACATATCCCTGAGAACCAAGTAAGATAAGTTTAAGGTCGCCTTGCTCACCTCGGAAAACAATAGCTCATTAAATGAGCTTATATGCTCTTTAAAACCCTAGTAAGATCCCTGCGGATGAAATAACACAACTCGCGTTTCTTCAAAACAAGAAGCCATATCAAGCATTAGTTCAGACAGGTTTCAAGAAATAAAATCACATTAAAACTTGTTGTGCGGAGAATTTGATTAAGCTGACCTCTGCCTGACAGTACGCAATACTCTTAATCTGGGATCGAAAATGACATTTTGAAAAAGCAATCCAATCTTAACGGAAATGGGAGAAAATTTCAGAAAATAAATCATCAATCAAAATAATTTCCGGTTCGACATAATTAAACAACATCCTCTGTACTTTGTGTATTCAAAATTCTTTAAACAGGTTTTCTTTTTAAAAATAGGTCCATTTTAACTTACCTCTTTGAAATGTAAATAATATTATCGCCTGATAGGATACACGCTTGCACGTAGTGAATCAATACTGACTTTGCAAATCCATTCTGTCAATAAAAAAAAACTGGCGACAAGATGAATATTTTCTTCCGTCCTATGTTGCGAAAAGTTCGGGAGCGAATGTAAAAATTACTTGATAAAACTACAGTTAACAACATCGGGAAATAGACAAGGTGGATGATTTTGGAATGTTTTAGGAATGAATACGAATGGGTGTGTGGAGCGAGTTTTGAATGAATTTAATTGGGGGTAATCCTATATCGCAAATTTTGTTCATGATTAACAAAATTAGCGAAATTGATTACCTCCCTTCATTTAATTAGCATAAAAGCTCTATACATAGCTTCCTATTTCTTCAAGAACCTATCAGACGCTAACGAATTGAATTACGTAAATAAAAACGCGATTTTTCTCTATCAAGATTTATTTGAATGACGTTAATTCTACATTTCTAATGGGTTTGAGCGTTTTGGAATGGGTTGTGTGAGTGTTTGCAATGAATGAATGGAACGCCGAGTGAGCGATTTAGAATGGTTTTGATTGAGGTGAATGAGGATTTCACGATGTAACTAACTGTAATTGTATTTAGTAAGACGATAGGTCTTATTTATATACATCTGCTGTAGCAAATGTCTAGGCCATCTGGCCAGGCCCTCAAAAGCAGATCACTCAGTGCCGTGCAATGAAGTAACACAAGCGTGTAAATTTATTTTGGAGCCAATCAATAAAAATCATACGTGTGCTCTTGTCAAAAATGATTTGGTCATTTTACCCTAAACTTTGATATTAACCTTGAAGAAAGGTCACCGAAATTAAGATTAACCGTCGTGTAAAATATGAAAAAAAGACAAGGAACACATGAGATAAAAGACAAGAAACGTTTGACAAATTGACAGACAATCTGAAAGACAGGCTGACAGACATGGACCGTTCCCCTTTGTCGTGAGAGAGGATTTAAATTGCAAGATACCGTTCGTCACAAGTGTGATCGGAAAAGGAAAATTAAGACAAAATTGTTGAATTGAATACGATAAATTAAGTGACGATGGAAGAGGAACGCTGACAACATTTGATGATAACAAAATATATATATAGTTCTACAGTGAGGTCTGTCTCAGTTTGAAGTTTAACCCGGGAACCGCTTGGTCCTCTGAAATTCGTCATATCTTATAATGTTAGTATTACATTTAAGTGCTTAATTATGTTATTGACTGTTTTCTGGTTCAACATGCCATAGTCAGGTTGAGCTTAAATCTTATTTGGTGCACTCTTGATATACATGGTATTGATTATTCATTACACTTGTAGTGTCTATCAATGACATAGACATCGTATGCGGTTATGCGCTGTGTGGACACTTAGAACTGGGTTTTTCTTCTAGGTCCTCGATATTGGTTTAATCCATACACGCTACGCTATAATAGCGACAAGGGACGTAAGGCGTTCGCAATGAGAGAATTCCCTATCCCGAACCCGATTTCGTTTTATGGTGAAGATAAGACATTCCGACTAACCTCGGTATGTTTTGAAAAAAAAGTAATTATTATTTATATACATTGGTTTACATCACAGGGGAATGTCCCTGATAATTGATTTTTTTATAATTAATTTATAATTATATTTTATAATCATATATACTTTAAAAGAAATCAGCGGGACATTCCCCTGTGGTTTACATCGTTCTGTTAGGATATACATGTATGTAATGCATGAATATAATAAACATTTTCAATTATCAAAATCCCGAAACTGAGCATAGCAGAATATATCTATCGCTGTCTCGGGTTGAAGCAACGCCGATTAGTAAAAAATGATCCTATATACCATGTGGTTAAACCTAGCGAAACGAGGTTCTGACCTAGCATATGTGCAAGATACTGAATTTCAAACCATAGAGGCTATGTAGGGAAAAGATTTCAAGACCGTTTAGAAAGAGCCAGTAGTCGAAGATAAACATGATGCATGTATCGGTGAGAAAATTTCTTGATATTTGAAATTCACGATGTAGCGTTAATCAGTGTAGATGGTTAAAGAAATAGCAAAACCGGAAGAAACAGAAGTACATTCCTTTCGTGTCGACATTATTAACAGGTTTTACGATATTGTTCCGAGTTTTACTACACGTAATTTCTGTCATCTGTAATTTGGAAATGTCATTCCTTAATTATGTATTTAAGGCGACCTAATGAGATTGTGTAATCCCTCTGCGACACAGACCTCAGTTTTCTGCCCTCATTGTTGTTTGAAAAACAATACTGAGTTATTTATTTAAACTGCTAAGAAGAAATATAGTGTCTGTCATGAAATAAATTTGAGACAATCTGATCTAAACTGAGTCTAGAATTAAAATGTTTAAAAGCGAGCCTTGGCTACCTTAAAAACTTGTCTATTCTAGTAGAGATTTAGATGAGCTTGACTCAAATAAATTAATCATAATAAAAAAACACCTTTTTCTCACATGAACATAATTTTGTAAGTTAAAACCATTTTTTTATAATTGTCTAGTGGCATACATACCCCGAAAATGTGCGAAAGATGACGTCATGGTGATATCAATATACAATTTTACACATGTGTAAGACAATGACATCTCTAGTGGCTATTCGTTATAAAAAAACAGGGGGGGGGGTAGCCATGTATATTTTCTGTACAGTAAATTGATGATCCCAATAAATAATCATTTTGTTTCATTAGACAACGTATTGCCATTCTACAATAATTTGTCCATGACGCTCCCTGTAGCCATCGTTTACAAGCAGCCTTTAACTATGTAAATATGTGTGTTGCCATCTGTCTCTTTAAGTACAAGTTAACACAACTCCAACATAACACAAATACAAGTAAATGTTTCAGATCTCTTAAACCTTTAATAAAAGACGGAAAGTGTAAACAAGTCACTTGGCCTTCCTTAAATGGATGTAACTGTACCAGACCGGATATAAATCTAATTTACCCTTACAATTGGCCTGTCTGTAGCCTGTCAATTATCAGATGTTACCGTCTTCGTGGGCTTGTAAATGATTACGTATTCAGAGCTCCAGATAAAATGGGGTATTTTGGATTGTATAAGACAAAAATCCTAATCACGTATGAAAACGCGTTCCATCAAGAATGGAACTTAAGAGTTTAGTTTAAGTATTTAATTAATAGTGTCATTTAAACGATGTAAATCAACATGTTAAGTGAAAACATAAATCAGAATTGACTCTTAAACGGTATTAGAGAAACCAGTCCTTCGTTCAGGATAAAAAACGTATCAAAACAGTTGGCAAATCATACCCAGCTTTGTACGCAAGTGCACCTATCAAGTCGTTGGAAGGGCAATGGTCTTTGTATTTTCTAGATGATATTCCTATACACTAGCGATAATAACATTGGCCAAACGTAGTGGGCCCGTAATTAATCCGCAAGACTTCGGAATTCATTATCTTTCACAATATTAAACGAGTTTTCTTCATTAGGAAACCTAGAAAACCAACGGTAGATTTTATGACTTCCGAAAAGTTGCGGGACTTTGATCCACTACCTCAATACAGTTTCATTTTTAAGAAGTTTAAAAGCTAAGGAAAATACATCATTTTAAAAAGAAAGGTCAAAAAATAGTCAGTGCCCTGTAAATAAAAGAAAATATCGTATGTCTGAGTCTTAATTAGGAAGCCGTACAAAGTCGTCATCTATACGATAATATCGCCCTACAATACGACTACGTCCTACGTACTTGCTAATTTTATAATCATTAGAAAACAAAGTCGAGATGTTATATACAGTCAAACATACCGTAAGTAAAGAGTTATTAGATTCTTGATAGTTGTTTTTAAACCAAGAATGCGAATATCTTTAACCTGCCATTTTATAAAGAAGAGTTTTCTGTAGGAGAGTCATTTCAAATGAAAAAAGCACCCCTCCCTCCCACACACAATGTAAACAAAGATGTACTTGATTATGATCTTGACTATGCGTAATTGTTTAAGACACCGAATTAGACTTAACAGTTTGTATATAAATTTAGAATGTTAGTAAAAGCGATATTTGAAGATAAACTGACATAGTCAAGTCTGAAATATGGAACTAATAAATAGAAGCTATTTGCGCGTGAAAAGGCCATATTTCCTCTCTGCTGTGAACTCATGTATTTTTTCTAATATCGTTTGTAATGAGTTACGGCTGCTAAATATTTTCAGTAAAATCACTGTAAAACAGTCAGTGAACAGATAAAACTAGGAAAGGTATTGAAGGTAGCAATGGACACATGCAGTCATTTTTTTGCGCCCAATGATTTTTTTCTGAACCATACATGTTGTAGATTATCATTGTATAGTCATCATATCAAAATTTGAAGATTCCATTCCATGCTCGTTTTCATGCTAGAGTTATGTGCCCATGAGTGGTACTGTCTTTTTTCGGTAAAACGTTTATATTCGTTTTGGGTCTGGTATAAGCTCAGTACAAGCTGATAGCAATATAACAAATACATGTTGATAGACCTTATACATATACACAATGGCTGCAAGGAAATTTCTCTTTGGTCAATTGCATTTGCGTAATTTGCCATCAAAAGTTAAAAAGCACTATTTATGGAATTTTAAGGGGAAAAATGCCACAAACACCTTTTTTTAAAGAAACTATCCAATGAATTTTCTTTATTTTCCGATATGTTTAAAAACCATATATTTCCTTTATTTGGTAAAAGAAAACAAAAAAAAACAAACAAACAAAAAAAAAACCTCAGTATAGCTTTCGATGCAAAAAAAGAAAGTTTTTTCTTTAATCTATAGTGACCCCTCCTAATTGAATGACACTTATAAGACATTTTTATTGATAATTCAATGATCCAGTCTTTCAATTGATTTCAAATATTGAAAAGAAGCTAAGTTACGAAATTATATAATGATTAATCTACGTTATTTCCATAAGCAGAATCTTATGAAAAACGGTATTTTGAAACAACGCGCAAAAAGAGCCGTGAAGTAAAAGAAAACCCGCTTCTGGTTTATAGAGTCGGGAGGCCGCTGTCCATTGCCACCTTTCGCAGTGACAAAAATATCCGTTTAACCAGATCAAAACTACTTGAAAACAATGATGTAAGTAAAACTCACCGTGTGCAATGCTACAAAGACTGTGTCGTTAATTGGATAGGATGATAAATGCCTATTATCAAAAATTGTTGATCAAAAATGACTAGAAAACTAGTTATAGTACTGTTGGTTACTTCATGAAAGTGACACTCAAACCATTCTAAATCACTTAATGAACGCTCGAATCATTCATTCCAAATATGGACTAAAACATTTCAGACATAATCCGAGGTCATTGTAAAATTCCTCCAGACTTGGTCACTATGCTTCACAACTTCAATTAAATTGAACAACCAATTCCATACTTTTAAAAGCTGGTGTAGATTTTGAAATGTCTGCGAAGACACACAAATATTTTAATAGAAAATTGCGTAAATATTCTTAGAGGAAGGTAATGAAAGATAAAATTGGACGAAATTATCGAATTGAATTATCTCCCTTAAATTTTATTAAAAACTCGCCCTACCCATTTTTTCAAGATCGTCTAAAATCATTCACCGTATTATTTACACGATGTAATTAACTATAGGTCAGACATCAATAGGGCATGGAGTTCAAGGGTATAGAAGGGAAAATAACAAAGTAAATTTGATTTAGATTGTCGTTTATTTTTCACTTACCCAATTCAATGTCAGCTTTCTATTTAAGAAACATTACAATGCATGGTCAGATACTCAATTTTTCACAAAACATAAATCTGCTACGTCTACTGTGAGTGTTTGACGCTTTGTAAGTCAGCGCTGGAATTAAATGTAGATAAAATGCACATACTTTTTTAAGAACAGATAAATGCCTTTAACAAGATGACTAGAATGGCCCTAAGCCGCATTTCTGAATTTTATTGGTCCAGGTGAACCCATCCACGTAACTTTCTGACAAAGTTTCATTCACATTTGCTGATGAGATGTTATTCCAAGAATTTAAAGTGACCATGTCCACGCATTTTTTACTGAGTCCACTCTAAATAAGCCCCCCCCCCTCATGCCAATATCTCTGGGCTAATCGAAATTTCACGAACATTTTTCGAAAAGAGTCTCCAAACCAAAAGATCATTCTGCTAAAGTTTCATTGAAATTGGCACAGTGGTTCATGAGGAGATGTCGTTCAAAGATTGTAGGCTAAAAATAAGCCCCGCCCTGCAACGCCCATATTTATGGGCAAATCAAAACTTTGCGAACAGTATTAGAAAAGGGTCACCCAAGGAACATTCTGGTAAAGTTTCATTGAAATTGGCCCTGTGGTTCAGAAGGAGATGTCGTTCAAAAATTTCAGACTCAAAATAGGCCCCGCCCTGCCACGCCCATATTTATGGGCCAATCAAAATTACGCGAACAATTTTTGAAAATTGTCACTCAAGGAACATTCTGGTAAAGTTTCATTGAAATCGGTCCAGTGGTTCAGGGGGAGATGTCGTTCAAAGACTTCGGGCTCAAATAAACCCCCACCCTGCCACGCCCATATTTATGGGCCAATCAAAATTTCGCGAACAATTTAAGAAAAGGGTCACCCAAGGAACATTGGTAAAGTTTCATTGAAATCAAAATTTTACGAACAATTTTTGGAAAGGATCACCCAAGGAACATTCTGGAGTTTCATTCAAATCGGTCCAGTCGTTCGGGAGAAGATATTAAAAATTTCGGGCTCAAAATAAGCCCCACCCTACAACGCCCATATTTATGGGCAAATCAAATTTTCGCGAATTCTTTTTGAAAATTGTCACCCAAGTAACATTCTGGTAAAGTTTCATTGAAATCGGCCCAATGGTTCAGGAGGTGATGTCGTTCAAAGATTTCGGGCTCAAATAAAGCCCCACCCTGCCACGCCCATATTTATGGGCCAATCAAAATTTTGCGAACAATTTAAGAAAAGGGTCACCCAAGGAACATTCTGGTAAAGTTTTATTAAAATCGGTCCAGTGGTTAAGGAGGAGATGTCGTTCAAAGATTTCAATGTGAAAAAAATGCCACGCCCTGCCACGCCCATATTTATGGACCAACCAGAATTTAGGGAACAATTTTTAAAGAGGGTCACCCAAGGTACATTCTGGCAAAGTTTCTTTGAAATTGGCCCAGTGGTTCAGAAGAAGAAGAAGTTTTTAAGATTGTTGACGACGCACGACGGACGACGGACTCAGCACCACCCTAAAAGCTCCCCTTGAGCACGGTGTGCTCGGGTGAGCTAAAAAGTTCAAGAAACGGGGCATAAATGAAATTTACACAATAGAGGACGCAAATACTGACCAAGCCTCACGACACTTGGTCAGAATATTTGTTACGTCAGAGGGATGCATCCTACTGAAATTGAGAGGGGGGCATGTCATTGGCACTTCTGAGGTAGCAAAGAATGACCAAATTTTCATAAAACCTTAGTCAAACAATCATTTAGAACACATTGATCTATCCCCTTTATAAAGGAAAGGTTTAATCGAAATCACGTGGAAGGAGACCCTTTCAACAATTATCATGTCTTCACTATTCTGGCCCCCATTATAGACTAATTTTTCATGAGCCTCGGTCGGAATTTCTGTCAGGTCACAAGGATGATCTAATTTGAAATTGGGAAGATTTCATTCGAAACGATGAGAAAATTGACAAATTTCTAGTTTATACTCGAGAGGCCACCGATTGGACAAAATTTCATGGCACTTGGTCTTAATGTCTGTTAGGTCATATGGATGGAATCCTTTTGCATTCGTGTTTAGTTTTTGCGACCATCTTTCATATTGACGAAGTAAGATAGCCACCCATGTTAAAAAAACGCACACAAGAGGATTATGAGGGTCCTTATCGCCCACCTTCGTACCCTCGTCTCCTGCCCTAGCAAATTGAATTGTCTGAAAAGATCGTTAAATGACAATCAAAGCCCCACGTTTCAGCAAAATCAGTAGTATTACCTATAAAATTACAAACTCTTTCTCAATATTTCAGGAAATATCTTTCTTCTAGAAATTCACAGAAATTTTCTAATTGCGACATTTAAATTCTTACTGTGTATCGATATTGAAAACTGATTTGAACGTTTCGTAACCTTATATTAACAGATGTCGTCTAATGATTCCAAGGTAATTATTATTTTTGCTAATTTTCATGTACAATAAAAAAAAGTTAAATACCAATGAAATCCTTAAGCCCACGAACACGTACTACAGCTAATTTGAAAAAGACTGAACAAAAATTATCACCTGTACAATGGCAACAACGAAAATGTCATTATTGCTCTTTTTGCTTTGACATATCTCCAGATACCAGCAAATGTTAAAGCCAAAACTGTGATATTATGAGTGGTAACAAGAAATTGTCTACAAGGCGCATATCTGTGATATGAGTCTAAATGCCTCCAAAATCAATGGGGTCCTTCCTCATGACTAGAAAAAAACATTTTCAGTAAAGTTAGAGAAAGAGTGAGCAAAGAGAATGGCCCGTAAATAGTAACAAGGAGATTGTCTATAAAGACCCCTAAGGGTCAGACCAACAACAAGGTCTTTAATCTTCTAGCAAGAGATTCGTATCGGGCAAAATGGCGTTGGATCCGTCAAATCTCAAAACGGAGAAGAAAAAAATAATAAACCAAACAGGAAAAAAGGCCATGTTCATATGATTAAGAACAAACTATGAACGTTTCTTTACATAAATCAAGGAGAAGTTGTGCTACCATGACGATTTAGATTAAAATCCGTTTTTCCGTAAAGGGGCAAACACTAACAATATGCGTATTGACATATGGTAAGGATCATTCTGTGAAAGGTTCGTGAAAATATATCCATTCATGAAGGAGGAGTTGTGTAAGTAGGAAATTTACTTACAGGCCCCTTTTCCCAGGACGTTGCATAATTGCACCAAATGGTAAATGAGGCCACGTTCACATGAGAAGCATTTTTTTCGATTTTCATGACAATCAATGCATAAATAGTAGTAATATTTGCTTAAATTTCGTGTGATCCGTGATCGCGACCTGTACCCCGATAGACTGATAATCATTCAAAACCCCTTCCAAAATTTTCTGAACATTCCCATAATAAGCGATTGTATTCTTTCTTCAACAAATTTATTAACGAGTTTAAAAACGAGTTTAAAATTTCACCTTTGGTTATTTACTTCCATAATTTGACACATTGTTTTCGCATTTGCGGTATAATGCAGTTTGTATATTTGTACATAGATTGCATTAAAATATGTTTAAACATAAATGAAGTAGATGTTGTTTAAAATTTAATGTGACATAAAACCCCCTTTTTCGATGATGCAGCGATTTTAACCAAACCTTAAAAGTTTGATACCTTATCTACACATATAAGAGGAGTTCTGTTAACAAGGAACATTAATGACCCTTTTTTCCGTGATTGGGCATAACACCAAATGGCAGAAAATGTGGCCAGAGTTACGTGATGAGCAATATCTGTTAAGTTTTAATGAAAATTCGAGCAAAAATGAAGGAATCGAGTGAACAATAAATATCCGCAAAGGTCCATTTTACCATGACGGGGCATATAACTAAACCGCCACAAATCTGCAAAGTCACTTGAAAGGAATATTCTGTGAAAGTTTCGCATGATTGTATCCATTTATTAAAGAAGAGTTTTGTTTACGAGGAAGTTTAAATTGAGGCCCCTTTTTCTATGACACAATTTAAAACCACTAGACCACATCAATATGCGATGCGCGTGAAGATCACTTTGTGATATTTCATTAACTTCTATGTAAATATAGTGAAGTGTAAACGAAAAATTAAATTTTAATAATGCCGCTTTTCCCGTGAATCTTAATTTATCAGATACATTTTCAAAGGGAGCAATTCTTGTGATGTTACAATCATCCTGAGCAAATTTGAAGACAATCCGATTAAGTCTAAAGTATTAAAGAGTATTTTCTTTTTTCATTTGTCACCAGGCTCCTGTTCCCATGACGTTTGACCGATCAGACCCATTTTTAGAAAGTAATGGTCCTTGAGATTAATCATTCATTCTGACCAAGTTTGAAGACAAAAATTGAAGATAAAAATTGGGGACTCTTGGAACGTTTACAAGTAAAAGTCAACGGAGAGACGGACAGACGGACAGACGGACGGATGTCGGACGATAAACAAGTATCGCTTTAGCTAAAATGCATTCACGTTTTTAGTCGCATATTCATTTGTGTGCCGATTTATATATATTCGATATGAATATTGTTCTGAAAAATCCTCCCCTTAACGATCTGATCTGCTCGTATTGTTTTGAGAAAAAGTCTGATGAAGGAGAAGATATATGCAAAAGGTAAAGTCCAAGGGCGGATATACCACATGGATTATGAGATGTCAAGAGAACCAATGTTCCTACTACCACTAAAGATGACGTTGAGTACAATAAAGCGGCTTAACTATATGTGTATACAGTAAAAACACGCATGTCATATGAATTTTATTTCGAATCTATCAATATATGCATTTTATCAAATTACTTCACTCAAGACTAAAACTACAAAAGCTAAATGCTTTTAACATATTCCTAAGAAACAAGTTACAAAAGTTTTTGCTCAGCTGGGAGTACAATAGCTCATTAAGTTAGCTTATATCCTCTTTAATACCCTAGTAAGTCCCCTGTGGATAAATAGGAATGACATAAATCGCGTTTCTCTTAAGCAGGAAGTTAAATCAAGCAATAGTTCAGACAGTTTTCAAGAAATAAAATTACATAAAAAAAATGCGTATAGAATTTGAGTAAGCTTACCTCTATCCAACAGTACGCAATCCCCAAATCTGGGATCGAAAAGGACATTTTGAAAAGTAATCCACTTTTAACGGAAGTGGAATAAAAAATCAGAGAACAAATCATTTATCAAATCCATTTCGACATAATAAAACTACATAACCTGTTCCTAAAGCATTCAAAAAAATTCAAACAGGCTTTCTTTAAATAACTACATTTAACTGACCTGTTTGGAATGTTAATAATATTGTCGTCTGATAGGTTTTACGCATTAATTTTAAACAAATCCTTCAACATCATAGTTATGCTCTGATCAAGAATGTTTTGGTCATTTTACCCAGAACATTGATATTGACCTTGAAGATATATCACCAAAATCAAGATTTACCGTTATGAGAAATATCATGAAAATATGACAAGGAAACCAGGAGACAAAGGACATGAAACGTTTGTTTGGTTGACAGACAATCTGATGACAGACTGACGAAACGACAGACAGTGACCATTCCAAAAGTCATCTACCTATGTCGTGACAGAGTTACAAATTGCATGATCGTTTGAGTCTTTTGGAGAGTAATTGAGCCTATATTATGTAATTCAATATAATTACTCAAGTGACTATGGTAAATGAACGCTGACAACATTTGATTATATCAAAATAATAAGTTCTTAAGTGAGATCAATTTCAGTCTGAAGTTTAATCTGAGAACCGCTTGGTCACATGAATTCACCATATCTTATAACATTGGTGTTATGCATTTGCATACTGTGCGTAATGGTAGTTACGCCATTGCTAGTCGCTATGATAGCATGGTTAGTACGGATTATTGGGGACTTAGAGCAAAGCCATAGTAGTGTCAAATAGTCTATAATTTGATCTCTGTCCTCGATATGCTTACTGCATGACCTCAAGTTAAATAACTTTATCCTTATACAAAGAACTACTAATATAATAGATAATCAACACTGTGTATGATGGAAGCTATGATTACGATGTTTAAACCAATTATACGCGCTTAAAAAACGAGGAAAACGGGAGGGGCGGTTTAACTTTTGTCATAGTTCACATATCGCCTTTATCACATTTATTTTTTGCGCCTTTATCTTATATATTCTTTGATGGTCGCCCTCTGAATGGGTATAAATTTTTAAATCCTAGTAACTCTAATGATGAGGTACATGTAAAGCATTCGCACGAGCTCAAAGGGATTTCCCTACCTCGAATCCGATTTCGTTTTCGGGCGAATGTAAGACATTCTGCCTTACCTCGATATGTTTTGAAAAAAAAAGTATTTAGATATATTATTAATATTCAGTGGTGTATATCGTACTGTATGAAATGCACAAGGACATATAACATTCTCCAATCTCAAAACTTTGAAATTGTTCATAGCTGAAAATATCCGAGGCTGACTGGGATTGAACGAACGCGGATTAGTCTCAAATGACCTTATATACCAAGTGCCATTACCTGGCAAATCGAGGTACTTCCTTTGTTTTATTATTTGTTTGAATGGTGTTTTACACCGCCTTCACGCCTTCAACAATATTTTAGTTATATCACGGATGGAGCACCTAACAATGGGTTTCCGGTATTTCTCACACCACTACACCAAATCCTTTCCTTGCCTCCAGCTGGTATCCCTCATAGGTCTACGATTATCAACCTGAAGACAAATAGTCGGAAAGGACGATTACCATCGTTGAGTTCTTTCCTAGCACACGTACTTAGATGCTGTATTTAAACCATAGACGCTGTGTATTAAAAGAGTTTTTAGTGTTCATGACCGTGTAGAAAACAGTCGGACATGAACATAATGCATATGTTGATGAGAAATTTTCATGATATCTGCTTTTAACAATGAAATTTCAATCAGTGTAAATGGGTAAAGAAATTGTAAAATTAGAGGTACTAGAAGTACATTCCTTTCGTGTCAACCTTATTAACAGGTTTTACGATATTGTTTCTAGTTTTACTACACGTAATTTCTGTCATCTGTAATTTGGAAATGTCATTCCTTAATTATGTATTTAAGGCAACCTAATGAGGTTGTGTAATCCCTGTGCGACACAGACCTCTGAATTCTTCCTTCATCGTTGTTTGAAAACAACATTGTGTTATTTATTCTTACTGCTAGGAAAAAATATAGGATCTGCCATGGAATTTATTTGAGACAAGCTGATCTTAACTGAGTATTGAATTGAAATGTTATTTAAAGAGCCTTGGCTAGATTAAAAACTTGTCTTTTCTAGTAGAGGTTTAGATCAGCTAGACTCAAATAAATTAATTGTAATAAAAAAGGGGGGTAACTATATTTTTCTTCTTTACAGCAAATTGTTGTTATCCCGTAAATAAAGGTTATGTTGTATAAGACGATGTATTGCCATTGTACCATTATTTGTCCACGACGCTTCCCGTAGTCATCATTTACAAGCAGTTCTTTACTGCCATCTGTCTTAGTAAATAGAAGTACAAACCCCAGCATAAAACTGATACAAGTAAATGTATCGGATCTGTTAAACCTTTTATAAAAGCCGAAAAGTGCAAGCAGTCACTTGGCCTTCCTTAAATGGATGTAACTGTACCAGACCGGATATAAATCTAATTTACCCTTGCAATTGGCCTGTCTGTAGCCTGTCAATTATCAGATGTTACCGTCTTCGTAGGTTTGTAAATGATTACGTATTCAGAGCTCCAGATAGAGGTTATATTTTGCATCTGAAATGGGATAATTAAAACTTTACTTGCACAAATCATACGTTTGGGTACTCATTTGAGTCGTCTTGATAAGACAATTAAAATGAGTACAATACCTTAGAGATTAAATGAGAAATATAGATTTTAGTTTAACATTACGCCCTTTCATCTGTACTTCTGGTATTAATTTAAATTTATTAAAGAATAAGTACATCAAATATATGTCTTATCGCAAAGTTTCGTTTGACGAATTGAATCTATAATCTACGAACAATAATTCAGCGCGATCATGTAATATTTTTGTCCGACACGGGCATTTGGCCACACGTCTTGACTCAACTTTGTCAGATTGACCGATGGGTTGATAATCGTACTCAATTTTGGGATAACAGCTTTGAAAGTATGTTATTATAGTACCGGCGAATGAAAATAGAAGGAATCCATTGTTAGCCGCTCCAGCCAGCGGCATAAAACGCCATTTAAAAAAAAAAGAAAAGAGGTGTCAGTGACGGGTTATACTCCCCAAAGAAATGATTGATAATTAAGTATGCTTTAAATCAAAAGTCAACAATTACAATTTACTTTGGCATCTTATGTATGTAGATTATAAAAGCATATGCTGAAGGGTTCTCAAGTTACGGCCAATTTAGCGTTTTTATGATTGAAATTGACCTCAACAATCTGACCTTCAGTTTTACCAAGAGCCTTGTCTTAATTATCCACTGAAATGTCTTGTTGTAAATAACAAACGTATGAAATATGAAGATTACATTACTTACCATTTAAAAATTTGGCCATTTTATAAAGTTTTAATTTTCCATTTTTTTTACCTCGAGAAATAACCTTGAGACTTTGACAGATGACCTTAAGCTTGCTAGCAACAAAAAGATCCTTTCACAAACAAAATATGTGTGAAATATGAAGATAAAATCTCATTCCAATAGAAAAAGCTATGGCCATTTAGTTGTTATGATGAAAATTATTAACCTTGAGAATTTGACCTGGACCTTAACCAAAAACCCCGTCTAAGATATCTACTGACAGAACTTGGCCTGAACTGATGTCATTGAATTTGGTACCAACAGAAATGTTTTATCACAAGCAAAGCGCATGTGACATGTGAAGACCCTATCTCATTCCAATTAAAGGTTATGACCAACTTTGTGATGGAATTGTTGACCTTAACATTGGGCGAGATCCTTGCCTTAGTTTTACTTATTAAAGGCCTTGTCACACGTAATAAACAGTTGGAATATGAAGGCTATATCACATACCCTTGCAAAATAATGGCCAATTTAAAAGTTTTAATTTTCTAAATTCTGACCTTGGCACATCACCCTGACCTTGACTGATGAACTTGAACTTCGCACAAACAAAAAGGGTTGGCACAAGTAATGCACATTTGAAATATGAAGACAATATCTATAACAAAACTTATGCCGACATAAGGACAAAAGGAGTTTTTTCGTAAATCTAATAACACTAAAGTCCCTTTTCCAATGACAGGTTTTTTTATATAGAAATTTGATAATTAAAGGTCTAGAGGATCTGAATTGCTACTCAAAAATTTCTTCTATTCTGACTATAAGAATAGGAGAAATTGACAAACTTTTTTACGTTAAGGCCCTTTATTCCATGACGCAGCCTTGAATCGAGAAAATTTAAAAAAAGGTGTTTTGGAAATTTACTAGGAAGGTTACATATCAAATTCCTTCCAATTAGGCCCAGGGGTTCCTGAGATATGACGTTGGACGGACGGATTGAAAGGCGGACGCGCGCATAAGCCGGCGCCTATGTGCTGCCCCGAAAAATTTTCGGGGAGCATACAAAATGAAAAAAAAACAAATAAAAACATCCAAGATGGAACTACGCCTCGGGTTCGGGTTTTAGAATTTCACGGGTTCTATATACATTATCTTGAGATAAAATGTAAAGCAGACTGGACTCACAAACGGTATTAGAGAAACTAATTTCTGTCACCAGAGGTCATTTGGAAGACTATGATTGCAGTCTTCTTTGAGTGCACACGTGCTATTGGCACGAGATGATATCTCTATTCACAAGCGATGCTAAAATTGTCTTAAAGTATAAAGATATTTGAAAAAGCCAGGGTTAAAAAGTCTGTATAAAGGAAAGATCACGCGATAGTCAGTGCCCTGTTGATAAAGAGATATCGTATGTCTGAGTCTTAATTAGGAAGCCTTAGAAAGTCGCCATCTATACGATTATATCGCCCTACAATGCGACCATTCCAAACCAACTGGCTAATGTTATAAACCTTAGAAAATGATTTGTTTGATTGAATGGTGTTAATACCGCTTTTCAACAATCTTTCAGTTTTTTTCGCGGCAGCTGGAGCACCTAACAATTGATTCCTGGTATTTTTCTCACCGGCACAACTAACACATCCATTTCCTAGTCTCCAACTGCTATCTCACATAGGTCTACGATTATCACCCAATTAATGGAAGACAAATAGTCGGAAAGGATGTGTGCCATCGTCGGGGATCGAATCCGGGACCTCAAAATTTTCAGTCCGACGCGCTGCAAACTGCTCTATGACAGATGTTCCTTAGAAAATGAAGCCGGAGTAACATATACAGTCATATATACCGTGAGAAAAGCGTAATTGTACTCTTGATACTTGATCTTGTTTCTGAATCCCATAATCCGAAAAACTATACCTTGCCAATTCATTAGAAACAGGCTTTCGGTAGAGGAGTCATTTCCAATAAAAAAAATATTGATAACGATTTACTTTATTTGTATCTTATTATTGTCTAGACAAAGTTATATAATTGTAATGCTCTGGGCGATTTGAAAGAAATGTTGATTGTCTTGAAATGTTTATATACGATTTCGGAGTGTTTTTTAATGATTTGAAAGAATGAATGAATTGAGATCTGATTTAATAATCAAGAAATGGTTTTAATCAAGGCTAGCGTCAATTTCAAGATTTCTCTAACTGTAACACATTTTCTATTTGTCGTATGCGTTGGATGGATTAAAGTATGTTTATAAATTGATATGTACCTACAGGTTTTGGTACTCGAAGTATCGAAATGTGTCCCTTCCTTGAACAGTTTAGAATACAATTACACGCATTAAGAAATCACTATACTACCTTCTAAATCTTATAGCATTCAGTGAAGTCAATAAGTCAGTGAAAAAATTCTATTAACTTGTAGCTTAACTGTGCCGTTGGCAAATACAAAACTCAAATCTATCACTTTGTTTATTGACTTCCATTTGCATTCGCGTCCGGGTAGTGGTGATTGATGACCATAATATCGTATATATAGAGGATATTGAATGAGTGGTCATGGAATACTGAATTAATTTAAAGAGTCATCTTTAAGGTGGCAATGGCCTCCCGACTCTATATACCGGAAGTGGGGTTTCGTTTATTTTACGGCTTTTTTTGCGCGTTGTTTAAAAAGACCGGTTTTCATAAGATTCTACATATAGAAATAACACAGAATAATGATGGTAAAACTTCATAATTTAGCTTCTTTTCAACATTTGATATTAATTGAATGACTGGATCATTAAATTTAACAATAAAAAAGCGTTAAAACCGTCATTCAATTAGGGGGAACACTGAAAAACTTTCTTAATTGCATGGAAAGGTATGCTGAATTTTTTACCAAATAAAGGAAAAATAGGGATTATAAACATATCAGAAAATAAGAAAAATTCATTGGGTAATTTCTTCAAAATATAGGTTTTTGTGGCATTTTTACCTAGTGAAAATACAAAAATTAGTGCATTTTTAACTTTTGAAAGCAAATTGTGCAAATGTAATTGATCAAAGAGAAATTTTCTTGTCAATAGCCATTGTGTACATGTATAAGGTCTATCAAAATGTATGTGTTTTATAGCTTTAACTTAGTACAGGGTTTATACTAGACCTAAAACGAATATAACCCTTTTACTGAAAAATGGCCTATACTACTCAAGGGCAGAGAACTCTAGCATGAAAACAAGCGTGGAAAGGTACCTTCATATTTTGATATAATGACAAGACAATGTTAATCTACATCATATGTGAACGAGAAAAAAATTCATTGGGCGGAAAAAAATGACGCCATGTGTCCATTGCTACCTTAAACAGATAAAAACGAGGCTGCGCCGAGTTTTTATCTATTTATAGATGACGAGTTTAATAAATTCGGTATTTTATGAGCACAAATTTTATATTCTTTTTATAATATGACCCGAATTTTTGCGAAAAAACATCAAAATTCTTGAAATTCAACATTCCAATTTTCCGCGAAACTTATAACGCCGTTAAAAATGACGTCACAATTTACCCATTATGACGTCATTTTTGCGGTTACAAAATAGCGTTGCTATTCGCTCTGAGCTCATTTGCATAGTTATTCTACTAGTGTAATAACACTCGTGTAATATCAAAAATATTCAACGGGTTTATTTCACTCTCGCGACGTAGGTCATATTATAAACATCTTTATTTATGCTGTGGGTGCGTTATGTTCGTCGCCCAATGACAAAACCAACGATAATATCCTGTCCACCACATTCCTCTGTTGTTTGTATGTGCACGTTTACTGGATATGCGTATGTTCGTGTTTGCAAGTATGTTTATATTATGTATATAAATTTATGTACAATTTGTTAATATTAGGTATATTTATTGTATACAAGCATAGATGCCAAATGTTTTCAAAAAAAGAAAAAAAATGTGTCACCGATTGTTATATTAACAGTTGATGATAGTATTACCAAAAATGGTGATTACGGTTGAGGTTGTGATAATATAACTATTATTGGTATTGTTATTGCAGTAACTATTGTTGTCGCTATTATTTTTAACCGTATTATTATCATTAACAAATTCTATTGTGAATAGCACCTTAATTTGAGTATTGCAGAACTTAAGTTAAGGGCCAGGGAGATAACCACTTGACACTGCAATAGTTTCACTTTTTTTAAGTAAACTCAATATTTTGACTTTCGAGAATTGCAAACAAAATTGCCAACAAAGCATCTTTAAATGTAGACAAATCGCCGAAGTTTCCAAATCACAAGTTCGTAAAGTTGCAAAAAAGCTGTTGATTTTAGTAAGTTCAAGGAATCTTTCAGTTAGAAGGCTCTGAGGCACCTGTTTTTGAATCGCTTTCTGCAACCTCTGCAAGAAATGGAAGAGCTGATTGACACCAGTTAGAGCAAGTTCTCTTTCCCCATCTGACGCCGAAGGATATCAACGGGTCAATCTTAAGCAGCAAGTCACTTGATCGGGCACAACGGTTCATCTGTAACTTTATTGTGCTTATGTTAAGAGACAAGATGAGAAATTATGTGTGACATTGAGTCCAAAAAAGGCGCTGATTGATCCGATTTTATTAACAATCGACCTTGGTTGCAGGCCCACTTATTACAGGAAACGGGTCTCAGACACGCAACTTATGGCGATGATGGTAGCGCTCCTAAGACTTCTGAAAATGACATCGGATATAGATTAGTGATGTTTAGCCCAGAGCTGACGGTAGAAGTGGACCCCTTTATATATCTAGACCACCAGACAAGGATTGCTTATTAGGTGCACCAGTAGTTTGAAAATGTTCATATTGCCGCTTAAATGACAGATTGGCTTAATGTAAGTCACATGGACAGTTTTCTGTCTGGACAAGCGATTTGAAGCAATCTCAAGGACTACTCTACAACCCATGTTTTCTGTTCGATCATTTGTAGCATGTCGGACAGAAGCCCCAATGGGCGCCTCAAAGACTCCCTGAGTTTACCTTCTGGTCGAAATGTGTTCAGTTTAATCGTATGTTGCTCGTGCAAATTGCTAAAAAACTCCAACAGTACTGATTCTACAGATAAATTCGAAAAGCTTTCAACGGATATTTTCTGAGTTTGCCATTTTTTAAAGAGCCCTAGGAGCACTGAAGCCGGAATCCGGTGTCTGCAAAACAATGTCAGTTATTGCAGCAGGTGGTAAAGCATCAGAAAAACACAATTTGCCTTATTCATTTTCTTTAACTATTTTGCATTAAACTTCCGACTAAAGATATACAAAACAGAGGCCGGCCCTTAACTTTAGTTCGGCAGTATATATATGAATCAGTCACAAATTTTGTTAAAATTGCTTCATTTCTTCTACAGAAGCATACCAGCAATAATTCATCGCCGTTGCCAATTTATAATGTTATAATTTCTCTTAACGGTGATATTTCTGTTCTACTCGCTAAATTTAAATCGCTTTTATCTTTCAATTACTGTCCATATGTCTGTCTTTCGTTTCGAACAAGACTGCTTATTTTGGACTGACAGGAATTTAGTAACTCTGGAACATACTGGTTAACTAAAGTTATTCTATGTATTTATGTTTTCATTATTGTCAGTATTAATGTTCGCCATACTGTGTTTTATGTATATTTTTGACCCCATGGGTCTATGACCTTCTGGTTGTGATTGAAGTAAAACTATCTGTATAAGTTCATTTTAGATGATTTCATCAATATTCGTCATTCTAATTAGCTGTGAATTTGGTTGATGAAGTCGACAGGTACTCTCTTTATCTCTTAAAAAATTTGAACTGTAAATAATTGTACACAATGATGTGGATTTCTTGTTGATTACTTTAAGCGGAAGCTGGCAAGGTGGCTGCGAACTCGAAATTGGTCTTATTCAATGATCCCAAATTTCAGCCAATCAGAATCGAAGTATCTCGATGGATACAACAAAAATTGAATTATTTATTAGTTTTATTATCTATCTTTTTTATTGTTTAAGCCACATTTTATAGGGCTTAGCCGTTTGTATAGAAATATAGAATGCAAGTAAAAGCGATATCTGCAGATAAACTGATATTGTCAAGTCAGAAAAAAGGACCTATATAATAGAAGATAGTTGCGTGTTCAAAGGATATATTTTATCTCTGCAGTAAACTCATGTTTTTTCTGGAATCTTTTCAAATAAATAACGGGTCCTAAATATTTACAGAAAATTACACTGGCACAGTCGGTAATAAGTTAGAACTAGGAAAGATTTCTTTTTAAAGATACATAAATAAATTAATTAAACACACAAATAAAGAGTACACAAAATTTGATAAATAACAATAAATACCAATATCAATAATAATAATTCTTATTAATAAAAACAACAGTACACGTAATACTAGTAATAATTCCTAGTTTATCAGCAGGACCAATTTCTTAAAATTAATTTCATTGCATATTCGGGTTGTTTTCTGAGTTTTCATAGGAACCCCAATTGGTGTTAGCAGTGACGAAAATTTACATTAAGGTAGTGGACCCATAATAATTCCGCAACGTTTTGTTAGTAATGAACTTTAACAGTGTTCACGGAGGCTTCCTTACGATTTTCATTAGGAAACATCGGTTAACATTGTGAAAGATCTACATTAAGGTAGTGGACCGATAAAAGTTCCGCAACATTTCGGTAGTAATGAACTTTAACAGTGTTTACCGAGGTTTCCTAATGATTTTCATAAGGAAACCTCGCATAACATTGTGAAAGATAATGCTTGCCAAAATATTGCGGAGCTATTACGGGTCCACTACTTTAAACCAGATAAATACAGACAGTTTATGTTATCTTCCGCGTGTATTTTAAATCGAAGGTTTGTTTCATAAATGAGGGCGCTTAAATATTATTTGGCTAAAATGGTATATCTGAACTAAAGTTCCAAGCTAAATTTTCATGTACTAAAACTTTTTAATGTTTTGCGTATATGAAAATGTTGTTTTTGTGCAAGGGAGATTTCACAGTGACCCACAGGGTAGACTTGGTTCACCCAGCTAACTAGCCTCTAAATATAAGTATCATTATCATTATTAGCATTATTATTATCATTACCATTACCATTATTAGCATTATTATTAATGATAATTGTCAAAAATCAAAGAAACAAAGATTATATCACTAGTCACGGTGTGATATATACTGTCGATTTTCTGCTAAAATGTCGTTTCTACAGCTTGTAGACCTGTTGTGAAATGACTACGTACGGCGAACCAGTCTTGAGTTCTGACATATTGGGAAAATAAAATCTACGACGAGTATCTCTTCTCCTGCAAACACCATTTGGACACTGTAATTTGAGGGAGATGACAATTAACGTCTACAATATTGTTATCTGAATAAAGTTTGAAAGATGTGGGTGGGCGTTGAAAATGAGGGTAAAGTATACTACACAAGGAATCCTTTTTAAACGCACTCTTATTTAAGACATCAATAGGGCCTAGAGTTCAAGGGCATAGAAGGGAAAGTCACAGAGTAAATTTGATATAGATTGTTTTTATGTTTCTCTTACCTTATCCAATGTCAGCTTTCTATTTCAGAAGCCATACCGTATTTGGACAGATAATGAAATTTTCACAAGACATTTCCCTACTACGCAAACTCCACAAAACAGAAAGTGCGTGTCATCTGCTTAGTCGGCGCTTGAACTTAAATCAAAATTATTGTACACTGAAATCGACATTGAAGCAACCCTTTTAAGCTCAACTAGCCGAAGGCCGGCGAACTATTGTCATGTAAGTTAGTGCTTTTTCTTTAAAAATCTACTCCTAAACCAATGGGATGATTTTAACGAAACTGGACAGAAAAGTTCATTCGGTGACCCTCTTCTTAAATCCTTAAGAAATATAAGCGAGCCAGGGCGGGTAATGTTTTCAATTTAAAATCTTTAAAAACCAACAGACCGATTTCAATGAATCTTGGCATGGATGTTCCTTCGGTGAGCCTTTACTTTAATCATAACAGAAATTTCGTTTGACCCACAAATATGGGCGCGGTAGGGCGGCGCTTATCCTCACTATTCAAACTTTGAAAATCTTCTTCTTAGGTCAGGTTTCAATGAAACTTGTCATGGATGTTGCTTGGGCGACCCTTTACTTAAATTATTTAAAAAATGTTCACAAATACTGGCGTGGCAGGGCGGGGATTTGTTCTTTCTCTTCATTTGAAGAGTATTTTTATCAACACATATGAAGTCATTGTTTGTGGGCGGATTAATGCATTTAAATCGTATAATAAACCCTCTATCGGACAAGTATTTAACATGACACCACGAGTATTTTCAATAGATCGACAAAACACAAGCGATTTTTGGAATAGGGATGAACACACATACACAAACAAAAACATCAAAACAGTCAACTTTATTCTCTAGAAAAGGCCATCTAGAGTGAGCGCTCCATTTTATCATTGGAAAAAGACATCAGCAGGTTCTTGCAAATTTGAGTTTTCTTAACCACTGAAGAAAAAATGTCGATTGGTATGACCTTATTTAGTAAACACGAAAACATATTTTGTTATAACTTATTACTATATTAAAATCATATTTCATAGCCGAAACCATTATCTAAGGGATAAGATAAGTAGTGGACGATAAAGCAAATGTAGGTCTAAAAATAACAGTCGAAATCCAGTGTTAGATAAATCATTTCTAATTTTAATGATAATGGTAGCTTTTATAATGATTGCCTTCCATAAAATTGTGTGAAACCTGTAAAATTATAGCTGTTTTAGTACGTAAACAACCTGAAATTTTGCAGACAAGATATTCTTCACAAAATATACATAAAGCTTTCAAAGTTTGCTCCGCATTGACGAATGTACTTAACTCTCAAAGTCCATACTAAGTTAAGACAATGATTCTTAAGTTTTATAGAATATCCAACTGTCCTATTCAAGACAAATGTCGAGCCCTAGGCGATTCTACTGAGAAATAGCATTTTCTTGTTTAAGGAAAAGTCCAAGCGATGCAATTGGGAACCCTCGACGATACAGTACTATAGAATAGACCACGATATTGATATGGGCTCAAGCCGCCGTTATAACGTACTTGATAGCGCGTCTGAAGTTAAACTAGTTTCCAGGTTCGATCTCCGGCGGCGGCACTCATTTCTTCCGACTTTTTGTCTTTCACCAATGGAATGATAATCATAGACCTAGGTGAGATAGCAATTGGAGGCTGGGAAAGGTTGTAAGGGAAGTTCTGGTGAGAGAAATACCAGGAAGCCGCGATAAAACTGAAAGATTTTTTAAAGCGGCGTCAAAATCCCATTCAAACAAAACAAACAATATGGGCACAGCCTTAAAAGTGCATGGGTTTAAATGGAGTAGACATTATTTGTTCTAAGTTTGAACAAGAAGTAAGAAGTAAGAGTAAGAAGTAGGAATGTATTTGTCTGTCTGAAACCAACAGAGTGTTGTAAACCCATTTTACAGTGATGCGACAATTCAGCTTAGGATGAATTTGCATATAATAAAATAAACGAAAAAAATGAGTGGGCAAATTATGATTTGATAACAACACGTTTTACTGCGTTTTGCCATCGAACTGATCATTTATCAAAAGGAAAGAATTAACAAAATGTGAATTATTCAAGCGTTTTGAAGATCCGAGAACCAGCAGAAGCCGAATTACCAATAACATAACCCAAAATTACTACACTTATATCCGAGGTACTTTCCTTTTTACGGAAAAGTCCGAGCAGTGTTCGAATGATTCGAAACAAAGTGTCAAAGGAACAGTCTCAAGCACGGTGTTTGGGGTTTAACCAGTCAACGTTTTCCCGCTTCTCAACTCTGAATTTCTGGTTAATTATGGGGCCATTATCCAAGTTTGAACAATCTTAGATACCAACATAAAAATTGACATGTAACATGTGAAATTTCTAAAAGTCATGAGGGTAATTGGCCAATTTACTTAACTTTGAAAGTATACATAAGTTTTAATTTGCAGGGTGGAAGAAGTATGATATTTCCTGTGTATAACGCGAAACTCCTTCCTTCTCACAGGATGAATGACGAAGTGACAAAAGAGGACAGAAACCATACAAGTTAAGTCGACGCCCTAACAGGATTAGTGGACACACTGATAGAAATACTGTCACTGATCGTGTTGTTTTTCTAGCGATATTAAGGAAAATGTAAAAACGCTCGTAAGTCACTGACTGTTGAAAACCATGAATAAAAGCACTGAAAGTACTGCGATGTCGAAATGTGTCGAATGCCATACCACCGCCCATTACAACATTCTGTTCATTTCATACAGACATATCTATATCAACAGCTGAAGATAATATTCTCCGTATGGAGAGTTTTAATAATTGAGTAAGAAGTATGAATGTATTCGTCTGTCTGAAATCAACGAAGTGTTGTAAACCCCTTTTACAGTGATGCGACAAAATTCTATTTGAAAAATATATCGAAATTCCGACAATATGAGCAAGATGAGGTAACAAGAAACATTCTGTGAAGTTTCATCTAAATCCAACCATATGTATAAAGGAGCCACATAAACCTGAAGAGTTTACTGACTGCGGTCAAACAATTTATCAACTAATCCCTATCCTGCTGAATTCAAATAATATATAATGACAGCTATTAGCATATTTTGACACACTTCAAGCGATGCGGCTCAAGTTTTCCCTACGCTAGTTAAGTACAAAGCAGGCAGTGTTACCTTAGATTAGACTGTTCATCAGTGCCGATTTATCTTAGTCTATACAGTCTAAAAATCTCAATTTTGGACGTTGGAAATTTTATTATGTCAACAAGAGCACCTCATTCCGATGACAAAACTATCTCTAACACAGTCTACGAGAGCTTCACCCGGAACAGAAGGAAATTGCCAAATGGGTTTCCGGTTCCGAACTTGATGTTGTGGGTTTTCAAGGTTTGACTAGGCAAGAGTTTTCCACCTAGTAATAGTTATGATAAACTTAATGATCAAAACTTAATGTCTGACAGACAAACCAATGCATTCGGAACATCACTCGGCCATTTCCGTATACTGCAACAGACCTCGGATGTATGTAAGGCGGATGGGTATGTAACAAAACCGTGCATTTTGTTAGGCGGAAACAGTGTAAGAAAAAATAGCACTGTAGATTTATATGTTTTAAAGTAAATAACGGCTGAAAAATCTTAATTTTTGAGAATGAAGAATCATTCTCAAAAATTAAGATTTTTCATCCGTTATTTAAGATCTAAAGATATTTATATAAGGAAACGATGGTTTCACGTCCGTGACTTAAACGAGTAGCGTTGACGACGTCGAATGTTTTCACTCAAAGTTTCGAGGGCTGACGCCATTTTAACTGACGTCATCGTGTTTTTCTAAGGATTGCCCGTAATTTTTGAAAATAGTCCGTCTATGTACATCCGAGGTTGATCGTCAGATTGGCCGAGTGGTGTTCCGAATGAAACCAATGTCGTCTTTGTCAAACAACTTTTGATTTAAAAGCGAAGGTAGCCAAGGTTAAGTCGACAATAGTTGAAATCATGATATAGCACTGATGTAAGGATGAAACGTTTGCATTTAATATTTTGAAAATAAAACACTGATTAACTTACAAACAAATGGGGGAATCTTTAAAATGTTCGCAATCAAATATTCACATTGAACGCATGACAGGATCGCGAAGTTTTTCAGGAAGTACAGGTCACATGACGACCATTAGGTCATGTGATTACCACGTAAGGAAAAGGCGAAGCACAAAACACGAACATTAAAGGCGACTTCTAGAATGTTTGGAGGTCTTCAAATGAATATTTACATCATTAAAAATACCATGAATGATCATATAACTACTGGTTGATTGTCCACATAAGGTTGAGGTGAGAAATAGAGATCATGTTATACGTGTTATTAGGAAACCCGGAATGAAATTGTCTTGGGTTTATTTTGCGGTTTGTTAAATCTGTGTTGGAATGCGTATCAAAAACTTCACATTTGCTACAAGGCTATATTGATAAGGAAATAACGAAGCGTCGTTGAAATTCGGAAATCTCGTAACTATAGTTCCGCAGGCAAGAGTGAGGTTCGAAAAACCGTTTTCTCCTATCATTTTCAATGTAAAATTTATCCTTGATCACTCATTTGATTTTGTTGGCCTTTACAGATTGATTAAAGCCGTATCAGTAAAATTCGCTTTTATGACTTGTCGATTGTATACAAATGTATTGTAATCAGTCCAAATACCGTATTCGAGTTATAGTTTCGAGATTTTGGAATAGGAACGACGAATAACTCAAAGAAAATCAAAAAGATTGATTTCAGACTCTCACCTTTCTTACACACGGTCATGATACATTTGAGAGTGCAAGCGTAATAGAATAATTTAATGATTTCCGAGGTTGATGATCGGCGATCCACCTGACTAGTGTTTAGGGTAACGAAGCACAAGCGAGCGTCCCGGAAATGGTACCACGCATACCCCAGTTACAAGTATCTAATAAGTATTTGTATTCAACCATGTATCAAATGAATAATACATGTATGAAGTAAAACGTATTTTAAGCGACCACTAAGGGGATCACCAAGAAGCGGTGGGAATGGTCTCACAACACCAAGAAGCGGTGAGAATGGTCTCACAACACCGAGAAGCGGTGAGAATGGTCGCACAAAACCAAAAAGCGGTGGGAATGGTCGCACAACACCGAGAAGCGGTGAGAATGGTCGCATAACACCAAGAAGCGGTGAGAATGGTCGCACAACACCGAGAAGCGGTGAGAATGGTCGCACAACACCAAGAAGCGATGGGAATGGTCGCACAACACCAAGAAGCGATGGGAATGGTCGCACAACACCAAGAAGCGGTGAGAATGGTCGCACAACACCAAGAAGCGATGAGAATGGTCTCACAACACCAAGAAGCGGTGAGAATGGTCTCACAACACCAAGAAGCGATGGGAATGGTCGCCCAACACCAAGAAGCGGTGGGAATGGTCGCACGACCCAAGAAGCGGTGAGAATGGTCTCACAACACCAAGAAGCGGTGAGAATGGTCGCACAACACCAAGAAGCGGTGAGAATGGTCGCACAACACCAAGAAGCGGTGAGAATGGTCGCACAACACCAAGAAGCGGTGAGAAAGGTCGCACAACACCAAGAAGCGGTGGGAATGGTCGCACAACACAAAATCTCATGATGAATAAGATCTTTTTGATAGCATATATCAATTGTTGCGTAATTCTTACTGAATATTGTGATGTTCAAACCATCTAGAATCGTCTCAGTGATAATTTAATTTAGGAAAACAAGCAAAACAAAAACAAACAAACAAAAAAATCCACAACAACAACTGAACTTTTTAACTAGGTCTATGTTTTCCATAATCTATTTTTTAACTTTTTGCATGACGCTAAAACGTAGCAAAGTTGAAGAAAAATCATGCTGTTTTTGTTTGTTTTGTTTTTAAAAAAGCAAACCAAAAACGCATACTCAGGCTATCTTTTTTTCCACATTTTGTTTTGCATATTTTGCTTGAGCCTTCAACGTAGTTAGGGTTAATGACTTAACATAATGAGCTTAGCTTTTGTCTGACTTTTTTTCTCCGCTTGAAATTTCCGGTGAACATGAATTGTTCTCTACGCGTCGCAGGTCGTTACCAACATATCTCAATATATTTGAGGTTTCTTTTGTACTTAACAAATTTGTACTTGTACAAATTTACTAGAATGGTCAATTATCCTGGTTTTTACGGTCACGCAGATCGGCTCGCCCAATCTGAAACCCTATGCGATTTTACAAAATAGACGTCTGGAATTACACGGCCGCAGCCATTAAAGCTCGTCATGTCGCACGTGGGTTTACAATGTACTCGTATATAACGTCACAAACATCAACAATCCCGCTAAGGATGATGTTGCCTATAACCAAAATCAACGAAATAATAAAAGTGGGCGTATTATAATTTGATATCAAAACGCAGAAAACACTTTTCTGCGTTTTGTCAACAAGTTATAATTTGCCTAACATATCTCCACAAACGCTCGGAAAGAATTAAAAAATGTAAGTTTCTCCTATCGAATTAAATAATCGAAGTACCACCAGAAGTCGAATAACCTACAAAATGACAAATTAAGGAAAAGTCCGAGCGATGTTTCGATACAGCTCAGCAAAAGGACACGAATGTGATTTTGATTATTAAAAAATCTTTAAACCAATCTCTACAAACACACTTCTTTTGATGTAGATCAAAATCATTCTAATTGTATGCTTTGAGAGCAGAAAAAAAGCACATTTATGCGCTCCCATTGGGAAACTAACATTTACGATTTTTGACCTTGAATGACGCCTAAGAGGCACACTCATCACAGGAGGTTTTGAGCGGTTCGAAAATTCAGCTATTTATTCAGGATGACCAAACAGAAAATATGTTGCTAGTTTTAAACTATCCGATTTTGCTCGCAAGTGTACGTCTAAGGCGGGATATAATTTGAAAACAGCCTTGCGTTCAGGCTACGAAAGCGCTCGCCGCGAAAAGTTTTGTATAGGGGTTTAGTCTATCTTGAACGCATCGCAAGGGCTTTCTAAAAGAAATACCGGTTGCGAGGCAATAAAAGAGGCCCTGCTCGCAGCTAAATCCTACCAAAACCATCAGAAGACATAATTAGATTTATAAAATTAAGTACAAAACGGAACATGAGACTTTCGAAAAATTCGATAAAAGTCTAGCTATCCGCCATTCTTGGTTACTGCGCTAGTCATCTAGTTGAGTTACTAACCCATTATCACAAGCGCACGATGCAAGCTCACTGTCCATCACAGCAAAGTAGGAAAGCGCTCGCAAACGTTTTCGGGCACTATCATTTCCTGAACGCAAGACAGTACCGTATTGTCATTCAGAACTCAGGGCATTAGAAAAAGACTAGTGTTGGAACTTTCCTACAGCGATAATAAAGGCGCTAATCTCAGGCGCAGTGCAGTTATTGTGAAGCTGACCTGTGTAATTTCTTGTACCTATGGTTATATTTTTGTAACACTCTCTGAGATTTATAGAATACTAACGCTCCGTAAATAATTATTTTTTTGCGCATTTATAAAAGCTTTAAACTACAGACAATTTACCTATTTCAGTCAACCAGACTACCAGCAATATGTTAGCAGAATATTCACTACATACAGAGACGGGATATAAATCTAAAATCCGTTTACAATTTGCGTGTCTGTAATGTGTCAGTAATCAGATGAAGACGTCTCTTATCACAGAAAAATCTTCTCTATTTTTTAGTGTCAACCTCATTTTATATGAATAAACCTTTTCTGAGATTGCAATGCGAAACTGTCGCTTACCTACTTTTTCACTAAATAGTTTGTTTAATCGAAAACGTACATGCTATGGATCGACTACTTACAGACGGGAGACAAAAGAGAAATATGGCGAATTACTATATGACCGGCGTCGCGGGAGTGAAATTACACCGTTGATTATTTTTGATATTAGATTGGTGTTTTAACACTGGAATAACTATGCAAATGAGCTCAGAGCGAATAGCAACGCTATTTCATAACCGCGAAAGTGACGTCACAATGAATATATTGTGAAGTCAGTTTCAAACGGCGTTATAAGTTTCGTGGTAAAATTAGAATGTTGAATTCCAAGAATCTTGACGGGTTTTGTTTTTGCAAAAATTCGGGTCATATTATAAATCGTATAACACATTTGTGCTCATGAGATATGGAATTTATTAAACTCGTCATCTTAAACTGATAAAAACTCGGCGCAGCCTCGTTTTTATCTGTTTATAGATGACTCGTTTGAAAAATTCGGTTTTCGATGACCACTCATTCAATATTCTCTATATCTCGTATGTTTCTCGACAATGTGTACGACCATTAGCTTTACCCGTTAAACGATAAAACCAAAAATTACAATAGATTCTTTTCAAACTTGTATGCTAATGAACTTAGTCTCTTCATCTAAAAATAGGATAAAAGGTCAGGTTTCATCGAACCATCAGACATGTTTCTGAGTATTTTCATAAAAATCACTGAGTACAGTCTTTTTCAGTTTCTTCTTTGTTTCAAACTCGCATAATGTACGATCATTTCTAATTGAAGAAATTGTTTATGCAACGAGACAAAGTCGAGATGCCAATTCGACTGTAAATGTCGCTGGTACGTGTATGTTTCGTACTTGCTATAAGACTTTTTTGTTGCTGACGTCTAAGAAAGAATGTGTTGAAAAAATGTCAACAAATTTAAAACATGAAATGCCTTCACAGAAATGTCATCGTATGTTTTATTTGAAATCCGCGTGACGAATTAAGATTTAAGGGTCAAAATAAGCCCGCCCTCTCATGTCCGTAATTGGGGATCAATAAGAATTTAACGACAATTTCTAAAGAGGGTCAAGGAACTTTCTGGAAGGCTTTCATCGAAATTGGCCGTTTGGTTAAGGAAGAGAAGAAGTTTTAAGAAAGATGACACCGCACTGACGCACGGCGAAACACGAACGATGGACGACGGAATTACGGTAATCACATTGTGCCTAGGTAAGATAATTTAACGACCAGTAACATTGGCATCAATATAGATCCATAAGTAAATTAACCCCCAATATTACAGATGCATGATCCGCATTATTGATAAAGACTTTGTATGACGATGTCTCCCCATCCTCGACCAGACAATATTTATAACTCGAAATACTAACAAACTATTCTGAATTACATTTGCAGCGTGGTTAATTTCTATCTACCATTGACTGGTGTCCATCCATGTCCACTTAAGAAACTTACGCAAAACAATCTGAAAATATTCACATACACGAAACTACATGGAGGGAAATCTTTTTACAATATATACCCTACGTCGCGGGAGTGAAACGACCCCATTTAATATTTTTTGATGTTACACGACTATGCAAATAAGCTTAGAGCGTATATCATCACTATATTGTTGTCGTGCAAATGATGTCATGATTGATAAGATGGCGTCATTTTACGAACGACGTTGTACGTTACGCGGAAAATTTATATAGGTTAATTTCATTTTTTTGTCCTTAGTTGTCAAAGAGTTGTCATATTTTTAAATGGAATATTAAATTTGAGTCTTTTAAACACCCAATTTATTAAACCCGTCATCTTAAATAAATTAAAATCCGCCAATGCCTCGTTTTTATCTGTTTATCGATCTGTTTATAGATGACTCGTAAAATAAGTTTGGAATTTCATGTACACTAATTCGACAGCCTCTATAAAAAAGACCCAAAATCTGGAGTATACAGTAACCCCCAAAAAGATTGGTAATGGTTATCGGTCATTTGCTTCAGATGAATACAAGTTTTTTGTATGTTTTCTCTGTGGAAATTAGAGGGCCATGTGTTTAAGATAACAGAATTCTTGTAAATATATTAAACAATATCACGTGACTGGTCACATTTCTACTATTTCTTTAAGGTTCGACTTAAACCCCGGATTTTCAGATAGACAAACATTATTCGTTCATGAAAGGAAGCCTTTGTTATTAAAAGTTCATTTAATTACTTTGGTGCCTCCAAAAATGGTATTATTCCGGTCGACCAGGCTAGCAGATAAATCTAATTTTATTACTAGCACATTACTCAGGCAAAGAATTTGTTTTTTTAATAATTAGTTAAAAGGGTATATTACGAATTCCGGACACTGTCTCTTAAACAAAATACATGAACATACACGAAACGTGTACGTACAAATATGAAATGAGGACGTGTCAAATATGTAAATTTGGTGTAATACACGAAAGACTTTCTAAGTCAACACAATTCACGTGTATTGTGATTCTTTTTTAAAAAATGTAACAATTTAAGCTTTATGGATAGGAAAATAAAAAAAAAAGAAAGCAACTAAAACCGTCGTAACTACTGTAGTTATGAATTCTTAGTGGTTCTACAGCGATTCGCCGTTTGTTTCATATCTGTAACCAGTTAACTCTCGCTATCCCACCTTAAAGCATTTAAGAAATACTTGTATTTGGGCCGATGGTGAAGTACAATATAATACATCATAGTCGACGGATTACTGACTAACCTACATTCTCTCTCCGTTAACCTTATGTCGTCTTGGGAATTCTAAAAACATTAGGAACGCATTTGTTTACGGAATGATTAGTCTAACACAGACCATCCTGAATGAACATTTATTTATGACTTAGTTCTTATTCACAACTATTTTCCATTTGCTCTCGATGTTTGAAGGTATTATACGTGTCATCTTAATCTGATTTAGTTTTCCTGTTTCTTAAAAAATGTGAACATTCTCATATATAAATACAAATGGGCGATTAAACTTGCTTGAGAATATGCAAGCTTTCAAGATCAATTATATTTACGTAAAATAAGACTTTTCTGTATTTCTATCCAGCATCGGTTGAAATGGAGCTCCAATAATACGAAGGATCAATGTTATCCAGAGAAGAAATCTCTTCTGCAAGCGAAATGCTGAAGGTAGACATGACTTCACTAAAAAATGGCATGAATTTCTCTGTTCTCTTTGTGACAAATGATATACTATCGGATCTGTGTGTATTATTTTAGATTTATAATGTGACCTATGTCGCCGGAGCGAAATAACCCCGTTGAATATTTTTGATATTACATGGGTGTTATTACACCAGTGGAATAACTATGAAAATGAGCTCAGAGCGAAGAGCAACGCTATTTTTTAACCGCGATAATGACGTCATAATATATGTTTTGTGACACCATTTTTAAACGGTGTTATTAGTTTCGCGGAAAATTGAAACATTTTTCGCTAAAATATGGGCCATATTATAAACAGAATATAAAATTTGTGCTCATAAAATACAGATTTATTAAACTGGTCATCTAAAACAGATAAAAACTCGGCGCAGCCTCGTTTTTATCTGTTTATAGATGACTCGTTTAATAGATTCAGTATTCAATGATCACTCGTTCAATATTCTCTATATCTTACGCGAATTGTCGATAGAATGGATTAGTCTCGCCCAAAATTTGACAAAATGATTTAGGGTATTTCTACAGTTTCTTGATTTAGATACTGCGAAACCTATGTTTGACTTATTTCGGGATGTAACATTTGAAAAAGATAAAACTTTACTTATAGACAAACGTTGTTCCCAGAGCTGTTCTCTTTTCCCATATATTGCTTCGAATTGTTTTTTTTTTAAATACAGAATTACAAGGTAAAAGGATTTCTTTGAAATAACGCGTTGAAAATAAAAAAAAGTCAAGGAAAAAAGATGGTTTGTGACTTGAGATGGAAAAGTTAATAGGGCGTGGGAATTTATCTGGTGAGCCAGAACCAATAGGATAACTTCCACAGCCGGGCCCGATAAACGTTTCCATCTAAAGTCCTCTGTTCCATCTATTTCTGTTATACTTTATGTTTATTTGACAAAAATATACGAAATTAAATCTAATCTATATTTAAAATTCCGACTTACGGTCGAGTGGGCGGCCCTTGCTTGAGAATGATGATCTCTAACAACTATAGATCTCAGATATTGTAAAGACTTCAGATGCCGTAGTAAGAAAAGGTTTAACAAGAAAACAGACTCATAAGCTATGCCAAAGTACATGACCAATACAATACAATACAATATTCTTTTATTTTGTTCACAGTTTACAAATGCAATTATTACAATATGTAAATTCATGTGAGCTAGAAAGTAATAGTAATCAGGTAGTGTGAGTAATGGGGGAAAGGTGGGAATCCCATAATGTCACAAGAATACAAAAAATTAAAAGTTCGGTAAATGCACGATAGATACCTTTTTGGAGCAAAATAGAAGACTATGTCGTTCTAATTCCATATTTTGTCTTATTCTAAATTCTAAATTCTTGCAACACAGCTTGAAGCAAGCTGGGTTAACAAGTATTTAGAACCAAATATATGAGAAATGCATGTTTCACTTTAAAGCTTACCACTATTACAAAAAATAATACATAAAATTACCCCACAGAAAACAAACCTAATACCCTAATACTCAGATACTAATTCACATAATTAATGATCACTGACAAAGAGGATATGTCTCCACGAGTACATCGCTCCTTTTTCAACTGAAAACTTGCGATACGCCCGTGGGATCACGTCCCACCGTCTAATCATTTTACTTTTAAAATTTCTCGGGAATCAAGAGACATTCTATTGATACATTTTAGGAAATGCAAGCAATAGTGTTTACAGTGTCAAGTAATAGAATGTACCTAAGACTCCGTTGCAGAACTTTTATACTTTTTTATGATGAAGGATATCTATTTCATAGTGATTTTACGAGGCAAAGGATCAAACAAATAGTCAATACATAGTAAAGGGTGAAACATGTACAACCAGTAGTATAGCATGGTTATTTTCAACATTTATACTGTATGTCAAAAATTAGGTGCTACCATTTTTATGTAAATTATAGGTTACTTTAAGAATGTTTTTCATGAAAAATGCTAGTTTACGTAGTTGTATAAGGTTACTAGTAGACATAAGCTCTCTAAACTTAATAATGTTTGGGAATCTAAAATATTCAGAATTAATGTATCTTTATCGTTCGTCATTAAAGTACGTGCAGACCAGCAAATAGTGCATTTCGTCACCAATGTCATTACGTTTACATAAATTGCACTTTCGATTTGTGTATATTACATTTTGCCATCGCCCAACTACTACTGGAAATCTGTGGTTTCCTGTTCTAAAATGCATCATACTTAATCTTAGAGATTTAGGTAACGACGTTAAGTATTGTTCAAAACAAGTATCTGATTTAAAAGTTAAATACATTTTTCCCTTTTGTGTATTTTCTATTTGAGCGAATAAGTTTTGTTTAGATTGATCTATTAAAATTGACTTGACGATTTTGTGAGTCCCATTATTAGTGTTTTGCCCTTGGCATTGCCATATCATCGAATTGCCAGTGAGATCAAATATGTTTTTTTATATGTTTTATCCATTTATTATCCTCATTTGTAGTTAGCGAATTTTTATAAATAATATGTGAATTTTTTTTCTGTTTTGATTTCATTAAGGTTATCCAAAATTTAATCATCCTGGTTTTTATTAAAATTTCGAGTGGGAAACGCCCAAATTCACCATAGAGCATGTATCGTGGTGTGCTTTTCTTAGTATTACTCATCTTACGCAGAAAGTTACAGTGAAATTGCTCTATGAGATCTGTGTTCGAAAAGCCCCATATTTCACAACCGTAGGTAAGAATGGGAACTATTGTACTATCAAAGAGTTTCAATTGTAGATCAATCGGTAAGTCTAGGTTAGCGGTCTTCACATATAGCTGAAAAAGCGCTCTATTTGCCTGGGAGATGTTATGCTTAATATTTTGAACAAAACTGCCAGACGAAGTAAAGTACACACCTAAATACTTATACAATTTAACAACTTCGATATTTTCATTATTTAAAGTAAACGAATAATTTTGCGGTTTATTAGTCCCAAATACAATAACTTTTGTTTTGGAATGGTTTACAGTCAGCTTCCATTTTTCACAGTATTTATTAAATGTATTAAGCAAATTTTGTAAAGTTTTGGCATCGTCACTGAAAATAACTGTATCGTCGGCATAAAGAAGAGCTAGGAGTTGGATATAGTGGATTGTTCCATTAAGTTGGTAATCCACATTAATACCATCAGAAGTTTGCCTCAGAAAGCAATAACAAAGGTTTTTATGAATGTGAACATTTTCTAGTCGATATCAATTCTAATCGTCCAGCAGTTTTTGTTTTTGTTGTCATGCAGCTTATAGCAAACCTCAATTCAATGCCTTCCATGTAAGATTACCACGGGATAGACAAAACCACCCTCGGTCAAATAAAAATTCAATTTAAATGCTTAGAAATCCTATCAAATTTTGATGTTGAATGTTAACACGCTACGTCACAATTTTACGCAATATTAAGTAATCGATCATGTACTACGTCATCGATGAAATCAATATTCGGCCAATTTATACATTAAAATTGAATAAATTGTTTTAACCGATATAGATAGACAAACTTAAAAGAAAAAAAGTTTCAGAATCGCCTTCTTTAAAGTCCCTAGAACCGCCAAAAAGAGGACCCGGTTGGACACGCGATCAATTGACATGAAATGCTATCACGTGATCAAGTGATTTGATATCAACAAGCTAATCATACCCCTTTTTATCAGGCAATATATGTAGTTAGTGACAGGATAAATAACATTACGTGTTAAAGGATCCTCAACGTCGAACCTGTTCAAAAATATGTGCATATTCCTTATATTAATTCTGCCAGTCAAAAAATCTATCGACAAATCAAAACGCTCATTTATAAAGTGATTGCTTTTTAATTCCGACAACTCTTACTTCTTTATTTCATATAATTTCGTCTTTGGGTGTCTTAAAAATTTCTTGAACAAGCTCTTATTACGACAATTAGCCCCCTCCTCACTTTAACGATTTTCTGTTTGTTTCATGTTTGTTTCATGTCAATTGCGATATTAATCATTCTAAAGATAATGTTTATGGGTTGTATTACGAAGGAGGTAAAGGAACGAGGTTAGCGACTAAACAATTTCCCTAAATTATACCTTAATCAAGATGTTTCTCGCGACATTATAAAATGTGTTAAAAACGTTTTAGCCTAATTAAAATATCGTAACGTATGCACTTGATACTACTAGAGAAATATGACTACGGAAAGAAAACGATAAGTCGTTTCTAATAATTACTCGCCTTTCGAGGACTTTCCCACGCGCATACTTTTTCTGACGCACAAAAGCCCCCACAATTTCTATGTCACACAAACAATACAAATAAAGTATAATATTTATCTAAATACATGAGGGTTACAGTAAAAAGACAAACATTTTCATTCGATTCCATAAAATATTACAGAATAGCGAGTTTTTATTTTGGAATAAAAATTGTTTGAAAGGACCCCCTACCTCACGAGTTTACAACGCCTTCTTGATGATTGTTACCCCTGTGGTAAATCACTGCAGAGTACATAATATAGAATTTATATTTTATCCATGACATGTATATGTCTCCGAAGATTTCCCCAAGCAAAAATATTGACATTAAGGACAAGTATATTAGGCGTTATTACTATCTGGAACAATAAATATGAGAGCAATTACGCCGTTTTTAGAACATTTTAGCATAAATAAGAAAACGATCCCAGATGATGGCAATTTTCCGGGGAGGTGTGTTGTGGTTTTTTTTCAGATATATTGAAACATCAGGCGACACTTTCAATTTGCTTTCTTAAAGCCCACATCAACACTCAAGTAAACAGTCGAGTATCTGATGGCTAATCGTCACCTTCTTTTCTGACTTCAAAACCACTCAGGAACCTTCGACAATTTTACGGAATAGACCTCGGGAACAATGAGGGCGCGGATATAAAAGCGCGCCATTTCGAGAGTTTATATGACGTCACAAGAATCAAAATGTCTTTGAGAAAAAAAAAAAAACGAACAAAACAACGAAAAATTGAACTGGCCTGTATTTAATTTGATTATAAAACGAAATGTTTTACTGCGTTTTATTATCAATTATAATAGACCGAAAAGATATCCAAAGATGAGCGACAGTATTAAAGAGTTTTTTTCTTCAAGCGTATTGACCTAAGTACAACTAGAAACCGAATCACCTAAAAATGACCCAGAAATACACCAATTACGTCCGAGGTACCTTCCAGTTTACGGAAAAGTCCAAGCGGTCTTCTGAATGTGGTAGAACGTCACAAAACAATTTTTTCCGTAATGATTAACCACCTTTTTCACCGCCGATATCATATTTTGTTTATATATATATATATATATTAATTACAGGATGTAATGAAGTGGAGGAAATAATGGACGGAAAACCTTTTGAATATCGTTAGAAAATTGGTCTATTTTAATTTTAAGCTCCACTGTCCAGCGAGGTAACGTCACGTAAGCACCACTGTTAGGCAAACTTATGTCATGACCTTTTTTGTTCGTCCGTGTGTCAGTACGTCATGCCGTGTCTTCGTAAATTTTATACACATATAACACCAACAACAGCAGCAACAATAAAAATGAAATAAACAAGATGAGTCATTCAAACACTCAATTAAAATGCGATGACTGTTGAATTTAGATATTTTCAGTCATTTTGTTATTTCAAAATTTGTTTCGTGGAGTTAGATGTCGATTCTAAAGCATAAATGTAGTGTCGTTACGAGTTTAGGCGCTGTTCATCTATTGGTATTTTCGTGTATTAATTAAATATTCTGTATTTGAATAACGTTTCAGTATTTGAATGAGTATAATGACGGAGGTCAAGGGACGGGACCAGTTAAGGTAACTGCGGACACACATTCGGAACATCACTCGGCCATTTACGAAAATTGCAACAGACTTCGGCATTCGGAACATCGCTCGGACATTTCCGTAAACTGGAAAGTGCCTCGGACGTAAGTGTAGTAACTTTTGGTCCATTTTAGGTAAATTTGCTCCTATTGGTAATTTGGTTAATACGCTTGTAGAAAAGCAAATTCCTTTAATGCTTTCAGATCGTCTATAGAGATTATTTTGGCATATCATGATTTGAAAGCAAAACGCAGTAAATCACTGCGTTTTGTTTTCAAATCATAGTATGCCCGATTTTTACCTTACGTTGATTTTGTTTTTCGCAGCGTCATTCTCAGTTATATTTGTGACGTCATATAAACCAACGTGCGAAATGACGCGCTTTCATGGATGCGCCCGTATTATTCCCGAGGTCTATTCCGTAGAATCGCTGAGGGTTCCCGATTGAGACCTCGGATGTATATAAGGCGGATGGGTATGTAACAAAATTGTGCATTTTATTAGGCTGAAACAGTGTAAGAAAAATTAGCGTTATCTTTAGATTGACAAATTTTACAGTAAATAACGGCTGAAAAAATCTTAATTTTTAAGAATGATTCGTCATTAAGACTTTTCAGTTAAGACTTTTCAGTCGTAATTAAAGAATCTAAAGATATTTCAAGTCAGTGATTTAAACGAATAGCGTGAGCGACGTCGAATGTTTTCACTCAAAGTTTCGAGGGCTAACGCCATTTTAACAGACGTCATCGAGTTTTTCCAAGGTTCTCCCGTAAATTTTGAAAAAAGTCCGTCTATGTACATCCGTGGTTGATCGTGAGATTGGCCGAGTGGTGTTCAGAATGTGCGGACACATAGACGGCCATTTTAGGTTTGAATTTGAATATGTCTGCAAATTTTGCCTTATGCGATAAAACTGAACTGTGGACTACCCGCTTTCATATGTCGGTCATAAAAATGGATTTCATAACGTAGAGTTGACGTCATGACGTCATCAAGGGGCCTACCCTCTTTTAGGGTCCAAATTCAGTTGCTGTATTTTTTTCGAAAAAAAATTGATATGAAGATATAAGTGTAGAAAATACAATAAAATGTATCAAACGTATTAAATCTTAATGCCTTCTGCGTTGCTGTTTTCGAGTTCAGTTACTGAAAATATTACATTTTTTTCTCGAAAATTTGTCCGATGACCTATGCTTAGATTTAGATATGTTGCTGCCAAGACATTCCGCTTAAGATATTTTTATATAAAAAGCATGTGTCTTCGGGTTAGATTTTTTGTAAAATTCGATTCCGAGAAGATATCGCAAATCAAAGGATATTTCAACGTCGCGTAAAATTTGCACAAAAGCTGTCTATTTAAACTGATGAAATTTTAAGTGATTTTTTGTATTCCTTAAAATAGTATTCAGATTTAATACTTCTGAAGCCTATATTTTACTATAAACCTCAATTTCAAATATTTTAGAATGTATACACTATTGCACGGAGATTGTCGAAAAATAATCATACATGTAGCATCGATGGTTTTGGTGCGCCGTCGGATTCGACGAAAAATGTTAAAACAACTTCACAAAATCGAATTTAATAAGAAATCTAACCTGAAGACAGAAATGTCTTTTTTTATTAATGCAAAGCATATTCTTTTCGCTACAAAATTACAAAAAATCAACATAGGTAACTTGACACAATTTTGAGAAGTTTTCTATTTTTTTTACAAAAAATGAAAAGAAATAAGGAACATCAAATCTTGAAGTTCGCTCCAAAAAATAGCGTTTCGGGCCTTTTTTTCTATTTGAATATACACAGAAACTAAACGACTAGCTCGGGCGTTCTTGACCTTTCTAAATGAAAGCTTTTTCGTCAAAAAAAAAAATCGGCCGATTAATTAAAAAAATAATTGGAAATACTGATTCTATGCGGGTCCAAAAGGGGTTGTTCAAATTAAAGAGTCTCAGACCCTTTTCATTGCGTGTTAGCTTATGCCCGCACTTAAAAGATAAATCTCAGCAATTATTGTGCAATTTTAAGAAAGTCGAAAATTCGACAATGTTATCGGTCCGCAGGTACCTTAAACGATATAATTATTGCATTAAATTTGGGTCGTAATAGGCATACATTAACGGACAAAAACCGGGCAATAACGGGAGAAAACGCGGATTAATCAGTAAATTCACGCGCCGTAAACGCCCGGCTTTTTTTTCTTTAAATATCCTCGATCTTGGGCATAAACAGCTTATTGGTTTTAATGAAACTTGTTTCATTGCAACATTTGTTATTACAAATCAATGCATTTTGTTAATAACACGTCAAAGGTTCGATTTTGACACGAGTGTACATATTGATAAGTAAAATGCGTCAAACATATTCATTGTTAACGTTAATTTAGAGCGTAACTAAAGACGTCGATCTAATTCACGCGTTAATTTTTGTGACGTCACGAATTTACCAAGCAATGGCGGTATAAACAAAAGTGGAGATGCTATCCATGTCGCAAATAAGCCGGATATTTTGTAGGTTTTGTGGCTCGTTTTGAAGCGTTTCTTTGAATTATTTCGCTATCTCTGCTGAATAAATACTCTAGCCTTTCTTTTTATGCAATAATAGCATCAATTCACGTTTTTTCGGGCGTTAACATTTGCAGAGACCCTCAAAATGCATTAAGGCCTTCGTGCTTCGCACTCGGGCGTTAAACCATTTTTCGGGTCTCTTCAAACGTTAACGCCCTCAAAAACGTGAATTAACCCTATATTATGAAATGATCCTGTGCATGACATTTCCAAGAACTTGTAATATACATGAGTTGCAAGCATTGAGCAGCTAAAACAGTCACACAGTGCTACAATAAAATTGTCTGTCTGTCGTAAGATACCTTAAGATCTTGTTTACCTGTAAAACACAAAGGGACGATTCTGAGCAGACTGTTCGCCAGCACTGGCTTGCCAGAGTCTTTACTTTGCGCACAATTAAAATTGTTGGAAATGTAATGCACCGGCTCAAATGTAACCTGTATAAGACTTATAGAAGATGTCGTATTATAACACAGGGATAAAAACGATATTGTCAACAGCAGATCTCTAGAAAAAAATTGTTGGTATATATATCTAGATAATCTTTTACAAATGAGGAAATAAATGTCACATTTTTTTACAAATAAATTATATCAGCTGGTTATATTGTTGACTTGTTCTATAGCAAAAAAAGACTGTTAACTTAACATGACAGACATGCAGCAATAAACATGCATTTATTGCAACTTGTGCATCTGGGTACGGCGTATTTTAAATGGCGTGTGGTGTAGGTTAACCTTTTTTTGGAGGTTATATCTTTTGATCGAGATGAGTGTCAATTTCACGATGTTATTCTGCGTAATTAATGAACTGGCAGGGCGGGGCTTAAGCGTGACGTAATTTGGCGAGTTTACTTTTCAATAGTTTGGGTTCTTTCAAATTTTAGTCGAAAATCATCATTAACGCGTGCAAATAAGTGTTTCCTATAACCTAAAGGATTCACGCGCTTTTAGGGAGTGAACACATTTCATCGTTTGGTTACCAAGGCCTCGTAACTTCAGCTTGATTAAGCTGAAGTTACGAGGATTTGGTTACCAATCTACGATTTAGGGTCTCGAGTTATTTTTGTGGACTTTTATAAGTAGGTTATTTTAGATAAAAGCTGATTTCCCTTAACTTTTAGTGCAACGACCCGTTACTTAGGCTCCGCCCTGCCAGGGTATTTATCATGGATAATACTTACTGTATATTGTTTTCGATATGCTTCTAAATGATATTCTTTAGAATTGGTTTAGAGTTGATCAATTTTCCAAATCTTGGTCGGGATTTTTTATTATCATTTCTTTTTTCATGCAAAAATCCTGTATTGGCTGTTATCCCTTGTCCGATAACATGTTCTTTTTGTTTAAGATCCTTTTTTAGATAAAGTAAAATGGATGTGTTAATTTGGATTATTATGTTGTATGTACAAGATTTTTTTTTCTTGATAAAGGTAATTTTGCCGAAATATTAAATTTAAGAGTGTCTTTATATAGTGTTTAATCTAATTCCCGTTGAAAAAAAATGTGATAATATGATTAGTTTAATCAGATAACATACATATTCTAAGACACTAAAATATCATCCTTATTCAGAAATAGTGTCGAGGGGAAAAGGAATCCCTTAAACAATAGTAATTGGTTAGCAATTAAACTAAGTTCAGTATTTACCGGAAAATGGTGGTCACCGACAACGGTTATGAATCGCGATCATAAAAAGAGAGACCCACAAGACAACAACTGAATGCTCTAATTGGGTACATGGTAATATCATGGATAAATCTTGATGGCAATTTTCCGATTGAAATCGGCCTTGAACACCACAATGGTATATTTATCAAATATCGTAATTTAAATACCGTTAACAACAAAGTAAAATTGACAGAGTGAATGATTTGGGGTTGAAATTGAATGAGTGCGATGAGGGATTTTTGAGTGAAAATAAAGGGAGGAAATCTTAAATCGCTAATTTTGAACAAAATGAATGAAAAAATAGGCGATATTTATGAACTCCTTTAAAAAGGACATACAAGTTCTATAAATAGCTTGATGTTTCTTCAAGATCCTATCAGACGCTTATAATTTTAATTATGTCAGTTTAATCTCTATTATTTTTTTTTTTGCTAGCTATGTTTATTTTGAATGAAGTTGTTGATCTTAGTGTCTTTTAGTCAATTAGGAGCGTTTTTGAATGGTAGGATTTATATTTAGAAATTAACAGATGATTACCTGAAAGTGTAAAATATTACAGAGTATGAATGTCGTAGTTTCTGTTCTTCAAATGTTTTTGTATCATCTAGAGGCTGCAGCTCATGGATATCGAAAGAAATAGAAATCGTGTATCTGGATGTTGCCTTTATGTAGACGTAAAAGATTTATATCCGTGATTGAAGATAACCTCTTAATAATTCATTTACGATTGGTATTTGTCGAGATTTAACTGATACAATCCCTGTTGAACACTTATGCTAGATATTATCACTATGGAGCAAGAGAGACGTTACTCGTAGTCCAGACCGGGCAAGGATGTATTTTGCTACTCCATAGACATGAAATAATGACAGTTTGGCTTGAATCCAATTCAATGTGTTATCCACTCCGCAATTTTGACACCCAGTCTACGATTGAACGATTCCGAAAAACAGTTTTAATGCGGACATCCCTCGTATGCTTTTTAAAATACTAGTTTGTCTAGGGGCCAACTTATTTCTCGCCCTATCTGAGCCCGTTGTTATTGTTTTTTAAGCTTGAATCCAGCCCCGTGTTCAGGATGACAACCCGGTTCAAGTCATACCCCGCTTTACCCGTATACTTGCGTGTAAAGCAGGGTATAATTTGAAAACGGTTTGCAACATTTTTTTAGCCTGAATGCAGGGCGGGTATCAAGCTTAAAAACGGGCCCCGATAGGGCGAGAAATAAGTTGGCCTTAAATCTGTCGTATGTGTTTCATCTCCGACTGCTAGTCTACAATGAGGGACTCAAAACACGCAAAATCTCAGCTAAGCATTTTATTTTTCTGTCTGTCTAATATTTTCGGTTTTAAATCAAAGTATTTCAAAAATGATAACACAAACCCTATGTTAAGAATTTAGACTGTGTATTGTTATAGTAAACCACTCTCACCACTGTCCCGAACAGCTTCGTATGTTTAAATATAATGTTTCACACATGCATCAAAAGACATATTCTTTTGCTCAGGGGTTAGCGCATTGGACTTGTAAACCGAAAAAAATGAATATTACTTGCCCGCGTGGGTTCGACACCGGCTCACATCGGATATTTTTAAGCTGTGCTTAGGTTGAGGACAGGTCGTACGTAACGTGGGGACTCGTCTGAGATTGGCCTTTGAGCCATTTATGTCGGCATTTTTATGGACCAGCAGAAGTCAAACAAACACGGTTTACAAATTGACAATTGTATTAACATAAATCATACAACAAAAACTTAAAGTGAAACTATAGGCTACTTAACTCAGTGAATTATCCAAAGTTCCTTCCGTCTTTAAATATCCTTTACCGAAAAATGTTTACAATATTATAATCCACTTATGTAATCCCAAAATGTAAAGTGTTTAATTATCCAACCATATACCTGAATCACTACTGACAAATTCATGTAAGTCTAAATAAATCCCAGAATAGACATTTACACAGCACCTTTAATGTTTTTATCATGCAATGAAGTCTGCATTGACCTGATATCCCTTGTCTGATAACATAACATGATATCAGGCAGTCTATTTTTAGGTACAATTTGCATACACTTTCACCCGAATTCTTTTGATTTTTAAGGGTTTATCATACTCAAGCACTGAAAACTGATCGCATGATAAAAAAAAGGCTCGTCATGATAAATTCTCACAGCCGAGACCTGATGACATTGATATTTTAAGACACTAACATGTAATTCTCTATATCTCACCAAACCCTTGTTCTATCAATTTACATGCTTATATAGAAAGTCAATCACTTCTAGAAATTTCTACCATTTTATTAAAGATTGAGAGATAAAAATGGAAACATATGTCATATCTGAATAACATAATTTTGCATGTACTTTCCAGAAACTTGGAGAAAAATAGATTATAAAACTTGCCCAGTACTTGTGTACCCAATATAAAATAGTATGATAGTATTCCACTAAGCACACTCAGCCTCATAACGGTATACCCCCTCCTATATGTGCCTCTGCTAAGAAACAACTCGGCCACAAAAGTTATCTTCTAGTGGAGAGTCCCGGATTTACACGTGGTTGGAATGTTAAATAGGTCATCTACATACCATTCATTATATAGTTTGCAAAACAGTTTCCGGGATTTTCGCGCAATCTCTAAAAATAGCTGCTTACTCAATATTGTTTTAGCTCGGCTGTTTTCAGAGAAACCCGAGGTATTGCTATAAGCCTCCGTGTCGTCCTCGTTGTCGTCGTCATTGTCGTTGTCGCGTCGTTGTCGTTGTCGTCGTCGTGCGAAAACTTTGACATTTTGTTATATCTCTTGTTCTACTGAAGGCATTCACTTGAAACTTGACACACATGTTCACCATCAAAAGAGCAACCAATACTTTCAAGGGGGATAACTCTTGATGCATTTTGTGCAAATTATGCCCCCTTTTCGACTTAGATTTTTTCCCACCATCCAGCACTCGACAGCCGAGCGTAGGCACCCGTAGGCGGTGCTCTTGTTTTGATTTAGGAATAAAAACTTCTTTTTTTCAGCCAATCAACAGTCACGACAACTATTGGAAACAATAATATTTTAAAAATTAATCTTGACAAGTATCTTTTTTGTGTATTAACAATCATGTTTTATTAAAAATGGGTACTAGATCGCTCACCGTAGTCTCTTTGACCCCTGTATCACCGGTCAGTGCCCAAAATTGACCACAGGGCATGATATGTACAAATTTGGTAGAGGCCCACAAAATTATGTTAAATACCAAATTATGAAGGTGTTAGCCTTCTGGTTTCAGAGAAGAAGATATTTTTAAAGACTTTTCCTATCTCCTCCCCCAATTCATTGTTGTGGCAAGAGGACTAAAAATGTGGATTTAAATATTTTCAACAACTTTGGTTCAGCTTGACCCGAGGAACATCCCTGCTAAGTTTTATCAAGATCACCCACCGCTTTAGGGGGGAGATGTCTTAAATAAAACTTATGATCCACGCACGTCGTACGATGGACATTGGACGATCACAATGTATCACTTCGTGCTTAGGTGAGCTAAAAACAAAATCATTTTCTAATAACCATTATCACGTGATTCAGGTCTCATTGAGCGAAATAGGCTTTGAAAGGTCCCTAGGTTACGTCATTCAGTGTATTGCAAGTATTGCTAAATAGAAAATTCGAGGAAGAATTTTGATAGTGTATTTTCTAATTAGAAAACTGGTAAACAACGATGCTGACACATAATTCAAATTACAAACGATACAATTTGGGAATTGGTTTTTACCAAATCATTGACACCACGCAAAGCATTTCTGGTGAAGACCTGTGCTGCGTTAAAACGGACTGACAAAATAGCAATATAAATATTTTAGAAAAGAAGCAATAAGGAAAAATCCCCAGTTTCTAAATATTATTTAAGATCTCATGTATTCTAATTCAAGGCGGAATAAAAATGAATTTAAAATACTCTACGCACTCTACAATCTATAATTCTTTCATTCTGTAAGTAAGTCGAAAGCATTGTATAATATAATACATGTATCTTAATATTGAACTTTTAATTGTTTACATTTAACATCTATGAGAGATCGACGAGTTGAATGAGCCTGGAGTTATTTTTAGATAAAATGGATTGAAGTGGGAGGAGCGTGTATTGAATGAAATTAACGAGAGGTAATCTAGTATCGCTAATTTTGTCCAGGTGAAAGAAATTTGCTATTTTTATTATTTTACCCCTCTTAAATAAAATCAACGTGCTTTTGTGTTTGAGCGTTATCATGGGTCAATTAGATACTTTAAAATCCGCATCAGCTAAACTAAATTCATTCGAAAGTTTGATTGGTGTGATTGAATAAAATGTAGCCGGGTTGTGTATAAGGGTTGTTTGTACTACCTTGCCGTACAGGCTAGCTTTTATAGCGACGTGGTAGAGCACTCTCTTTGGAATGTAGAGGTCCCTGGTTCGAATCCCGACGGAGTCGAATATATAAATGCGGGTTACAAAAAGATGGTTTAGAACGCTTTCAAAGTGTTCATAAACATTTTAAAATTAATTTTGAATGGTTTGAGTGAGTGTTTGGAATGAATGAATGGATCGCCTAGCGAGTTATTTAGAATCGTTTTGATCGAAGTGAATGTCAATTTTACGATGTTTTCAACTGTACATGAAATCGAGAGGACGTTTTGTTGCAGACAAGCCATGCAGTTTTTTTTTAGAAAAGAAATAGAGAATAATATGTTAATGTCTGAAAATATCAATGTTATCTGGTCGAGGTTGGGAGAAATTATCATGACGAGGCTTTGCCGAGGCATGATAATTTCTCACCGCCGAGACCAGAAAACATTTATATTTTAAGACATTTACATTCTATTTATCATGCAATCATTTTCAGGGCTTTAATATAGAAAAAAATCAAAGAAACTCGGGTGAAAGTGTATGCAAATTGTTTCTAAAAATAGACTACCTGATATCATTTTATGTTATTAGACAGTCAATATCAGGTTAATACAGGCTTCATTGCATGGTAAAGAAAGTTACCAGGCTTTACGTAATTTCATTCTTCTTATGCTTTCGTACTCTGGCGTATGACCTTTATAAAATTTTGATTTTTGAATTCAATTAAAATTTTTGAAAATTCTTTGGAACAAAATTTTGTCTCATAGTTAAGGGTGAGTTGGTGTAACATACTCGTATCTTCCATATGCCTTCACAACATAATGTTACCCGTTTCTGTGAAATCTCATAAAGAGGAGGAAATATCATTTTTCAGTAATGTTCTATAACATGGAAAAGTGTTAGACTCTGTGCCCACCCCTGCAGACTAGTGGTAAAGGCGTAAAATCTTAGGAAACATATTGTTCCTCGAATCAATTACATTTTATCACTTTGCTCGAGGATGAATTATCTATTTAATCTTCATCTTTCAATTAGAGCAAATTAATAATGGTAGTTTGCTGAGCTCTTCATTAATGTTTAGGGTTAATTAGAGTCTTCACCACGTATTTATAGAGATCGTTAAATTGCATTCATCATGGGAGAAGGGGCCGATCGAGTATGAATATTCGCTAAATATCAAAAGTAGAAATATTTATCATTCTTCATACTAACTAACTCCCAAGAGAATGCGTTTGTAATTTTCCGCCTATCTATCTCCACTACCATAGCTTTTCCCATATGAACATATGCCCATATGGACGACTCCCAAAGAGGACAGTTACGGTGCGTAATTGAGAATATGACAGAGATTTCGATGTAAAGAACCAACACATGGGGCCTCGGTTTAACGTTGCAATCAAACAACCAATAAGGTATTTTACGGGCCAAGATATCAAAGTAATTATCGAAAAGGGGTGACACTATGGCATAACCAGAGAAACAGTTAATTTATACATGTATTCATCTACAGATGAATGACTATAAATTGATTTGTATGACTGAATTTCAGATTGTTTCACTTTTTGACAGATTTTTTTCCATGTTTATGTTGATTGCCATTATATTTTGTACACTTACACATTTTGTTTGTGTTATTAGATATATTCATATGTGTATGGGCCGTTGGCCTTATAATACAAATGAAATTTGGAATTTGGAAATTTACCAAGCTCTGACTGAAATAAGCTTCTAGTCTTGAACTCTACCGTCTGCCCTGATGAGATGAGATCAATCGTAATCGGTATCTACAGCCAGGTTTTATACAGTTAACAACATAGTAAAATTGACATTTGCCTAAATCAAAACCATTCTTAATCGCTCACTCAGCGCTCCATTCATTCATTCCAAACACTCACTCAAACCATTCAAAAATGCTCAAGCCCAAGAATCAACAACGCCATTCAAAATAAATTTGGATAGAGAAAAATCCCGATTTCACCATCATAATTCAAATTGCATGCGTCTAATAGGTTCTTGAAGAAATAGGAAGCTATCTATAGAACTTGTATGCATATTCTATTTAAGGAAGGTAATCAATATCGCTAATTTTGTTCATCCTGAACAAAATTTGCGATATCGGATTACCTCCCATTAAATTCACCCAAAAACTCGCCCCACACACTCATTCAATTTAATTCCAATATCGTTCCAAAATCATTCACCTTGTCAATTTCACGATGTTGTTAAATGTATCCGATACTTGCAGTGCTCGTGCAATTCCATACATAATTCTGGCTTTAACAATTAAATATAACGATGGATGTTGTTATTGTGACTTTTTCAACATGGAGTTAAAAATCATTTAGAAATGCAACGTTCTACGTAGGCCATAATCCGTGTACACGTCGTAAAGGCACCAAATAGACGCCAAGATAACTTCTTACTATGCCCACGCCTTTAATTGTTTTCTGAATCTTATCCATGGATTCCTACGATGAGCCTATCTTATAGCTTCCTTATAGGGATTATACGACTATCTTTTGATTTTCGAGGTTTTGTCTTACGTGCTCGTCGGGGGTATTTGTGACATGTTTAATTTCAACCACGAACCTGTAGTAACATCATGAAATTGACATTCATCTCAATAAGAACGATTCTAATTCACTCACTCAGAGCTTCGTTCAATAAATCCAAACACTCACTCAAACCATTCAAAAACACTCTAAAATGACTAAAAAGAATAAGATCAACAACTACATTCAAAATGAATATAGCTAGAATATTCGCGTTTTCAATGACACAATTGAATCTTTTGGCGTCTGATTGGTTCTAGATGAAAAGGGAAGATATTAATAGGATTTTCTTAAGATTTTTTTAAAGGGAGGTAATAAAACAACCATAATTTTGTTCTTCTTGAACAAAATGTGCTATATTGCATTATCCCCTTTTAATTTAACTAAAAACTCTCTCAATGAACTCATTCAATTTCGTTCAAAACTTATATCATAATTATTCCCCTTATGAATTTCACGATGTGGTAAACAGTAGCACCAATCAAATCGACCAACAAGAAAGAAGAAGCTTTACAAATTCTTGGGTTAAAGAAAAATTAATTATTAAACTAAAGATAACAGGCTTCAATATTAGAAGGTTTTCTTTGAAAATTTAAAAAAGGCACACACCTATTAGATTATCAAATTAAAAAAAGAAACAATTATTGCACATGTATATATTTATCAAATATATTGTACAAAAATGCTCCACATCCATACGACAAAACCGAAATAACGACATTTGCAGACGATGAAAGATACATGTTTGTAAGGGTCCAACAAAGATTTCCAATCAAAGAAATCATCTAACAACCTGTAACTTTGACTTAAATCAATCCAAGATCCAATAATTCTACTTGAAAGAGTAGTTCAAAGGCACTGTGCACCATGGTACCAGAATGCAAGAAAATTATCCACAAACCGTGGAAGGGTCGAACAGGATGCCAAAATGAAATGAATCATCTACTAGCATACATGTACAAACACTTTTTAAAGTTAAATAGCGATTCAAATTTTCACGAAGTAAGTCATGTCATGTCAGGTTCAATGGATCAAATTAAGTCAGAATAAAGGACAATCCGACCTTTATTAACCTTTTGTCGTTTAATCCCTGCTTTTTACGTGCCAGTGATTTTATAATTGAGAAAACAAGGTGAAAAAAGAAGAAATTGCTTCTGCAATTTCTTATTTTTCCACACAATTTTCTACCCTACTGAATGGTTATTTTTCAAACTGAATCAACTTTAAATTTTCGCCTGCGAAACCTTTGAATTTGGACAGGTCCAAAATTTAGTAGAACAGGAAAGGGTAAATGACTTTATACAGTCTTTGAACCGGCTATTCGAAATAAAATTGTAAACTTCTCTACAATTTCTTTCACAAGAAGGTAAATGGGTCTTTCTAGATTCAGAAAATTATCAAAGTGCGAAAAGTATCAACCCTAGTCAGTCTGCGCAATTCGCGCAGTCTGACTAGGGTCGACACTATACGCACTACCCAGATGGTCAATTTGTTCGTCCCTTTACGGCTGACGGGTCACATACCTGTTTTAAATGAGCAATTTTAGATAAAACTTTTTTTCATATTTCATTTTATATTTAAATACATATTCGGTGCTGATAAGCCTGTCTATTAAAGCCAGGTTTTCTGTTCAGAACTATGAGAGACGTTTACCCAAACCATATTCCTACCAAAAATATAGATCAATTAATCTGAAAGAGAATGTACCAAGGATTACTTCGTTAAATATGGGTAAAATGTGACAAATAGTTTCAGATATTATCATTTTATATTTCACCATGCAGGGACTTACAGCCCTTATCTCAAATATTCAGTTCGATTATAAATTTCATGAAGAAATCTTAGAGAGCATGTTCCGTGGATGATTCCTTTAAAGTTTGATTTAATTTCGTTTAACATAAGAAGTTTCTTGACTGTAAGTAACAAGATTCACTCGAACAAAGCTTAATGATCAATAACAAGATTAAATATTACGATTGCTTAATTTTTTGAACGTGCGTTTGATTAGTTGGAAAAACTCCTTCGGGAACAATACACCTTGTTCGAAATTATTCCTGATTTCTTGTCAAGAAAGTGAGTTCTAGGTCAAATAGTCAAAGACGACTGAAGAGTGCATCGTTTTCACCAAGATAATGGCGTTTTTGTCGACGATGCGTGCGGTGTGCGGTACAGATTCGTCACATAAACAAAGCGGTTTATATGCGATAAAACGTTAGTGCGTGTGCCTGTCCGATTTCGTCCGAAGCATTTCTCCTATCATAAATGGTTCAAAATATTACACATGATTATTGCCCACGGGGAGTAAATCTGACATTAATTGTTTTCTGTATCTCAAAGGTCAATGTCACTCTGAAGGTCAATGTCAATCTTTTGAATGTATTTCAAAACAATTTGGCAAAAATGTTCCCCTAAGGTATAGAAGTATCTTTTAAACCAGTAATGGCTGTAGGTCAAGGCTCAAGTCGCATTCAAGGTTAAAAATCATAGGATTTGTCCCTGCGTTGTCCCTGGTATATTTATTCAATTGGCGTTATATCCATATTTACTATGCATGTTTTGTTAATCCAAGACAATATTTTTATGATGGCAGTTGATATGACTAAATAATTAAATCGCGAAGATATAAGGCAAACATGTTAACTCTAAAGTTCAAATAAGAGAACTAGAATAGCCCTAAACCACCCAAATGAAAGATCATGGGGCAGTATTTTGCCCAAAGGATCATTTTGGCAGAGTTCCGTTGTAATTGGCACAGTGATTAAGGAGGAGTTGTCGTTCAAGGTATTCAAAGCGAAAATATGCCCCGGCCCGACACGACTATAGTTATGGGTCAAAAACAATTGCGGGGTTATTATTTGAAAAGGGTCACCAAAGAAACCTACTGGCAAAGTTCTAATTTAGTTGATATATCAGTAAAGGAGATAAGTTTAAAGATTTCTTAGTAAAATAAGCAAATTGTTGTCCATTAAAAATTTCCTCAACAATTTTGAAGAGGGTCATCCACGAAAGACCTTTGATAATGGCCAAGCGATTCAAAAGAAGTTTTAAGATTTTTTACGGCGGACGACGCACGTAGCATGACAGACGACGGACTCATTGTAATCCCTAGAGCTTACATGCCCATGTTGTGCTCAGAGGGGCTTAAGAAGACAATAAGTCTAAATGTTGTACTGTCGTCACAAATGAAAGAATAAAAAACAAAGAAAAACAATGACAAGCTAAGCTTATTATAAAATTGTTTACTTATTCCTTTTGAATTTCGTTGCTTCTTTACAGGAAATTAGGGGAGAACCCAGTCAGCCGGAGAAAAAAAAGTTTCCGAAGGGTCATACGTTTTTTTAGAATTCCGGTTCATAAATCGACAAGAATGCTGGGAAAGCCAACAGAGATCAGGAACCCTCGGCGATTCGACGGAATTAACTTCGGGAATAACTGACGCAGACATTAAACTGCGCCGTCTCGAGGGTAAATTTATATGATGTCACAAACATCGACATCCCCGCTGACGTTCGGAAAATAACATCAATGCACAACTAGACATATTATGATTTGATAATTTGATAACAAAACGCAGCAAATAATAACATGTCCCAAAGATCTCCAAAGCTGATTGGATTGCATAAGAGAATAGAATGCATTTCTTCGAGCGTATTGACCGAAGTAACTACTAGAAGCGGAATTGTCTAAAAGAATGACAAAAAATACAATACTTACGTTTGAGGTACTTTCAAGTTTACGGAAAGGTCTGAGCGATGTTCCGAATGAGCCAAAAGGCGTGTTAAGTTGAATATTCAAGGACATAGGGCCATGTTTTTTTTTCTCATTTTTTTTCATGCAACTTGGCAAAAACGGAATTTGAAAAACGAAAAAAAAAAACGTATCTTTATTACTCTTGTATTTCATCCCAAACAAATCATAGGGATAAAAAAGTTAAACTCAATCATATGCTTTAATCCACTGAATATACTGAACCACAAAAGAAACGTCACACAAGAATAAATCATTCATACAGAAATCTTTTGGTGAAAGAAAGTATTTTTGATTTTTCTAAAACAATCATGTTCCGAATTGACGTAAAAAACACAAATGAAAGTCATAGTTTGAGATAACGTTGATACGTTCGTCTATTTCAAGCTCCAAACATTAGACCCTAGAAGTATGGGAAAAAAGACATACACAAGTCCAAGCAGTGGTTGGCAATGAGGTTTCTGAATGGATGCTTGTATGTTAAGTCATTATTTTGACTTTTTTGTTTTTATTTCTGTTTTGCCTCTTTGAAGAGTATTTCCTAAGATATTGTCGAAAAAATGAATTTCATTGGAATTTTTTGTGTTCAGTTTCTTAGTTGCCTATATAATCTGTTTTTGTCATTTGAAGTTTTTACCGCTATAGGTTAATAGCTGATATCCTTCACAAGAAGGGTGTGCGACTCCAGTGCAAGGATTCTTTAAAAAAATTCTCTTATTAGGAGAGGAATCTTGAAGGATTTCTAATGAAAACTGACGCCGCTAATTGATATTTTATCGGCTGTTTTAACATTAGATCCCACTAAAAAACAGAGAACAGTTGCTTTTTGCAAAGTTCCACTGATAAATTACTCCCATCTAATGCAGAAGCCACCAACGCTATGAACAACCTATTTAAACAAGCAATCAAAATTTTAACGAAAGGGGATTTTTTTTCTTCTTCAACGTAGAGTCCATTTGAATTTATTATCACCAAAGAAAATCAATTGTCTAACATTTTCCACTTTTTCTTACATGTCTAATTATGCGACGTTTCTTTTGTGGTTAAGTATATATACTTACAATATGACCTACGTCGCGGAAGTGAAATAACCCCGTTGAATATTTTTCATATTACACGGGTGTTATTACACTAGTGGAATTACCATGCAAATGACCTCAGAGCGAATAGCAACGCTATTTGGTAACCGGGAAAATGACGTCATATTGTGACGTCAGTTTCAAGCGGCGTTATAAGTTCCGCGGAAAATTGAAATGTTGAATTTCAAGAATTTTGACGATTTTTCGCAAAATTCGGGTCATATTATAAATAGAATATAAAATTTGTACCCCCAAAAATACAGAAAATATTAAACTCGTCACCTATAAATAGATAAAAACTCGGCGAAGCCCCGCTTTTATCTGTTTATAGATGACTCGTTTAATAAATTCAGTATTCCATGACCACTCATTCATTATCCTCTATATATAACATGATTATCGAATATATATTTTTCTGGGATAAATAATTTCATTATGTACTCTTTGTGATATATCAAACGCCACGAATGTGCAAATGAAATTTCTCTGGGGTCTGGTTATTATCGGCAAAATAATACTTAGGTGAAATTGTGGTTAAACTTTCATCTGAAGTTATCGACTGCCTTAAGTAATATTTTGATATTTCAAAAGAAAGGACCAGCATATCTTTATCATTGTCAACAGACTAGTTATATTTATCTATGGACATGTTTTTTTTGTATGTTTTCAAGCGATCTTTAAAAATTCAAAACACAACCAGACAAGAATTCCGTTGACACAAGATACGCCGCCTAAATGTTTATCATTTGAAATGAACACCCCCTTGTCTGTGATTCTGAATGTGAAAATATGCTCCTGTCCACAAGATGAAAAAATCCCTTAACGGTGAGTTGTTTTCTATCACCCACATACAAACATAAAAAGCCCCATTTTCTATGAAATGGCCAAATTCCTCCCTGGAAACGCGCTCAAGATCGGGTGACTGCAAATATTTTGTGAAATGTCTTCCAAATCGGTCCTCAATCGTAGGAAGAGTGGCATTAGCAAGAAAATTGACATGAACGCCTCTATTTCCATAACACTTGGTCCTTAAAGGGAGGAGTGTTGTTCACAAGACATGACATTGTTGAAATGAAGGCCCCCTTCTCCATGAGACGGCTGAATTTTATTAAACTCAGACTTCATTTGCAACATCGGATGAACCTTTTGTGAAAGTTCCATCACAATTCGGCCCACAAATGAAGGCTTGATCGTGTTTACAAGACAATTGTAAAGAAGACCCTTTTTCATGACGCGGCTAAATTTCACCAAACCGCAATATATTGCACAAGGTCAGGCTACTAAGAACATTTTGCTTAAGTTTTATCCAAATCCTCATTAAATAAAGGAAATTTGAATTTAATAGAATTTTGAAACTAGAGCTTGTCACTGAATGTGACTTAATACCCCCGCAAGTGCTTTCAGAGAATGAGATACTTTGACAGAAGAGGCAAAAAATGCTTCAAATATAAAGATAACTCTTGGATTTGAGACCTCTAAATTGCACCTTGCAAAACTTAAACGTGCAATAAATGTTTCAAGCCATTGAAGGAAAACTAAAAGGAGGAGTTTGTAACACAAAATTACTAGTATATGTGAAAGAAAAAGAAAAAAATGTAGTAAGTGTAAGGGCAGATAATTCTTAAACCAGGAGGAGTTGGGACTTGTGTAATAATTGTGTCTTGTAAAACTTCATATGTGGTAAATGTTTGTATAAAATTTCAAAGGTATTACATAAAAACTGATTAAAAGAAAACTGAAGGAGGAATTTGGGAAACAAAATTACAAGTATATGTGTTCAAAAAGAAAAATTGTCTTAAGTTCAAGGGGAGATAATTCATAAACCTGTGGCAGTTGACACTTGAAATTTGTGTCTTGCGAAACTCCAACATGTGATAAATGTTTGTATAATGTTTCATTACTATTGAATGAAAATTGCAGGAGGAGTTTGCGACACAAATTAAAAGTCTATGGTAACAAATGGGAAAAAGGTCAAAGTTCAAGGGGAGATAACACATGAACCTGGGGTAGTTGACACATGAATTTTGGGTCTTGCAAAACTTCAACATGTGATAAATGTATGTATAATGTTTCATAACTATTAAATGAAAATTGAAGGAGGGGTTTGCAACACAAAATTATGAGTAAATTGTAACAAATAGGAAAAATGTCTTAAGTTCAAGGGGAGATAAATCATCAACCTGGTGGAGTTGACACTTGAAATTAGCGTCTTGCAAAGCTTCAACTTGTGATCAACATTTGCATAATGTTTCATCACAATTGAATGAAAATTGAAGGAGGAGTTTGCGACACAAAATGAAATGCACATGGTAACAAATAGGAAAAATTGTCTAAGTTCAAGGGTAAAAAATCATCAACCAGGGGGAATTGAGACTTGAAATTTGCGTCTTGCAAAACTTCAACATGTGATGAATGTTTGTATAATGTTTCATAACTTTTGAATGAAAATTGAAGGAGGAGTTTGCGACACAAAATTATGAGTACATGGCATCAAATAGGAAAAATGTCTTAAGTTCAAAAGGAGATAATCCATGAACCTGGAAGAGTTGACACTTGAAATTTGCGTCTTGCAAAACTTCAACTTGTAATCAATATTTTAATAATATTTCATTACAATTGAATGAAAATTGAAGGAGGAGTTTGTGACACAAAATTATAAGTACATGGTAACAAATAGGAAAAAATGTCTAAGTTCAGGAAAAATGTCTTAAGTTCAAAAGGAGATAATTCATGAACCTGGAAGAGTTGACACTTGAAATTTGCGTCTTGAAAAACTTCAACTTGTGATCAATATTTTGATAATGTTTCATTACAATTGAATGAAAATTGAAGGAGGAGTTTGCGACACAAAATTATAAGTACATGGTAACAAATAGGAAAAAAATGTCTAAGTACAAGGGGAGATAATTCATGAACCAGGGGAAGTTGGGACCTAAAAATTGCGTCTTGCAAAACTTCAACATGTGATGAATGTTTCTAGTAAGTTTCAAAGCTTTTAAAGGAAAACTGAAGGAGGAGTTTACTACTACAAGTGTCCACAGACGGACGGACAGACTCACGGACAGACAGACAGACGCACGGAAAGACATGCTGATTCCAGTATACCCCCGAAAACATTCGTTTTGCGGGGGTATAATGAATGCCCATATTTTCATGATGCGTCCGAATTTACTAAACTATAATAATATGCACAAGCTCAGGTGACAAGAAACAGTTCCGAAAATTGTCATTAAAATTGGTACATAAATGAAGGTGGAGTTGCGTTTGGAAATTCGGAATGAAAGCCCCCTTTTCAATGACGCTGCTTAATTTTACCAAACCACGTCAAAAGAGCATGGTCAGGCGACAAGGATCATTTATTGGAAGTTTTATTCAAATCCGCCATAAATGATGTAGGAGATGCGTTCATAAGGAATTCGACAAGGAGAAAGTTCATCCAAATCTGTACATTAATGAAGGAGGAGTTGCGGTCACAAGATTTGGACGTACGGTTGAACGTACAGACGTACATACGTACTTACGTCCAGACGAACGAACGGACAGACGGAAATGATGATATCAATATACGTCCACCTTCGGCGGCGTATAACAAAACAAAACAAAAGCACCCTCGGTCGGTTGGTGTTGAAGATACTAAGCACACAAAACGACAGCGGAAAAATATTGGGAAATCGTTAATTCGATAGCCATAGTTTTCAAACGCAATAAATAACAAATCTCTTCAAGTAGGATAAATAAACGACACTTGCAGATATCCATTGCAAATTAATCACCAAGTACGTGCTCTCGAATTGCAGTTTGGGAGAGACGTTTCTCAAAAGACTTTCTACAAAAAAGCAAAGCCATGTTATATTTTCATAATTACGTATTGAGGTTTGTAATTTAATATTGTTAATAATTCTACAGAATATTGTCTGTGGTTGGTGTCCGAGGAAGGAAAACCAAACAACACACTTGGGTAAACTAGTCTTGCAATTTCTGTCTCATAGTCGCGGCAATCAATTCTGCCCTCCATAAGTAACTGTTTACTCCCCCGAATAGAAAAGAAAGATCGGGGCATATTGCTTTACCGTTTCCCGTCTGTCCGTCTGTTTAACCGGCCGTCTGTTTGTCTGTATGTCTGCAAAACTTAACAAAAAACTCTTAACATTGCAAATTACTACAGCCCCATTTATGATAAAATGATCATATTTGACATGATAATAAATCTCTATAACTTTGCTGATACCAAAGTCAATGTCATGTGACACGGTCAATTTCTTCTGTCAAGGTCAAATTACTCCAAAACTTTACAAAAAATAACATCTCCAATATCTTCACGCCTACTATAGATACAAGCATCATATTGGGCATCATAATATATCTTAATGATGTGTATAAGATCATATAACAAGTTTTACAAAAAACTTAACCAAAAAACTTACTATTGCCAATGTTTTCAAGCCTTTTTAAGGCACATACTTATATTTGGCAAGATGTTAGATCTTTATAATGTACATCTGAAGAAACAAAGGACAAGGTATTTTACTAAGTTCAAGGTCATCTGTCAAGGCAAAACATTGCCTATATATCAATGCCTATTTAAAAAACAAGATACATATTATATGGTGATAGATCTTAATGATATGCATCTGTTAATACTATGGTTGAGGTCATATAAGAATTTCAAGGTCATCTGCAGAGGTCAAACTTGTCAAAAATATAACCAAATATCTAAACTTTTCCAATATCTTAAAGCAGATTTAAGGAACAGACCTTATATTTGACTTGATGATAGATCTCAATAATGTGTACCCAAAGATACCAAGGTCAAGGTCATATTACAAGTTCAAAATGATCTATCAAGTCAGACTTCTTTAAAAAGCTTACAACATTCAAACTTGAATGGTTCAGCTTATTCAAGCCTATTCAAGATTCAAGCCTTATAATTGGCATGATGAAAAATCTTAGTGATGTGCATCCGTTGGTTTCAAGGTCAATGTCATGTAACAAGGTAAATGTCATATATCAATGTCAACAGAATGAACAAATGCTGTTACGGGGCATCTGTGTTTAACCATCACAATCTTGTTTGATTCTGTATTATAAGGCGAAACAGAGGCACCCAGTTTTATGCACTTAATATACTTTATCGAAATCCCTATTGTACTTTGGTCACGTTAATTAAATGTTCGGAAGATAATTGACTGTTGTTAATCAGGTCCTTGCTATAACATAATTATAGGTCAGTTGACCTAGAAATGTTAATTGCCATATACTTATTACCTTCAACTATGGAATGTGGTCTGTTCGATAGGGGTTGTGAATTTCTAAGGTCAATATGAAATTAAAACATATGGTTTGATAACTATAAAGTACCCTTTTTATAGATAATACGACATAGAACCGGAAGTAATTGCTATCTACATCATTTTGAGTCACTTTTCCGAAACAGCCCGATGCAGATTAATCAAAGCCACCATTAATGTGTGCGCACAGATGACAGTGGATTCTCCATAAATGGTAATTAAGTGTTGATATCCAAAATAGTGATGGAAACTGAAATCTATTGAAAGGGTATTGCTCATCAAAGATTTATCGTTTGACAACAAAAATACATCCATTATTAGGTACTCCAGCCGCAAAGATATGACTGAAATAATGTTAAAAGCGGCGTAAAACCCATTCAAACAAACAAAAATTGCTTTCGGGCTTAAAAGTTAAACACTTTTTTTTCATTTTCTCCCTTTTCCGACTTAAACGTTTAGCAGCTCTTTGAATGGTGTGAGTGTTTGTAATGAATGAATGAATGAATGAATGAATGAATGAATGAATGAATGAATGAATGAATGAATGAATGAATGAATGAATGAATGAATGAATGAATGAATGAATGAATGAATGAAAAGAGATTTTTAGAATGTTTTTGTTTGATGTGGATGTCACTTTCACGGTGTTTCCAACTAAAATTTATTAGATCGATAATTCTAGATTCAGGAATTCAGCAAAGTACGAACATGTTCGATTTTCGTCTGCCATTTCACAAAATCTGATGAGGTTCTACATTTTCGCACTTCCCAGTTGGTCTCTCGTCACATATTTATCTCGAAAGCAGATATAGCTTGTTTGTCTCAATACGCAATGGAGTTGGCATCGGATAAAACAAGAACAGAGCCTACAGGTACCTACGCTCGGCTGTTGAGTGCTAGATGATGGATAAAAATCTTAGTTGAAAAGCGGGGAATAAGTTGTACAGTATGCATCTAGAGTTAGCCCCCATTGATAGTATATGCTGCTCTTATTATGATTAACATGATTGCCAAGTTTCAATTGTTTTACTTCAGTAGAACCAGAAATATTACAAAATGTCAAACTTTTCGCAAGACAACAACAACAACGACGATTCCATCAATACTTTAGCAGTACCTTGGAATTTCTGCGAATAGAGAGCTTATAAAATAATAGAGAAAGGTACGGCAGATTTTGATCGAGAAACTAAAGCTCATTATTTCGTCAATGCAACAGGTTGTTAGTGTCTAACTATTTTTATTTTTTGTCTCTCCCTGGGATATCTAATAGCACATTTGTCTGGCCAACGCCATAATAATGCCACAAGTGGTCTGCCAACACCTATAATTTAAAACATTATTTTCCTTCTATAATATCAAGCATTACAGCTTTCATCCATGAATACAGCCCTAAATTTAGAAAGAAAGAAACAAAACGCCTGAGAGCGATTCGGAAGTCGTAACCGTCATTTCTCAATGATGTGTTTCCTCAACAATTTTCACTTCAGCTTCAATCTTACATTTATCAATGAACGAGTTGGCAAAAGTGAAAACAATTGGCAAACTCGCCTAGTGCCGCGATTATTTTCGACATTTTAGCTTATCTGAGCAAGAAGTTTTATGTCCGTCTGTCACGCGATATTTTAAAAAGTTGAATTTTTCGACCGTTGAAAAAAAGATTATTCTATATCTTTAACGAGCTTATAGCAGAAGTAAAGACACTTGTAGACTCCTAGATATCAAAATAATGCCTTTCGAGACATTCATTTTTTTTTCAAAAGAAATGTAAAAATGCATAACGCTCCAATGTTACTTTTTTCTAATAAAAGCACTTCTTAAATTCGTTTTATTTTATACATTTTCTTTGTGCATTTCAATGTCGTTGTTTTTGTTCATATTTTTACAAATAAATGATTTGCTTACATGGTTTAAGTTAAACGGATATGAAACCATACATCATTGATCCAAAATACGAATGGCCGCTATGGAGTTTTGAGGATTGAAGGAGCAACTCTAAGGAAAACTTTGTAGCCTCACTTAAAGACACATGTTGAAACTCATGAGTATAAAACTCAATTAGGAAGATTGACTTTGTATTATACATCCCAAATGTGTTCGAAACGGTAAGTCGAGGCCAAAACCTAGTTCACAAAATCAATTCTTCGAAAAACCTTGATGGAACTCTTAAGGCCACATTTCATGTGGTCATAATGATTTTCCTGATAAAAAATGGACAAGTTCGATTTTTTCTTTTTTTGGTTTAAAAAAAGGGATATGCGTTTGTTTCTTAAAACAAAACAAAAAACGAACAAAACAAAAAAATACAGCCTTTTTAGATTACTAAAAGCACATGTGAAACATATTAACCCCAATTCGAATGATTGATTATGGCAATTTCGAAATCGGTTCCCAGGGGGCAAAAAGCTCGGTCACATGTCACAAAAGAAAATAGCCTGTAGACATTTAATGGGTCAAATCTTAGCCGAATAGCTTTAGAATAATGATCCAAACCATCGTAATGGGAGTTACGCCCTTGATTTTACAAGAGTGGAATTTAAAGAAGAATTATTTCAAACTCACAGATTCGTGTAAGTCCGCCATTGATACAGTTAAAACAACGTGATATGACAAGATGAATGCTTTTGGAATGAAATTGAATGAGTTTGTGGAGCGAGTTTTGATTGAATTTTAAGAGAGGTAATCAAATATCGCTATTTTTGTTCAAGACAAACAAATTGGCGATATGTATTACCCATTGTAAATCAAATATGCAAACAGATTCTATGAAAAGCTTTCTTTGTCGTCACAAATCCATCGTACGCTTACAAAATTCCTTTAGATCAGTGGAATCGTGGATTTTATCTAAATTTATTTATTGACCTAATCAAAATCAGTAATTTTAGATCTTAACTGTAGCTTGACTTATGTACGATTATATTGACATAATTGTCTCCGGGATAGCGCAGGTTTATGAAGACACCATTGAGATGTTTTGCCCGTTGACCTTAGTACCAAATCCGAATACTAAACCTGAATACCAAATCTGCGTACAAAATGGTTTTACTTCTTATCTTGTGAATGTTTCGGACACCCCATATACCCTAATGAAAAAGAGCACTTTTCGTTTCATTGCTTTTTAAAGGCTATACGGTACTAATACTATATCTCAGCCATATTGCAGTGACTGGAGTAACTAACTTTGGGTTACCGACATGTCTTATATCTTTCTGTTACTTCCACTGGCTAACCATCCTTGACTCTTATTTACCAATTTGTGAGCGCCAAATGAACACTTAAAATTATCTTTAAGCGGGTTCCGTGTAATATCATCCAGTTGCTGCCGCTCTGGTCGACAGGATTACGCGCTACTGATTGCTACAGTTAACAACATAGTGAAATTGACAATGTGAATGATTTTGGAATGAAATTGAATTAGTGCAATGAGATAGTTTTGAGTGAAATTAGAGGGAGATAATCCAATAACGCTAATTTTGTTCAGAATGAACAAAATAAGCAAAGCGATATTTATTAACTCCCTTTAATAGAATACAAATGCAAATTCTATTAATAGCTTCACACTTCTTCAAGAAGCAATCAGACCCTTATAGCTTCAATAATGACAGTGTAATCGCGTTTTTTCTATCCATATTGATTTTGAATTACGTTTTTTATACTATCTTTTTGTGATTCTAGAGCGTTTTGAACGGTTTGACCGAGTGTTTGGAATGAATCAGCGCAGCAGTGAGTGAGTGAGTGATTTAGAGTGTATTTTATTGAGATGAATGATTTCACAATGTGAGGGTACACAACAGACTCGTCGATACGCATCCTTTGTTCGTTCATACATGCGATCTTGTAACCTAAACAGAACCCTTTCGATTAGGCATCCGTGAGTAAGACCAGTAACCCTGGATAAGATCGTTAGTCTTTCCTCTGTCTTCAAATGGTATCTATCAAAAGACAAAAAATTCGAACTGCAAACTTAACTAAAGGTACTGTTTAAACAACCTAGGATGTACAAGAACCATTGCTGAATCACCTCTGTCAAAACAAGTTTCGAAAAAAAAATTAAACGCTACAAAAACACTAAACAAATGTCCCTCTGGTGATAGGGCTTTATCGTGTATGTGAGAATACCTAAAATCTAAAATAAGTATACATGTACTTAGAACAATAGACAAGTTTGTTTCCTGTGTTAGTCGGTCCCATTAGATCAGTCAGTAAAACGCATGTCTTCAAAACAATTGAAGTTCGTCAGCATGGGTCCGATTCTCTGGCTGGCACTCTAACAAATGAGTTGCCTTTCGAATGTGACATTAAACTGAGGCTAAGTGTGTCGATGCTTTACATAGAGTACGCTAAAGAACTATGGCGGATATCGGCAGTAGTTTCGTCATGTAGCCTTCACTTTCCCACGTAACAACAAACCGTCGCGCATATGGACATATGCTACGGTGGCGACGATAAAGAAACGTAAATACACATTTCTAGTGTACAGTAAGCAAACAATTTAAACCGACACAATTCCAAAATTGGCATTCTCAAGTGTGTTTTTTTTACATAATCTGCCAAACCTTATAATGGGATGACTTCTTATAGAAAACAATACACAACTTTTAAAGGCATCAGTCACGTTTAAACCGGTTCCAAATGAAATATTGGCGTTGATAAAAATTCGTTCTTGTTCTTTGATGCCGCCTCATCATTTCTATGTGTACTGCTTATGACGAGACCTTTCTTTTAGTACAAACCCCAAGGTCATCAGTCAAGGTCATTTTCTCAAGGTCAAATATGTGGAAATTCATAGAATTCACATTGAATATATATTACTGCTACGGATTAAAAAATTTAACCAAGGTTAAGTGTACTACCGTTTTGTATCAAACTACTGTATCTGAAAAATGGCTGAGGCGGGGGTATTGCTGATTGGCAAACACGTTTTGTTTGTTTGTTGTTGTTGTTGTTTTTGGCTTCTTGGTCGTTCCATGCCGCATTTGTTTTTCTCGTTTCAGAACAAACCCCAATCGTCGTTGATATGTCGTTTCTTAAATGTTATTTTTACATTTATTTTGTAATATAACAACACCAAACTTATAAATATCTTTTATTTACGAAACATCAACAGCATCTCTGTATTTTTTTATCAACTTCACACTTGACGACAAAAATGAACCCTTTTCCCCTGTACAATTATTGTGTCCAGAAAACAAACCTAGTCTCATGATAATTAGACAAATATCATGACATTCTGAGTGTACATGAAGGGTCTGTCACTCTAGACGACGACTGCACCGCGCTTCCATGGCTATCAAGCATTTTCTAGATCGATGTGCGATAGGCTGAAAATAGGCAAATTTGTTTTAGAAAAAATGAAATACATGTACTCGACGGTTAACGGCGTTCATTGCGATGTCACGGCACTCCTACTACGATCATGTATTGATTCTACGGCGCTTCTTCGGCAATTAATTGCTTTCCTACTGCGATTAACAGCGCTACTTCGACTCTTTTTCTGTGAAAATGGACATGCTTTGCAAATTGCGCTGCACTTACGACGTGAGACTACTGTATTTTCGTGCTAAGCATACTTTTATGCTCGGGCGCTTGGGGCTTCTTAAGAAATAGTCAATTCTTTCATGGAAGTTCCTTGTAAGATTTCGGAGTGTGAATCAGTATACCAGGAAAAAAACGGATTATCTAAATGCTACCCCTTATATAACAGTCGGAAAATGAGTCTGCATATTATCATTTTTTCCTTGAAGTCGTGACAACTAGGTTTACGCGATGAAAAACTATGCATCCCACTGCTTATTGACCATAAAATGAACATTTAATTTCAAAAGGAACATGTTTAATCTTTAGTTTGAAATACCTCTACTTATGAAATCATCTTCGTGCCAACTCCTTTGGAGCCTAGTAGCGACACAATGAAATCGCGCAGTCACAATACAAGCGACAATATCTCCCTTTTGCCGTTTTCACTGTGCTCATACGACATTGTCGCGGCGACTCAAGGTACTTTTACGACGGCATCATTACGCTCCAACTACGATATTTTCACGTTGCAACCCCATGGCGACTCATTTGTACATGCCGAGTGAAGAGGGCGCCTTCCTTGCGAATGCATGGCTTTCCAAATGCGATACAGTTAAAAACATCGTGAAATTGACAAGGTGAATGATTTTGGAATGATGTAGGAATGAAATTGAATGAGTGTGTGGAGCGACTTTTGAGTGAATTAAATGGGGGGTAATCAAGTATTGCAAATTTTGTTCAGGATGAACAAAATCAGCAATATTGATTACCTCCCTTTAATAAAATATGCAGACAAGTTCATTAGATAGCTCCCTATTTCTTCAAGAACCTATCAGACGCCTACAATTTCAATTAAATAAGTGAAATCCCGATTTTTTCCTAGCTATTATAGTTTGAACGAAGTTGTTGTTATATGTTTTTTAGTGAGTTTGGAGCGTTTTTGATCGATTTGAGTGAGTGTTTGGAATGAATGAATGGAGCGCTGTGTAAATGATTTAGAATTATTTTGATCGGAATGATTGTCAATTTCACGATGTTATTAACTGTAACACTGCGCTCCTGCTTCGATTAAGGCGATGCTAAGGCTTCCAAACAGCGCTCTGAAAATTACAACAGCATCGTAAGAGCACCGTGGTATCGCTGCGATGTTGTGACAGGCCTCTAAAAACTACCATTTAAACCACGCGTATCATTTTCTTCACTCTTGATGTTTGGTGTTCATTCTTGAGAATTCTGCTTCGATAGTAGCCAATCTAAGTGTTCACAAAGAAATTTTTTTGAAAACTTATTTTCTTTTTTCTGTTGAAAGCTTCGGTCGTCAGTTTCCGTCAACATTCTTATAAGAAAAGAACCCAATCGGGAACCTTCGGTGATTCTACGGAATAGACCTCGGGAATAATACGGGCGCAACCATGAAAGCGCGTCATTTCGCACGTGGGTTTATACGACGTCACAAACATCAACCATCCCGCGAAGGATAAAACTAAATCAACGTAAGAAGAATAATGGACATATCATAATTTGGTGACAAAACGCAATGTCTTACTGCGTTTTGTCATCAAATTATCATATGCTCAAAAGATCTCGAAAGACGATCTGGAAGAATTAACAAAATGTGATTTTCTTTATGCGTATTAACCGAAGTACCACCAGGAGCCGAATTACCTAAAAAAGACACAAAATTACTACACTTACGTCCGAGGTAATTTTCAAGTTACGGAAAAGTCCGAGCGATGTTCCGAATTTAAACACTTAAATTGTTGAAGTTATAGTTTTAAAATTACATCTTGAAATTGACGGTCACACTAATCAATAACATTCTAAGTCGCTCACTCAACATTTCCATTCTTTATTTCAAACACTCACTTAAACCATTCAGAAACATTCCAAAATTCATAAAAGACTGGATCAATAACTAAATTCAAAATAAAAATTGCTAGAAAAATCCATCATTTCACTGTCTTTGTTGAATTTGAAAGCGTCAGATTGGTCCGAAAACACATGAAAAGCTATTTGTAGAACTTTTAAAGGTACCTTAAAGTTATGTAAATAAATTCCAATTTCGTTCATCTTCAACATGAGAGATTTTGGATTACCCTTTGACTTCGTTAAAAAACACTCCTCTCGCCTACTTAATTTCATACCAAAATCATAAGAATATAATTCAGCTTGTCAATTTCAATATGTTCTTTACTGTAGAAAATGTCACAGAGCGCGAGGCATACGATGAACATTTTATAAGCACAACAACTCTCTATGAGCACCTTAGTTTTGTGTCCCTATCACATTTTACTATAGACGTTTACGAAAAAGTCACATTAAACCAACAATCACACAATTCCGAGACAACACCTTGTATGGAGACTTAGAGTTAATAACATCGTGAAATTGACAAGATGAATGATTTTGAAATGAAATTGAATAGGTGTGTGGAGCGAGTTATGAGTGAAATTAAAAGGAGGTAAACCAATATGGCTAATTTTGTTCAAGATGAACTAAATTATCGATATCAATTACCTCCTTTTAATAAAACATACGTTATTTTGTATTTGTGTGTTTTCATAGGCCAATTAGACATTTAAAATTCCACCCATGCCAATAAAATCGTGGAATAATTAGATCGATTTGAATTAAATGTTAAAATTCTTTGTCGATTTCGAAATGTTTTCTAAAGATTTTTAAACGTTTTTGATCGATTTGAGTGAGTGTTTGGAGTGAATGAATGGGGCGCTGAGTGAATGATTTTGATCGGAATGATTGTCAAATTCATGACGTAACTAACTGTAGGAACTTTTGTTACTTTAAAAAGGCATCTAAATAATTCACCAATAACATCAACTTGTATTTGATATGAATTCTCATAAACGGCTTATAACTGCCTACTTGGGGTGGCAATATATAATTGTTTAAGGCCAACTATTGATTGGTGCCTCTGTTGTATATGATCAAATCTAGATATCTTAGACTTAACTTCTCATATAGCTTCACATTTTATGAATTTTGTTTTATTTGTTACTAAAGTCTTAACCATCGGAATTGAGATATGATATTTCTAAAGTTCAAATGGTATTTCGTTTTAAAAGCACTGTTGATATTGTTATGGGAGACCACTCTCACCACTGTCCTGCATAGCTTCGTAGGTTTAAATACAATGCCTGGCTATTGCGTCAGGGATATTCTTCTTTGGCTCAGTGGTAGAGCATTGGACTTGTAAACCATTTATTTGAATATTGTTGTCCGCGTGAGTTCGAGACGGGCTCGCAGCGGATATTTCTCAGCTATGCTTCGGTTTAGGAGAGCGTACGTAACATGGGGGCTTGTCTGAGATTGGCCATGGAGCCATATATGTCGGCATTGTACCGACTTGGTTAGTGCAGAAAGCACATTACTGCCTTGATAGGCTTATCGTCATCAATATATGATAACTTTTAAGGGGGGGGTGTTATGGGAGACCACTCTCACCACTGTCCTGCATAGCTTCGTAGGTTTAAATACAATGCCTGGCTATTGCGTCAGGAAAGATCTTCTTTGGCTCAGTGGTAGAGCATTGGACTTGTAAACCATGCATTTGGATATTATTGTCCGCGTGAGTTCGAGACGGGGCTCGCAGCGGATATTTTTCAGCTATGTTTCGGTTTAGGACAGTTCGTACGTAACAATATCACAAAAGCATGATTTAAATATAAACTATTTTTGAAAAGACCCATTGAAAATCTTTCTTACGTAAGTCACTTTAGCACGCTTGCGTTCGATTCCGTTCCTTATAATGTTGATACAATTAATCCTTCATTTTATGAAAAGCAAGTTTTATACACACAGCCCTCTTCACAACTTGATATTCCAATACTCAAAACACTTATATTCGTCATTGCCGCAACGTTACCATTACTCTTTCGGTGGAATTGGCAGCATCCACGTTTATGATTCGTTGATAAAGAATTTTTTCCACAAATAAAAAACAAACCATGATTGTCTAATATAGTCCATCTTGCTCTAGCGACAATGTCTGTATTTAGAGACCATTTTTTTAAGCGACTGTTTTCAAAATCCCATACTTTAAATCAAAATATCTAAATAGTAGGTTAAGTTGGTCAAAACATAATGAAAATGAAGCCTAAATTGTTAAAACTCAATACAATCGTCTCCATATTCAATCAAAAATAAATTTTCAATTTATAAACAACACGTGTATTAAGCGGTCATTTTTTTAAAGACCGCTTTTTGTTGGTCCCGCTAGTAGTCGCTTAAAATAAGTTTAACTGTAACCTATCCCTGGTCGATAATTACGTCACAGAATGTGACGCTTCGACGTCATCCTCGTCGTTGCTTATATTACTACTAGGGTTCACTTTGTACAAGACGAACAAGCACTGTTGCTTTGACCGGTCCCTTTTGCAGCCCTCGTCCGCACACTGGCACAGTATAACTATTCTTTTCCTCGGGTTTAGCACGATATACCTTTCTTTTTTGTCGCACAGGGATAAGTCTTGCACGTGTGCATCGTGCATGCGGCCGCACTTCACCGAGGTACTTGGCCATTCTTTTCTTCTCCAAGACCTTAAAATATAAAACTTACAGTAAAATGAACACTTCATGAATTTTAAACAAAATACATGTATTTATATTCTGTAGGACAAAAATGGTTTTAAAAGATATTCAACATATGAAAATGATAAACAAAGTACAAGCAGTTATTTTAGTCCAATAAATTCGAAATAAGAAATGAAGATTAATTATTCAAAAAGAAATTGCTTTGTGAATTTGGTATGTTGAATCTTTTATTACAAAAAATATTATTCTTTTTTTGTTTGTTTGTTTCTTTAAACAAAGCAAATTAAAGAATTACTTCCATTGAAACATTAACACCATTAAACGATACTACAGTTAGTAACATCGTGAAATTGACATTCATCTTAATCAAAATCATTCTAAATCACTCACTATGAACTCTATTCATTCATTCATTCATTCATTCTAAACACTCACTGAAACCATTGCAATTCACCCAAATATCTCAAAAGGTATAAAATCAACGACTACATTTAAAATAAATATAATACACAAAAAATAAAAAATCGCGACACCACTGATAAAATTTTAATTTTCGAGCGTCTGATATGTTCTTGAAGAAAAAAGAAGCTTCAAATACGACTAGAACTTGTAAACATATCAAGGAAGGTAAAACATTTCGCTACTTTCGTTCATCCGGATCAAAATTTGCGATTTTGGATTACCTCCATTTAATTTCACTCAAAATTCAATCAATGAACTCACTCGATCTCGTTCAATAAATTATTCAAAAATTCATTCACCTTGTCGATTTCACCATGTAGCTAACTGAATAACAGCACGTCTAAAAAGTGCTTACATGATAAAAAAGAGCAACGTTGGCCAAAGACATCAACTCTTTGGGAATTAAAACAAATAAAAAGGACAGTGTATAATGATCAGGTCTGGTTAACCGGAATCTAAACCATTGGTGACGTACTTGCGACTATCTCGAAAACTTGAATTAGGTAAGCGACTTAAAGACTGATTATTATCGAAGCGTATATGTGCCCACCTACTGAGGACATACACTGGTCTCCAAAGACGTATTAAACTCTACAAGTTGTCCAAACTACGATGACAAGTCGATGTATATCTCGACATGTTGACAAAATCTATATTTTCTTGATGGCATCGGAATATAAGACTTGCCTAAATGAACATAGTCATCCATTTCAAAGAACATGGATGTCGACATCTTTTGGACGTATTGTCACTTGTCGTTAAAATACAGGCGACTTTTTCTCTTTATGTGTACAATACGACATACAAATGTCGACATCCATGTTATTCGTAAAAAATGCATGAGTTCATTTGAGCAAGTCTACTTTATGTAGGATAGCAGAAAGACACAAAATCGGTCAACATGTCGATATATTTATTTATATAATTTTGGCAACTTGTACTGTTCAATACGTCTTTGGAGACTAGTTCATGTCCTCACTAGGGGGGTACATACAGGCTTCCGTAGATTTCCACACCAAATATCAAATTGTTCTAAATCAATGAACCCCAAGAAAGTGCGACGAAAAAAAAATCCTATTTCACCATGTTGAATCCGAAAATGAACTAAGTCGTAAAGGTATATCTCTGACGGACCAGTCCTGTGTTCGGGATGTAAAAGCGTTTCGCGAGCGCTTTGAAATGATGCCCCGCTTTGCACATGCACATACGTGCAAAGCGAGGCATCATTCCGAAAGCGCTTCGCTGACGTTTTCATCCTGAACGCAGGGCTGAAATTGCTCTGATTCATGGTTTCTGAGACAAGTGTGGCGGATATTTCTTGTAGTACCATTTTAAGTCAGAAAACCAATTTACAACTTGCTGTTATGCATAAAAGCTGAGAAAAGTGCGATTAAAGTTTTCGTCACGGACGGACGGAAGAACGGACGGGAAATGTGTAAACCAGTATACCCCCTCCTCTTCGAAGTGGAGGTATAGTAATATTATTTGAATAATCTTGAGTCTTGTATTTCTCGGGAGATACTATAACACCACAAACAAAACAAGCATAATCATAATGACATTTAAAGATGATGTAACACGACTTTTTTTTTTGAAAAATGGAATTAAACATTCTAGATATAGAAATTCTGCATATGTTTAACCTTACCGATAATGTTTGCTGTCATGAATCAAATGTTCAAGGATCGGCCTGAATCTATATAAGAAAGATTAATTGTCAATCACTATATAACAACCAAATTGTTTGCAATTTGTGGAAATAGGGTATTTGATCACTTAGGCACAACCGTGCTCTTGCTCTGCGTTCAGGATGATAAAACAGCGAAAATTGTTTGCGAGTTTTACCCCGCTTTGTACGCAAGTTGACGTGCGAAGCAGGGTAAAATTGGTAAAAAGTTTCACCGTTTTGTCATCATGAATGCAGCAGGGCTAGTGAGTGTTTGTAACCTTTGATTTACCGTCGTCCGTCAAGAACAATTCAGTGTTACCACGATAAAGATCGCAGTTTTGATTCAAATCCTTCTCAACGTAAACCTATGTGAGATAGCAGTCGGAGGCTAGGAAAGGGTGTAATGGTAGTACAGGTGAAAGAAATACCAGGAATCCACTGTTAGGTGCTCCGGTCGCCGTGATATAACTGCGAAATTGATGAAAGCGTCGTTAAACCCATTCAAACAAACAAACAATCCTTCTGAAACTCGCCGAAAATGTTTTACTGACGAGTAGGCAGATCCCTATTATTTTTTGTGGAATTCTTTACTAGAAAATTGTCTAGAGGTCATTTATTTGGTTCCCAATTTGTGGGAAACAGATAATTCAAACCTTCGATAATTGAGTTATTACTTCGATAATAATACAACAAACGGTTGAACAACAATAATTTCACCATCACACAGCACATAATTCAATTAAACAAAATCCACATAGACATACTCTATGGGTAAGTTCATATCGGACTCGGTTTCGACCCGAGTTAATCGGGTTTCCATCAGAACGACCTCGGTATCGACACTAGTGATGTCATTTTAACCTTTCAACCTCGACGCTTCAGATCCTGGGTTAGACTGGTCCCACTGTCGTCTATTATAAATACATGAGTCGACAGCAGAACCAGTCTAATCCTGGGTCAGGCCGGTGTTACTTGGGTTCCAAAATGGCGTCGAATATAGTGCACAACAATTTGATTACATAAAACAAATGTTCTCGTTTACTTTAAACGCCAAATACTTTTTTCTTGTTTAATATAGTATTTTGCACGAGTTTATCAAATTTTTTAATGGGATAACGATATTTCATGGTTTATTAATTATTGTAGCGGTAAATGTGAAGTTTGTTTACTACCACCAGTGGGTAACTCCGTTCACATGACTGTTCCTTCTGCGCATGCATATTACAGTTAATTTTAGATAATTACATCATCTTACGCGACTCCCGGGCTGCCATTTGAATTTCCCCTATTAATGCTGTTGTCAACATACTGTATGAACTACAGTTAACAACATCGTGAAATTGATTGAAATGAAATCGAATGGGTGCGATAAGTGAGTTTTCAGTGAAATTAAAGGGAGGTAATCCAATATCGCTAATTTTGTTCAGGATAAAGAAAGTAAGCGGTATTTTTACCTCCCTTCAATGAAATACGCATACAAGTTCTATTTATATCTTCATGTTTCTTCAAGATCCAACCAGACAATTATATTTCTAATAAGTGTTAGTTTAATCGTTTTTTTTTTTTTTTTAGCTACATCTTTTTATGAACGAAGTTGTTGATCCTTTCTAGTCATTTGGAGCATTTTTGAATGGTATAATTGAGTATTTGGAATGAATGAATGGAACGCTAAGTGAGCGATTGTGACGGATTGTGATTGAGAAGCATGTTAATTTCACGATTATATCAACTGTTAATATCCCTGGCGTCTTAATGAAATTGCATCGGTTAATCAAAAAAATATACGAGCCTTCAATATAAAAGTTAACAACAAACGAATAATAACGTCACTATAAAAAGTGTGTAGAAAGTCATAAAAATCGGTCTTAAGATTCCGAGAGCTGGTACAGATGGACAGAAAGACAAACAAACACATAAAGCATTACGCCTACTTCATACATGAGATTATAGAATAAAAAATACGATTTTTGGGTCGTTAAAGACATACTTTAACCGACAAATAAAGGGTGTTAATGGAAGAAAACGTGGATAATTAAGTAAACTCACGCGCCGTTTGCGCCCGACTTTTTTTACTTAAATTCTCGACCTGGGCCTATGAACTTTATCAGTTTATGCGTCTTACATTAATATAGAGCATACATGAAGACGTTGGTTTCATTCAAGCATTAAATTTTGTGACGTCATATTTTCACCGAGCAACGTCGGTCAATTAACGTTTTTTCGGGCGTTAATATTTGCAGAGACCTTCAAAATGCATTTACATCCTCGTTTTTCGCACTCAGGCGAAAACCATTTTTTTGGGGTCTCTGAAAATGTCAACGCCCTCAAAAACGTGAATTAACCCTATATAAAGACAAATAGGTGAGTTACTGGGATAAACGATTCATCGTCGTAATTAGCCTTTCATTTCGTAGGTCATCTGATCGTAGAAAAACTGACACAGACTCAATAAATGTCACATTAAATTACAACAAGTTGGCAAGATATTGCAGACTGATTGCGCGATTAAAAAAGTCTGTCTTAGCACATGGCAGACAAGGCAAACACAAATATCGTAGAATATAAAGAAATATAGTTGCGCTGGAGATGTCTTTTCTCTTCCTTTAATTTCACTTTTGCCTGGGGCATTGATTTATTTCATTTTTTATTTGTTTGCGCTACTGGCCGGCGCTATTCCTATTGCCATGTCGTAATCTCCTCGCAAACGAATTGGCCAAATTTAAACAAACCGGGCTGAAAAGGTCTACATGTGACCGTTCTCTCTCAATTGTGATTGACCTTTATTTTTGCATGGTATCTTTGCTTTGCTTTTGAAATGCTTGTCTCCCAAACCAAATATCAACGAAACTTTGTTTCTATGTTTCTGTTGTTGATCCACACCTCAAATATGAGCATGACATGATTCAGGTTATTTTCGCTTTGAAATCTATTTATTTTCTTGTCGGAAAATATTAGGCCAATTTAGTTTAATTCAGTTATAATCGGTTTCGATGGATTATAAATGGTAAGTTACGCACATGTTAGAAAAGTGTGAATTCAGACATGTGCCATTTTGTTGTCCTTGTCAAATCATATCATTCTTGAAAGAATGGAAATCGAAGTTCCTGCCTTTGACTTACAGTGTTTTAGGCGGTAAATCCAAATGGTACTATATGAAAGGTTCCCTTATGGACAACGTGATAAACCACTGGTTTCTTTCGGAGTCTCGACAATATCGATGATAAAATCTTCTCTCTCTTTGTCATTGATTCTCTCGTGCCATTTTCCGAAGCGTCTACGCCAATAAAATATGTATAAAAACGTGGTTGGAAGCCTTTCAAACTCTTTAATTTCACATATATGTGTTAATTTCGGATTAAACAGATTATTGAAAACCGAAGTTTTCCCTATTTAGTCTACATCGTCTAAAATAATTCGTCTGCTAGCAAACTACTTTTATAACTAGAATTCTAAAAGGTCTAAGGTCATATTAAGGTAGTGGACCGGTAACAGCTCAGCAACGTCTCAGAAGAAAATAACTTAAACAGTGTTAACCGAGGTTTCCTAATGATTTTCATTTGAAAACCTCGGTCAACATTGTGAACGTTCATGAGTGCCGAAATGTTGCGGATCTAATACGGTTCCACTACCTTAATGCTATAATTTGCTGCATCCATTACTCGTATCTGTGGTATTTTCTATATCATTTCGGCTTGTGTCTTATTTTGGGAGTATTCAAATCGACATATACAAACGTGAATTTGAATTCCGACAGTGAATGACAGAAAAAGATTTTAAGAGCGTAAAATATAATATTATACAGTCATTGATATTAAACTGAGCGGGACAAAAGATAAAACAATAAGACGATTACAAAACTGACTAAACCTTGAAGATGTTTGTTCATTTTGTTTTTATTGGCCTCTTTATATAAAAAAACTCGATTTTGTTTGTTTTTACTGATTAGAAAAGTCCAATTTATTTATCAAACATCCTTTGGATATATTAAAGGAAAGTAGAAAAAAAAGAGAAAAAAATATTTTGTAGAGTTTCACTTAAAAACTCTCAGTACTTAAATATTACAGAATTATCATAAATCCTTCTACAACACTTTGTAAGGTTCAAAAGGAATGGTTCTTTTAAATCTAGTATATGTATATTCGAAAAGCAATGAAAAGGAGTACTATTGAACTTAACATAAGACCGTCACTATTATCATTCATGTTTGTAGGATCATTACAAGTGCGACATTTTCTTCTTCCATACAGAATACATGGTGTTAAAACGATACCCAGGGGCCCTTTTTACTAAACTTCTTACGCAAAAATTGATAGTAAGTCAAAATCACAAATCGTACCTGGTGTTGTTTTTATTCATTGTTGGATTGTGCCTTACAATATCTCATTGGATCGTCTCCAGAAGCAACCTTTATTTTTGACTTTCGCAAAAAATGATCGTAAGATGTTTAGTAAAACAGGCCCCTGGTTGTCGTCCTGGTTAGGTCTCATCAAGTTTGGGCCAAAATAAAGGCCACTTTATCGTTCAAATTTTGGACAAAAATGTTACTCGAGCTTATCAAATGAAAGTTTCCATATATCTAACTTTTCAAAGATTCGTGACTATAACCTTGATATACTTGGGACAAAGTTATAGCAACATTGAATCTAAGGGAAAGTGTCATCGATATTCTTGTTTCCATCCGTTCAAATTAAGAGTTGGGTCTTGAATTTCTTAAAATACAGTGTTCAGAGTATATCTCTGAAAGGGTGATAGCAACGAGTTTCAAGGTTTGTGTGAAAAAAAAACTAATGCATAATCCTGTAGCTATTATTTGTAGATTCAGGCCTATGCGATTCTTTCATTGTTTTTTAGTCCTCAGATTTCTTGAAATCAGAACTCAAACTAAAGTGGCATTCAATAAATATTATTTATCTAATTATGGCATACAGTTTTGTGACTAAAGCCTTATTCGCGGAGCAAAACCCGGCTTCGACGGATCTTGTTTAATATGATTCGCCTTTCTCACATGAAAAAATATTTCGTACAGGCGCAACTACTTTAGAATTTTGTTAATTTAAACGATTCTAACTTAGTGAAAATTCGTTGGTGGACATATTGTTTTTATACGTTTTTTTTCTTTTTTTTTTCTTTTTGTTATGCATCTTTTATCCTTCGAAGTATTGGCGTTTTAAGACTCACAGATGGAAGCCATCCCAGGAACTTTAAAATCAATGAAATTCGTATTTTAAACGTAATGCTTTCTGTTAACACACATATTCTAGCTTTTCTTTCTTTGTGTCAGTGATTTTTAATCCATAGAAGAATTTCAGATATCTCATCTATAATATCATTTGGAATAATTCATAGAAATGGCTATAAAGAAAAACAAAACGGATATACAAAATTTGGACGGAAACAAGAAATAGGTAAATCAACCTGCGTTCAGGTTGAAAACGTTAGCGAAGCGTTTTCGAAATGATACCTCGCTTTACACGTATGTGCACGTGCAAAGCGGTGTATCATCTCAAAGCGCCCGCCAAACGTTTTTACATCCTGAACACAGGGCATGGTTCCTTAATCTTTGAAATTAGCTTACAGTTAGTAACATCGTGAAATTGAATGACATTCCGATCAAAACCATTCTTCAACGTTCACCCATCGCTCCATTCAGTCATTCAAAACACTAACTCAAATCGATCAAAAACGCTCCGAAATCATTAGAAAACATTTCAAAATCGTCATAGACGATCATCATTGAATTCAAATCGATCAAATTATTCTACGATTCTACTGGCTTGTGTGGATTTTTAAGTGGCTGATTAGTCTATGAAGACACAAGAAACGGAAACGGGCGTATATTTATCAAAAGGGAATTATATTTATCGCTAATTTTGTACTTCTTGAACACAATTAGCAATATTGGATTTCCTCTTTTTTTATATCACTCAAAATCGATCTACACACCCATTCATTTTCGTTCCAAAATCTTTATAAAATCATTAATCGTGTCAATTTTATGATGTTACTAACTGTAGTTGGTATTCTACATGTATATGGATGTCTTTATTCAATTATACTGGACAGTTTCAATCAAAACATGATTGTTCTCTCTCGGATCTACTCAAACATGTTCTAAAGACGGTTTATCAGGGCTAGCAGGTACAGACTGTTGTAATCTAAAGTTATCTTCATCGTTTAATCCATGCGCGTCTTTGCCGAATTTTCGGTCATTCAAAGACGCATCAAAAACCTCCTTTTTTTAATTATAACCTTATTCTTTTTCACGTACAAACTGCAACCGTATATTTTCCCAAAAGATTTCTTTTTATCAAATTTTAATCTGGCGTAATCGGTAAAGTTTTGAATTTTTGTAATCGATAAGATACCATCTGAAAAAAGTAAAATGTAAAATAATGATAAGACGTCATAAATTTACTGTTCGGATCTTAATATTAAGAAAAAACTACAATAAAAAGTGAGTTTATCGTTCAATCATTTCGTTTATTGCGCCGAAAGCCACCAAGAATAAATTCAAAACCGGGGAAGAACGATTTCCTCGCTAAGGGACAAATACAACCTTAGCTAATTAGCAGACCGATACACCGTTACAACAAGGTGACCAATTCAAATAAATAATTGGGTGACTAAAACATCTTAACATCAAGTAGACCTATACAACGGAACAACAGGGAGACCAATACACAGAAACAATATGTGACAGAACCAATTTAACAATAAGTAGAACTGACTTACGCAAATGGTGTACCTGACTTTGTATTTTATTGTTATTTTAATGACGAGACTAATAGCTTCGTTTCATATCTATAAATTTTGGGGAATCGCCGTTCTTGTTCGTGGTATATAATATTTGTAGAGACATGATGTTCGCCATAACTTTTTTAAACAATTAATCGCTATAACTTTAACTCAAATACACTATTTAAATCTGTAAGGAACTAGATTGTCATTTCATTACATTTGGTCGGAATGACGAAACAATATTTCTAGAACAGAACATAATCGGCAAAATGGTCTCGTTAAAAGCTTGAATAAAACAATATTTTCAGTTGTCTGTCCTTAATACATTGTAGAATTTCAGTAATAGATGGACCCATGGCGCATATGATACATGTGTGATTAAGGGCCGGATAATCTGTTGGTACCGTTTTCGATCGCCGGTTGGAGCAAATATCTTTTCAACATTATCTACAACCTGGGGTGTGAAAATTATGGAACCCAGTAGAGATGAGAAGCGAAGTATCAGACTCAGTGTTGAACGCTTACATTTTTTACAATTCTTCGTGATATTGAGCTCTGTTTAATTCTCGTATATCACATCAACAGAAGACTGTTTGATAGGACAATGTAGCATCACTTTGGTAAGAATTAAACTGAGCACGTGCTAAAATGCAAAGCTTGGGTGGCCGTAGAATTAATGCATGTACAAGTATATATGTATCGTCGAAGCTTGAAACGTCGCCATTACCAAAGAAGCAATTACTACGGGAAAAAACATTTTGAGCACAATACTCTTTCAATCCGATGTTGCTACATGTATCAAAGCTGAAATTCCGTGGTGGGGAAAAAGAACAAATACTGTGCTGCTGGATAAATCTTTCATATTTCTTTTTCTGTTTTAACTTGTGTCCGTATGAAGCCAACAAGTTTAAACGAAAGTTTTGTCCTTTAGGTAAAAAGTCTCGAAAAAACATAGAATTTCTTTGGTCTTTTTAATAGAACGTGTAAATATACAGTAAAGAGCATTGTAGAGCTTAACAAGAGGAGAGATGTTTGAATTCTTTCAAAGGGAAATTGAATGCATAGGGTGGGGGTTTCGAATGATAAAAGCGTTCTTAAACAAAATGAACTATATCTTATTAATTCGCTTTTCTTGAATGATAATATCGAAAAATGTTGTGTGCGTCTTCACGGACCAAACAGACATTTCAAAATCAACCGAAACTACTTAAACCATGGAAAAATGTGAGCTATTGAATTTATTTGTAAAGCGTTTTGAACGATTTGAATAAGGTTTGGACATTTTCGAATGGTTTTGGTGAGTTGAATTTGGTAAATGGGGAGTGAAGCGACTATAGAAAATATTTGGTCCATTATTTAAAATGCATTTATGATTAATTTATTTCTTACTGCGCGTATAGTATCTGTGAATATGTTTTGCAGGACAAGGCACATTGTTGACAACAGCAAATGGACAAACTTGACATAACAATAAGCAAGCAGACAACATCATCCGGCTTCGAACATCTATGTGTTAGTGTATACAGATAAGAATCGCTAAAAATAAGTTAAAAGGGGTTCTAAAAACACAGAAATTTCTGTAAAAGACACAGTGTTTTACAATAGGTACACATTTTAGTGAAACTAGAACATTTGCTAGTGATTGTGAAGGTATATGACGTACCTATAATATGATGGAGTGAGTTACAGAGAGGTGTTAGCTGTTTTCGCTGTAACTAACACATAAGTCCGAAGCTGGACTACAGGGCGGTACACATGCGATCGCCCAACTGACCTTGGGCTATGCACCTTGCACAAATGGAATGCTCCGTATATCATTGGATTGAGTAGACTGTTCGACAGACCAATGAAAGACAGCGCCGCCGTGATGGTCTCCGGCATCTTTTGAAAGTTGAGGAATGTAAAGCAGGTAAACAGCACGTAGTACGGGGTCCAGCACACGATGAAAGCTACAACTATCACTATCGACATTCGTAAAGCTTTTCTTTTGGCCTTCCGGAAAAGATGGCTGCGGACCTGGCCTCGAAACTGTCCATGTTCGGACGAGACCGAGCTCGTTTCCGGCTCTAAAATTAGATGAATTGTAATTTGTGAAGTCATACATATCAACATTTAAAATATATCTAATACATACCAAACCACAAAAGAAATGCCGTGTTATCTTCACTTGTAGATTACACTCTATGAAAATGAAACGTTCTAATGGGGCTTTTCTTTATGGTTTCTTTAGCCCTTATAACCACCAAAGAGCATGTTTGTTTTTGTTCTGAAATATCAAATCTCAAATAAGTTAAACAATTTTGGGAAAAAGCGATGCAATTTAGGAGATCATATGAATGGATGAATTAATCATTGTCATGCTGTTCACGGCATGTGCCCGCACAGACGAACAGTCTTATCTTAGTCTAAACTACTTGCTTTGTACTTAATTCATGAGAGATAAACTTGATTGGATTAAATGTCCAAAAAATGACCACTTGCTGGAAACAACATTTAATGTAGTGGACCCGTAATAGTTCCGCAACGTTTCGGAAGTAGTGAACTTTTACAGCGTTGAACGAGGTTTCCTAATGATTTTCATTAGGAAACCTCGGTCAACATTGGGAAAGATTATGAGTTCCGAAAGGTTGCGGAACAATAACGAGTCCACTTCATTTATTCAGCTTGATAGGGCTTGACCTTGGTTTCGGAGCTCTAGCTTATCAAACAAAAAAATGATAGAAGAGATGAAGAGAACACATTTAAATTCATTGAGGTATAAAACTAAAAACCCAGTCACGCAAAGCGGATTCATAAATAAGTGTTGCTTTAGATTCATACCTCCATGAGCTCAAAAACGATCTTTCCATATCTGATCGTGTAAAATCCTAAAGCAGAAACCGATCATTTTTCCATAATGAGACTTATTTTATTTATTGTTGAAACTTATTTTTACAACAAATCAGATTTCACGTATCCTGATGGCACAAAAATAAATTATTTTCATACGTCCATCGAACGCGAGACGTATTGTGATCACCCATGTCGTTCAGCGTTCATGCGTCCGGGCGACGGCGTATGGCGGTGGGATGCGTCCATTTCTCAGTGCGGGGTATCACTCCGTCATCCTATCCCCGGTTGACTTGAAACTTGGCAGCTATGTTCCTCTCATGCTAAAAGAACCGATACTCTAGCTAGCTAATTTTAATCGTATCTAAAATCATTCTGTCTGTAACGAAATGCTATTATGACGCCATTAGCCCTATGTGCAGACTGACAAATCGGTCGAACTGTTTGCAAACTATACCCCGCTTTGCACGTAAGTTCACGTGCAACGCGGGGTATATCCTGCAAACAGCTTGTACTGTTTTTTGTTGTTGTTTTTTTTTCATTCTACATACAGGGCAAGTTATTATAATACTATGTGACCCATTTAATCGCTTGTAAGTGGACCAATCTTAAAGCAATTCAATCACTGCCTGTTTGCCAATAATAAGAAAGGATAGCGCGTATCTCCTGTCGTACTGACAAACATACTTGTATATCCTCTTTTAACCGCAAATTTCTAGACGTAACGCAATTCTTTTCTAGCATTTAATGCCCTGGGGTCGCCCAGCTTCATGAATATTAATGAGACAATTCGATTACCAATCTCAGCCTCCAACTGAATGCACAGGGTCTAAATTGAATGAATTGTCAATAACTGTATAGGTTAGGTTTTCACCTCTTGGTTTCGCATACTTACTAGCCGCTCGTTCGATAAGATTCTCGGAAAAACCTGCACTCCGTTCAGGATGACAAAGCGGTACAAACTGGTTGCGATTTATAATCAGCTTTACACGCAAGTGCACGTGCAAAGCGGGGTACAATTCGTAAACAGTTTTCACCACTTTTTCATCCTAGACGAAGTAATGGGTTTCCTTTTTAGTTTATGTTTTTAGAATAGTGAAATTGACACTCTTTTCGATCAAAACCACTCGAAATCTCTTATTCAGCGATTAGTCATTCATTTCAAACACCATTCAAAACCTTTAAAAAACGCTACGAAATCGTTTTAAACGCTGCAAACCGTTAAAATCCCCCACGATCTCATTCAACCCATTCCTAGATATCATTGGCTGTCGAGGATTTTGAAGCGTTTGATTGGTCCTTGATTACACGCGAATCTATCTATAGAACAACTCGTGGAATTTCATTACAGAGAGGTAACAAAAACGTGCCGATTTGGTTCGAACGAAATTAACGATGTAATATTATTCCCTTTAAAATCATTCGAAATTCACTCATTGCAAATTATTCAAATATATCATTCACTTTGTGTATTTCCCTTTATTTATCGTCGCTACCGTATCACATGGTTCTTTAACTAGTCGGTGTAAAGCACCGTCTCACGTGACCTCGGTTTAACGTCTCATCCGACATATAGTTTATTAGTATGCCAGTCTGGGAATCGACTGCTGTCCATTTCGCGATATTCTTAACTGATATCCATTTCGCGATATTTTTAAATGTAGACTCTCACCATGGAGACCCCGTAATATGCGAGAGCGGTATGACACTACATTAATCAAATACAAACATAACCTTGAAAATGCACTCACCTCTAAAATCCTTGGATTTCCTCGTTATTATTCCTGATATGAGACCGTAGGCTGTGCCCATGATAAGTAAAGGAATGATAAAGCTGAATAAGGCCGTAACGATGTTGTAAACCTTTTTACCCCAAGCCACTTCGTACCCATGGTCTACACACTGCAGGAATTCTTCTTCCCAGGGACCACGAACTACCTTAAAGATGAAAATCTGAAAAGAGACAAAGAAAGTACATGTAAATAATTTTGGGACATTTATTTGCCTCAGAAAACGAACTTATGACAAATTTTAAGGTGATTCCTAATCGGTAGTAGGATAGAATTACAATCTTTATACTTCATTTCAACGAAACTCTTGTAATATATATAAAACTCACTATTTATTCATGAACCAATTAGACGCTTACAATTTCAAATATATAAGTGAAATCGCGATATTTATTCAGTATGTATTTGTTGGTCTAAAGCGTTTTGAATGGTTTTAGTGAGTGTTTGGAATGAATGAACGGAGCACTGAGTGAGCGAATTAGAATTAGATTTAATTGAGATGAATGTCAATTTCACGACGTTTTTAACTGTAAGGTATGACATTTTCAAGTAATAGTAGCAAGCAACTAAAAAAGAATGAAGTTTTTAAGGATTCAATCCCCATGAATGCCTTCTAAAAGGTATTTATTCGTGTGAGGCAGTTAATCACATCGAGAATTTGACACTCGCCTTGATCGAAACCATTGCAAATTACTCTCTCGGCGTTCCAAAAATTACTTCCAAACACTCACTCTAAACACTCAAAAACACTTTGAAAATCGTTCAAAATGACCAAGTCGGTCAAATAAATGCATGATGTTACTGACTGAAAACTAGAGAAAAAGTAGATTTTATCGAAGGGGGAGGGGGGGGGGGGTCAAACAATTATACGAAGTTATACTATATTTCGTCCAAGTAGACGAAATAATCGATAATATTTTACCTTCCTTGAAAAGCATTCAAAACTTGCTCCATACACTCATTCAAATATATTTCCAAAGCATTCAACTTGTAAATTTCTCGATGTACCTAACTGTAAACAATTGTTCTCTCAATAATGGCTTTAAATTGTTACTGGAAAGACGACTGGAACAATTGATGTTTTAACATGTCCTTATGTCAGCATGGATGAAGAGTATACGGAAGAAATATTTATTGAGCTGTTGACCTCCAGTCTATCGTTCTTTTCGTTTATTTTTCATGTCGGCGAACATTGAACTTTTAGCAACTCAAATCGGAAACTAGAATGTTATGATAGCTGTAGCGATTATTCTTATACAGTAAATATCATCGTGAAATTGACATGGTGAATGATTTTGGAATTATTGTTTTTAATAAAATTGATGGAGTTTGGTGACCGAGTTTTCGGTTAAAATTAGACGGAGGTAATCCAATATCGCCAATTTTGTTCAGGATGAACAAAATATGCGATATGTATTACCTCCTTTTAATGAACCATGCATCCAGGTTCTGTGAATAGCCTTTCTGGTCTTCACGAACGAATGGTTTTGATTGAGATGGATGTCAATTTCACGAAGTGTTTGCAGCTTTAACCCTAGCGATCGTCCTTAAAAATGAATCTGGGCAGGAAACCTACTCCATCAAAAAACAAGTTTATTTTATTTTTTTTCAGCTTTGAATTTTCAAAATGTGACATAAACATATCCTTAAGTATCTCTCTTCATTATCAGACATAACCAGTAAATTATTCTCTATATACTATGTTTTTGCTCTGACCCTCGACGTTATGACACTGACTTTCAATAACGTTCAAAATGACGTACTCTAAGAATTTTTTGCCAAAGAAATTCACGTTTCATCTCTTTTTGGAATAAAATGATCGTGTAATATCGATAAATCTGTCATTCGTGAACTAAAAAAGCAATATTTTAACTCGCGACTCCGTCAACGATGAGAATATAGCTTTGTTCTTCACTCTTGAAACCCGCCCTTAAACGGAAACCAATAATTATCATGTATATAACCCGTCCAAATGAGCGTTGGAAGATTAATTCAAGGTAGGTTGACAATCTAAGTTACGCTAGTGATTAAACTAATGGCGTATTTACTGGAACTGATCGGCCTCCTATTACGGAACTGAAACTCAACCATAAAAGGAGACCTTTTGTAGGAGAACTAATTGCTATTCTAATTGGCTACTAAACTGTCTATTGAGTCACGTCGACAATGGAGTTGTGTTTGAAAATTCCTTCGGGAATCTAGTAAGATATGTGACCCGTCTCGCGAAAAGGGACCATCTGGAAAGTGCATAAAGTGTCGAACCTTTTCAGACTGCGCGGATTGCGCAGACTGGCGTGAGTCGAAACTTTTCGCCTTTTGCTTATTTTCTGAATCTAGAATAATCAATCTACCTTCCCGTGAAAGAAATTTTGAAATCCGACCTCTGGTTGATATGTGCTAGACCCAATATCTTTTTCAAATCTCTAGTTTACAGAGTTCCCACATGGTCCTTTTTTGCGGGACGGGTAATATATGTTATACATCGCATCATATTCTTTAATTGCCAACCAAATAATATGTAAAGTAGACACTTACATATATAGTCTGAATTTGTAAGGCTAATATATGTTGTTGTTTTGTTTATGTTGCAATACTTAGAAATATTTGGTTGAATTGAGTTTCAACATTATTTCAGTTATATCGCGGCGGCTGGAGCACCTAACAATGGTTTCCTGGTATTTCTCTAACCAGTACAACCACCACATCTTTTCCTAGCCTCCAGCTGCTATCTCACATAGGTCTACGATTATCACCCCATTGGTGAGAGACAAATAGTCGGAAAGAATGAGTGCCGCCGTCGGGGATCGAAGCCGGGACCTTTAGATTGATAGTACGACGCGCTACCAACTGCGCTATGACGGCGGCTTAGAAATATTTAGAATGTTTTGAGGGTCTTATTCAAAGTGGTGATATAAATGTACATGTTTTAGTGAGCGATCAATGCTTTTGTCCATACAGGTCTAAAACCTCACTTTAACATGTGCATATATACGACAGTAGACGATATTGTTGTTACAAGGGCTTAATCAATCCGACAATTTCGAAGGTTTTAAAGTATTCTTTACAGACATTCCACCAAAGAGATTCTGTTCATTGCGAAGCGTGAATTAATCAAGCCACAGGGATCATAGCTGTTACTAAAGGTTGCTAATAATTTTATCCGGTAGACGGACTTGACAGTTTTATACAGAAGTGTCTGGCGTTGATAAAGTCAAGTCGAGAATTACTGGATTGAACCCTTTTATTTATGGCGATCATATGAATAAACGAAAGAAGAAAAAAAACATATCCATTTGAGGTAGTGGACCCGTAATAGTTTCGCAATATTTTGGTTGAACGGGAAAAAAAACTCAAAACAGCCAGTAGAGCCGGGATGAGTAGTAATTTTGTTGCCGGGTACTCGAGATCTCGTTATCCGCGGGTCCTCGAGTACCCGATAATTACTGTCCATGTATTTATCTTATCAACTGAATACAAGGGCTGATCTAGAAATACTGTAAAGCGGGTTCGAATAAACAAATTCCTACATGATTTAAAGGGACGCGTGGTTCTGCGAGTCTGAGACTCGCAAATAAGTATACAGGCATCTAAAAAAACTTCTGATGTAAGTCCATAGGACCATCTGGAAATCAACTTTAGAAATAATTGAAATTTATAATATGACCTACGTTGCGAGAGTGAAATAACCTCGTTGAATATTTTTTTATATTACACGGGTGCTATTCCACTAGTGGATCAATTATGTAAAGGAGCTAAAAGCGAATGGCAACGCTAACTTGTAACCGCGAAAATGACGTCATAATCTATATATTGTGACGTCAGTTTTAAACGACGTTATAAATTTAGCGGAAAATTGAAATGTTCAATTTCAAGAATTTTGACGATTTTTCGCAAAATTTCGTGGCATACTGTAAATAGAATATCAAATTTGTGCTCATAAAATACCGAAATTATTAAACTCGTCATCTTAAACAGATAAAACTCGGCGCAGCCTCGTTTTTATCTGTTTATAGATGACTCTTTTAATAAGTACGGTATTCAATGACTACTCATTCAATATCCTCTATGTACTATAAACGGTCCTCAGTTCCTCTCTCGAGTTGATATCCTAGGGTACATAGGGCTCATAGAGCCCCACTTACCCTACGTTCTAAATTACAAAATGTTGCAAACTGTTTGCAAAACATATCCCGCTTTGCACCACACAAATGCACGAGCGCTGTTTTGTCATCTTGGACGTAGCGCTAGTTTCTTTCACCTGCTCGGTTAATCTTTTTGTAAAATCTTGAATGCAGAATATTAAAGTAACTTTCGACAAGTGTCCCATCTTAGGTTCGTGTAGGGAGTTTTTTTTAAAACAAAATTCAATGCTACGTCTTTTTACAAAAAAAGACAATGTGCCCAGCTACACAATATATCAACTTGAAGCTGTAGATGAGCACAAGCAGTTGCGCAATATTAGAAGTCCCATCTCTCTTGAACAGAACGTAGAAAAATGTACATACTAAGTACTACCACAACCTTAAATATAAAACTCAGTCTTAAAAGACTCTTTTGAAACAATCAATTTTCAATTATTTTGTCAAAATACATGTCAAAACGGTTTGGGCTGTTTTTACGACAAATGTTAGGTATGGTGCAACATCACGCCATGATATTATAAAATATTTTTTAGAGATTTGTTTCAAATTATAGATTTTTAAAGTCAATGATTTATTACAAAGAAGCATACATTTATCATTTTGTGAAATAGAAATCAATATATTGCTAAACAACCTTTCAGGTATACAAAGTTTATATTATAAACTATTAATGTCCATTTATGATGTCATAACAGACCGTACCTGACATAGATCTACGCGTTAATAAAAATAGAATGACATATATGAAATATGTGTTCAAAAATTAAGTCAAAATAAATTGCTAGCATAACTACGTTTCGGGTCCGAGTTTTACAAAAGACGATTTAAACTAAACACGATCAGAAACGATTTCATGGAAAGCTACCTAACGCGACTAGCTTAAATTAAACTGATCTCAAAAATTGAAAGCTCTCGTGAAACCCAACGGAATGTTGACTTTCTATATAAGGATTTCTGTGAATTTATTGAAAACGAGCTTAAAAGTAGAGTGTCCCGTTATACTGCATCACGCAGAATAAATAAGAGTAACAAAGTAAAGAGGTCCCATTAGAATGAAACGTTATCAGATCTGTGGAGGGAAATGAACCAGGCGGAGCGAAATTTCATTTCTTGTGCTTGACCAAAAAAAACCCAAGAGACCATAAACGGTCTTTATTCAAAAATGCTCGTTTTAAATTCGACAAATACTTACACCGAATCGAAAGAGCGTATAGACAATCGGAGGCCATTGTAATAGAAAATATGTCATCAAAGAAACCAAATATGTTTTGGGACAAAGTAAATTCACTTGGTCCTAAGAGGAAAACGCACCACATCCCTATTGAAATAGTCGATGATAACGGACAAATTGTGAACAATGAAAACGCTGTTTTCGAAAAATGGAAAAATGACTTCCAAAATTTGTATAATCCTGTGAACGAACACAAGTACGGCGATTTTCATTACGACAGTTGTAAACTACACAAACAGATGCTCGAACTCAATATGTTGGACCCCTTATTTTCTCAAAACATACAATTAAATCAGAACATTTCTACCGAGGAAATAAGCCAACGAGTTACAAAATGCAATCATAAATCGGCACCGGGAATAGACGGCATTTCATACGTTCTCCTGAAATCACCACCTGTAATAGGAGTATTGAAAGACTTTTTTCAGCTGATTTTCGATACAGGAATTATACCTTCTATATGGAGACAATCAATTATATGTCCGATCTTGAAATGTAACGACTCAGATCACCGATTTCCATTGAACTATAGAGGAATAAGCCTCCTTTCGTGCATGTGTAAGCTATATACCGGACTACTGAACACACGTATGATAAGTCACTTAGAATCAAATAACATAATAGCGGACGAACAAAACGGCTTTAGACGGAATCGGTCATGCGAGGATCATATCTTCACATTAAACAGCATCCTAAAAAAAAAATCAAGAGACTTTTACAGCTTTTATCGACCTGAAAAAGGCATTTGACTGCGTAGATCGAGATCTGCTCCTATATAAACTTCTTCTAAATGGTGTTGACGGGAAAGTATACAACTCGTTAAAGTCATTATATAGTAACACTTCAGCCTGTATCAGAATAAATGAGAAAACTACAGACTGGTTCAAATGTGGAAAGGGTGTAGTCCAGGGCGACAGCGCCTCCCCGACATTATTCTCAACTTAAATCAACGACCTTGTACAAGAAATAAACGATCTAAATCTCGGAGATGAAGTTGGGGATTCTAAAGTTTTAATACTACTATACGCTGATGATATAGTCTTTATTGCTAAATCGGCTGACTCTCTTCAAACGATATTAGACTGTTTAACAAACTAGTGCAAACGGTGGCGCGTCGCAATAAATGCAGACAAGTCAAAGTGTGTTCATTTTAGACAAAGCAGGAAAAAACGCACAGAAAGTAGTTTCAAAATCGGAAGCAACATAATTGAAATTGTACCAGAATACAAATACTTATGTGTTATTTTCAATGAAAATCTCAACTCTGCGTCGCACTGTGATTCCATGTCGAAATCAGCAGGCAGGGCTCTCGGTAGTGTGATATCAAAAATACACCAATTGAAACATCTCGGATATATATCATTCGAAAATCTATATTTCAATTGTGTTGTACCAATTCTAGACTACGGGGCTTCCAGTTGGGGATACAAACAGTACCAATCTATCGATAACGTGCAGAACCGTGCTATTAGATACTTTTTAGGCGTTCACAGATTCGCACCAAACGCCGCCATCACAGGAGAAATTGGCTTGCTGCCGAGTGAATATAGACACTAGATAGTCATGCTTAGGTTTTGGAACCGTCTACTATCGATAGATAATAATAGAATTACGAAAAGGGCATTTGAAAATGACTACCGCTTATGCCGAAACAACTGGTGTAGCCAAATAAAACTCATATTTGAAAAGTTACATATGTCTTCACATTTTCAGATCAAACTAACAGTCGATATAACCAGTGTTGAGTTAAGAATACGTTCATACTTTGCCCATATTTGATTGTCTAACATTGACAAAACGAACAAATTAAGAGCTTGCAAACTCTTAAAGAGTGCATTCGAAACGGAAAAATATTTACAATTAAATCTGGGTAGATATGAACGGTCACTCTTATCACAATTGCGCTGCGGAATACTGCCATTGCGAGTAGAAACGGGTCGTTATGTAAACGAGCCTTACGAAGATAGACTCTGTGTTATGTGTAACTCCAACCAAGTTGAAAACGAGATACACTTTATTGTCGAGTGTAACAGATACAGTGAAGAAAGACACACATACCTTTGAAACTTAGTTAATAATGATTACCAGAACTTAACATCAATAGACAAGTTTCTTTACTTATTGCGTGAATCTCCACGAAAAATATCCAAATTCATTGTCACAGCTTACTTAAAAAGACGATCCGTCCAGTATGCTACCAACTAAACGATAAACGTGAACAACGCAATGGATTCAGGCCTTGCGGCCTGGAGCCAGGCACGTCGTAACCTTTATCGATATTATTACAAATAAGGAAATATTCAATAGCATATCCACCTTAAACTTAAACTTAGATTTTAAAGCTTATCTACCTATTTTATCATTATATTATTTCCTCTCAATTTCTCTAATGATAATTTGCTATTTTCTTGTTCACACACATGTCATTTAAAGCAGGGTCTGGTAAGGAAACTGTGTCCTGCATTCCCAGACCCCGTTTGGACAAATACTATTTATAAGTACAAATACTAAAAGAATTAGATGTCCTTTTCTTTTTCGTCTCGCGCAAAGGACATCCTTATTAGAAAATTTGCAGCCTATCCTACGGGGTAAAGCTTTAAAAAGAATTACATAACAGTTACCTCCCTTAACTCACTTCGCTAGACACAGATCACAGAGGGCCAGCCTTCCTTCGTTTGAGGGTCAGTTACTTCCCCTTTCGTTATACTGTAGTCTTTTTTTAACATAATATACATGTGTACTTCGGTCTTCGGTCAAATAAAGCAGGAAAATTTGTTAACGAAAAAATCATTAAATAGCTGTTCCCCTCTCTCATGGTGCCCCCTTAGGAGGGGCTGCCGAACGTCCTCCACTTCAACGGTTATAAACCTTGGACATATCATGAAAAATTAAGGTGACTTATAGGCTTATAAGGCCGGGTGTTTGAAACCATTTTTTCATATGTTTGTATATTATATGTATAACACAAGTCACTATAATAAACAAATATTTACTTTACTACATCAAAGGGTGTAGTAGTACCTGGATAGTACTTAAGACTGTATTTTGTTAAAATATTAGCCAATTTTATCTAACCGTCATGCAATTGCTTGTTCCGTACAAAATGACCATTTTCCATAATGTTTTGGCTATACCGCTATAGATACGACAGCCTTATGTTGCCTAATTGACTGTGCTCTTAGAAAGCTCCTTTTTGATATTTTATATACCTGAACATGTTGCTTTTTCTTGGACAATGAAGTACTTTTAATATTGGATCTCAAAAACTTAACATGAACCTTAAATGACAAAGGAAAGGCAATGGTATTGAGAGACCCTGGTATGACCCCCTAATTAAATTGTATTTACTACTCAAATCCAATGGATATTTAAAGTCTTTATAATAATAATAATAAAAATAACAATAAGAATAAGAACCATGCATTGTAAAAACATTCTTTGATAAGTACAATCTTACGCATGTTTTATTTACTTTTTCGTGATGGAAAAAAGCGAAACGAATCGTTCAATTTAGCTGACGGGAAAAAGGGATTACACTTGAATTGCCAATTTCAAGAAATCTCATTTCGGAAGTGTTAAACGACTTTTCCGAAATAAATCTGGGATTTTATTGTAGAAGATAGGTTTTTACCAACATTTCCATTGGTGCCAAAAGCAATGTCTACTTCGTGACGTTATCAAAGCAGAAATTTGTTTACAGGGTATTATAAAGCATTAAGCATAAAGCATAAAGCATAAAGCAACATAAAGAAGTGCTTATAAAACCTCCTGAACAAAATTACAGTTATTAATGACAAACGATAAGACAGGATCTTTGAAAGATGAGAAAAAAAAAATAGGAACTCTAAGAAGTAATTTGACCATTGGCGATGTTTTAAATTATAGATGTGTCAACATTTCAATTATATATATGTAGCAGTAAAATGGTAATAAGCAGAAAATCGCTTCCAAATATATGATATTGTGTTATCTTATTTCAACTGCAAGACTCTAACTACCGCTTGCATTTAAGATTAATTGCCATCAAGATCATTATGTATAATTATTAACTGGGAGAGTTACTCAAATACATGTACTGACCTTTGCGTGAGTAATGATAAAATGTTATAATAATCATAAAACTAATAAATATTTATGAAAATCCAAAATTTAAAGCGGTGATAATCAAACCTTAACACATTTATTGTTGTTGTTGTTAATGATGTTGTTTCTGTTGTCGTCGTAATTGTTGTGTGTTTTTATTAGACTCTCAACGATAGACACCATCGTTGGTTTGCTTAAACTCTTGTTAATCCTTTCGCAGAAGACTGCCTGTAAGAATGATCTGCATGTACAAAGGTTGAAAAAAGAATGTCGGTCTTTTGATGGTATAGCTTTAAATGAGACGTAATTCTAGACGAAACAATAATTCTTTTTTAATGGTTCAAAATTTGTTAAATTTAAGTCTCTCATATTAAATTCATACTCGATGAATGATTAATGCCAATATTATCCTAAGAAATCACGAGAAAGACAATGGTTACATTAAGTTTTTTGCAAATCGTATTCATCACGGCTGATTGAAGAAAGAAGAAATAAGGAAATTCTATAAATACAAATCACAATTTCTATTCAAAAATATTTCAATATTCTAAAATCATAACTAGTCCTAATTTAGATCGTCTTTCATCATTTTATTGCTGGAATTATTACAGCAATTAATTTTTAATATCTCATGCTTTTGTGGTTGAACAATAGATCGTAAAATCACAGATAAATACCTCCAACTTTTTACCCACTTTAATATCAAGTGTCAGTAAAGTCACGTTGAAAGCCTTTTAAACCAAACTATTCCGGGTTTCTTTATAAAGAAGACGCGTTCTTTATCTTATTTTTTCCTCTTGTAAAAAATTGTACAAATATGCGTCATTGAGGAGGGCTAGCTAGAATGAAAAAAACAACTTATCTACATACTGTTTTGTTGCCTAAAAGAAATGTTAAAGTAATAAAAAAAGGTCAAGTAAAAAATACATGCACGTTGAAGTCAACTGAATAGGGAAAAAACACAAAAAAAACATGTAACATCATATTTCAAACCATCTTCGCAATCGAGGTTTCTAACTCGGCTTTATACCTTACGTTCATAAAGAATAAAGTAAAGTTAGAAACCTTGGCTCAGGGCTCGTGCTTGACCTTAAAACTATGGTTTTCATTCCCCCCACCAAATTAAACACATTTATTTGACACTTAAAAAGTTCTCAAAAGGGGTCGTTGTTATCCCCTTGACAGAAATTTCTAAGGGTCAAAACTACGTGTTATCCTTCAAATTTAAATGAATAATCATATATCCTATCTTAAGTTTTACAAGTCCATTGCTTACTTCATATATATATATATATATATATATATATATATATATATATATATATATATATATATATATATATATATATATATATATATATATATATATATATATATATATATATATATATATATATATATATATATATATATATATATATATATATATATATATATATATACGAAAAGATGAATTGACACTCTAAACTGCAAAAATTTTCTCCTGATTTTTTTTTTTTTTTTTTTTTTTTTTTATTGTTTTGACCCCAATGAAATCAGTTTTTATCCCCAGAATTTCATGGTTAAGGAGTCCATGACTCTTTAATTTGAAACTCTAGCAAGAGCCATCTCAGCGATATGCTAGTTTTTTCCCCTATTTTGACAAGCAGTGAATTTGCTGTAAAGGGAGCCAATACCAAGACAATATTCTGGGAAATGCTGTTTTATCCGCCTAGCTTCCAATCTGATTACTTCTGACGCGGACGGCGCTTCAAAAACGGTCGTTTAATCTTTATGCAATTTACTTAGTTTACAGAGAGATCGATTTCGCATGAATTCCCGATTTTTCTCAATCCTATTTCCGAAGGTTTCTCGGACAAAATCAGACGAATGATTTGTGTTTGGTCCTCACTTAATGTCGGCTTTTACGAGCGTGGATCAAAAAATACGTGGACATTTGCTATAACTTTGAAATTTCCCAACGGAAATTAATGAAACTTTTTACACGTCTCAAACCATTTAATGTTGACATAATACCAATTTTACAAGAGTCTGCTATGACTATGACGAAAAAAATCCAACATTTGACATACCTGTGTAGGTGCCACCGGCGCAACCCATTTTGTAAAGTTACTTCCTAGTGTTACTACCCGTAATTGTCCCCTTAATTTGGACCATACACTTCAAAACTTCGCCTATTTACATGTTGACGTAATGTGTAAGGATATTTAAAATTTAAGCATAATCCATTTGCTATATACGAAGTCAAAGTCAGTAAGCCAAAGGCACGCGTCAATTTTTGAACTTCGAAATGACGGCACCGGCGCAGCCCGGGACAACCGGACAATACAAAAGTTCTACTGGACCTATGAAAACCCTAATCGAGAGGTTAAAATGATAAAATATGCTAAAAGGTCTTCAAATGTGAGCAGATACCTCGTTTTTAAATGGTTTAAAAGGTTTGTTTTCTAAAATTTAGAATGAAAAGCGTTTCTAAAGGATGCCACTCGGAGAATGGAAAACGTCTCCTCGACGTCTGATCTGTTATTGTCACAGAACACCATCAGTTCAGAATCGTTTAGACACATTACACATTAAGTTCGCCATTCTGGATCAGATGGATATGAAAATAGTACTTATCCAATAGATAGGCGATGCACAAAATGTATTGTTGAGTTGAGTATTTTGAAAAATGCTGACTTTCGACGGAATTTATCAATCCCATAGCGTCATGTTGACGTCGTTACCGTGCGCCGGTACCAAATGACTACATATTTTAGAATGGTTGCTACGGGTGACCAACTAGTTGGATTTAACCCAAATTTACACGACAAAAAGAAAAATACCGCAAGTTAATAACAACGTAGTTTTCTCCTCAAAGTCTTAGAATTAATAAATTCTGCAACGCTAGTCTACGTAATTTTTTATTCACCCTCGTACATAGAAAAAAATACGCGAATATAAGGCAGGCAGATTTAAATGTCTTAAAATAAAGTTGTGTTCAACCTTTGGCGTAAGGCCCATCAAATTGATGTTTTTCTAAAAAAGAATGTATCTAGAACTGGTCAATCAGCAATAACATTTTATCTTAGAATGAATATCGCGAATAAAGAATAGCCCACAATGAGACATAAGGTATTTGTGTTAAGATCTACATGATAACTTTTGCGTTAAACATCGCTTATGAAGTTTTACCTCTTAGTTCCCATTAACCAAATTTTGATTTTCGTTTTCGGAACAATTTCGTGAGTGTAATAGAAATACATAATATGTAAATCTTATAACTTAAGATACTTTCGTTTTGGTAATTCGTGGTGTAATAGCTTAGAAAAACGTGAAATTTATCCAATTGAGGTGCGTGTAAAGATTAGTATACTTATTGAGCGAGAGAGGAATGTTCAATATTGAGTATGAATAAATGTTTAAATGCATTTACTTGATGTTCAAATGGCAACGAAATTGATAAGATCTGATATGCACGATAAAAAAAGTAAAATAGTATACATGTTTATACAGTTCGCTTAAGGAAGCTCGCTCGGCTTTTTCCACTATCAAACTTTTCTTTAAACCTTTTTTATACATAGATGTTAATGTTTTGTGGGTTTTTTTTTTTTGTTTCTCTTTTTCGATTTTTGAAAAAGAAAACATGGGGTCACTGTTCTAGTGTTTTACTCAGAGCCCTTCGAAAAAAGGTACCAAAAACATTTTGTGCCTTGGGGTTCTAACGTTTGACTTGTTTTGAAAATTACACCCTTTATTTGAAATTATTATTTTTAGAGAAATAAATATTCTGACAGCCATTGATTTATGTTTAGTTTAAAAATGACAACCCATTCCACTAAATTATTGTAAAAAATGGAATTTTAATGCAGCAAAAGAAAAATATTGCATCTATATTCGGTCTTTGATAGAAGTATTTTTATGTAATATTGAGGGCTACTAATGCATGCTTCACAGTAAAATAAATATAGTTTTACTATTAAACTTTTTTTCTTTTTCTTTCAATATGAATTAGTGATATAATGATGAATAATTTGATATGAGAAAAAATGTGGGACCCAGTCTTATTTTATTTTACACATTTTGTCTTATTTGTTTAAATAAAGGGACGTGATTCACAAAAAATGTTCAAATTTCAATACACATTTTTCAATATTGGAAATAACAAATGTGTTAATTATTATACTTATGGAATGCTAGTATATCTAGTCTTGAAATATATAGCAATTTAAGTTTAGTTATTTTAGATTGGTTTATTTTTTCAGTTCCATATATTCCGTTGGTAATTCTACGTTAATTTTGATTTATAAACAGGACTATTGCTATAAGGTAGCAATGGACACATGGCGTCAATTTTTTCGTCCAATGATTTTTTTTTCTTGCTCACATATGTTGTAGATTAACACTGTGTTGTCATTATATCGAAATTTGAAGGTACCTTTCCATGCTCGTTTTCATGCTAGAGTTATCTGCCCTTGGGTGGTATTGTCCACTTTTCAGTAAAACGGTTATATTCGTTTTAGGTCTAGTATAAACTCAGTACCAGCTTCTAGCTATAAAACACATACATTTAAATAGACGTTATACACGTACCCAATGGACGTTGCCAATACAATTTCTCTCTGATCAATTATATTTGCACATTTTGCCTTCAAAAGTTCAAAATGCACTTATTTTTGTAATTTTACGGGGTAAAAATGCAACAAAAAGCTATATTTTGAAGAAATTACCCAATGAATTTTTCTAATTTTCCGATGTGTTTAAAACCCATATTTTCCCTTTATTCGTTAAAAAATTCAGCATACCTTTCCATGCAAACAAGAAAGCTTTCTTTATTTTACAGTGACCCCTCCTGATTAAATGACGCTTTTAACGCATTTTTATTGTTAAATTTAATGATCCAGTCATTAAATTGATACCAAATGTTGAAAAGAAGCTAAGTTATGAAATTTTATTATCATTCTTCTACGTTATTTTCATAAGCAGAATCTTACGACAATCGGTCTTTTTTTTAAACAACGCGCATAAAGAGCCGTAAAATAAACGAAAACCCTCTTCCGGTTTATAGAGTCGAGAAGCCGCTGTCCATTGCCACCTTAACAGTGAAACAAATCATTTTGTCTTAAATAATTAAGAGATGATTTGAACATATTCCCCCCCCCCCCTTTCTGTTTATTTCCACTGAAATTCCAGACAAAAGTTGCGAAGTGCGTCGCTTGATTTCGCAACAATTTCTCACAGAGGCTGTCAACGAACATCACGCTAATTACCAATTAAACTATTATGTCATATCGGTAACTTGGGCAAATGACCGACCTAATTAAGGATGGTGTCTATGACAAATGGAAGCGTTTTTACATAAATATATGTCACCCGACACGCGAAAAGGACCAACTGGGAACTCCGTAAAATAAATATTTGAAAAAACTGATTGGTAAATAAGAGGTCGCATCTCAAAAATTCTTTCACAGGAAGGTAGATTGATAAATCTAGATTCAGGAAATTAGTAAATTGTGAAAAGTTTCGACCCTTGTCATTCTGCGCAGTCCGCGCAGTCTGTCGAGGGTCGACACTCTTAGCAATTTCCAGACGGTCCCTTTCCGCGTGACGGGTCACAATTATATAACCTGGAAAACCAATAAACATAACGATTTTAAGGCTGTGATTTTCGTAACGGCCTCTCTCATATTCAACCGATCTTCGAATAAGCCTTCTACAGATAACACCATCGTTAACAAGTTGATTGCTTTTTAAATGGTTTTGGAATGAAATTGGATGAGTGGGAGGGGAGAGTTTGAGTGAAATTAAAAGGAGGAAAACCAATATCACTAACTTTGATCATAATACACGTAATTAGCTATACGTATCACCTCCCTTTCATAAAATATGCATACATTTTCTATAAATAGCTTCCTGTTTCTTTAAGAACAAATGAGGCGCTTGCAATTTTAATCATGGCAATTAAATTGCGGATCTTTATAAATAAGTATATTTATTTTGAATGTAGTTGTTGATCTTGTCTTTTTTGGTCATTTTGGGTTATTTTTTTATTTGGTCTGAGTTAGTGTTTGGAATGATTGAATGGTGCGCTTAGAGAGTCATTTAAAAAATTCTGACCGAAATGAATGTCAATTTCACGATATAACTAACTTTAGACATATGGATCTGTAGCAACGAAATAGTGAGCCTTCAGGATGCATGTACAGGGGCAAAGTGCGACAGCAAGACAGTAAATACCAATTCTAGATGGAGTCGATGAAAAATAAAAACGTTTTGACATATCAAAGTATGTATAGCCTTGTTAACCAATCTATCATTACGATTTTCAAATTTAGATTTTCTCTCCGCCCTTTATCATATCAAACCGAGTTTCAAGTAAACCTACTAGAAACATGAATATATAACACCTTCACAATCATGTACCCATGACAGTGGGTGCGACAGCAAGTCAGTATTTACATTTTCTGTCTTAAAATTTAAATACAAATTGTAAGTGTAGTATTTGAATGCCATAGGTACTATACTTGCAGTACTTTGATTTAATGTTAGTTGTTGTTCTTATTGGTTTCTGGTTACGCCGACTGAAATGAATGAATGTATTGAAGTTGTTTTAGTTAAGTGTCGAGAAACACCACAGTACGTATACACTAACTTACATATAAGCTGAAATCAGCATCTTGTTTTTGCTTCTCACTGCAAGGAAGATATACTCCGTTCAACCGTCGGTTTCGTGAATTATCATAATTTGTCTTCAAAGATCAAAGGGAATTCAAGGTGTTGTACTCGCTATCATAACATAATATTACCTACTCATCAGACATCATTCAACCTCAAATATTATTAATAAAAATCATAAATAAGTTCATATAGCCAATTCAATTAATATCTTACAACACTTCAACAGACGTTGCCATAGAGACAAGTGATCACGTTTTTTAATCGTTTAAGAATTTTTGCCGCTTGGTTTCGATTTAATCCTTTTAAGCCAAAATGATGTTATAGGACTTCACTCTTGGTCAAAGTTTTGCTGTTACGCTATTTTCGGAATCGTTGATAATTAAAAAAAATGAGTAATCTAGATGTGCTGCCATGAATCAGACATGACTTTAGACGTTGACAAGAACAAAGAGATTTTATTCCGAATACAAGCTTCTTAATGTTTGCTAGCTGGCTTTATTGAATTTTGTAGCGTCTCATTTGTTTGTTTGGACACAAAAATCTTTTTTTAGAACTTGCATGTATATTTTCTTAACGGGAAAAATGCCAAAAAAGTCGTAGAGAAAAGGGGCCATGCCATAGTAATTTTTATTTCATTTCACGCGCGATTGAATGGCCCTCAATTTAATGTAGGTTTGACCATTCTCGCAAACTCTTGGACCGAGCTATGACCAAATATGTATTTATAGTCGCCTACGGAAGATGAATTCATTCACTTAGACCTTATGTGTAAGATCACATTCTTAATGACGTCATCACGTCGTCATCTAACACACGTTTTGGTACATGTATTTCTGTCACCAGAATGATTTAGAAATTTGTTTTAAATGTGCAAAATGTACACGTGAGAAAGAGAATACCTTACTCGATTTCATTTGAGAAAAAACAATATTAAACTCGTATAGAATAGAAATGAGCATGTGCGACCAACAATTCCGTGCGTGCGTGATGAAAAGACGTTGAGTAGCCTGAACAATCATGCAGTGTAATTTAATTCATTTTTTTTTTTGTTTTTGAACGGCGATTTAAGGTCCGTAGCCATCTATCGAGCGGGTAGTTAAGACTCTGATTAGACTGTGCGGCGGCACAGGCTAATCAGAGACTCTGAGTCTCAACGTTGCGCACATGAGAAATTGTCGGAAATATCACGCAAAGGCTCGTTTCTATTCTGAACGAGGTAAAGATCGGCTTATCTCAATTAAAATCGAGTAAGAACTCGGTAAAGATCGGCATATTTCAAATGATATATTGTTACGTGCCAATGTAATACGAACAAAGAAGCCAGCAACAAACTTTACAATTAACAATATTTATTGACAATAATTACAGAATTATTGACAATATGAAACTAATACAAAAACAAATTATAATACCTTGAATGTTTAATCCTAGAGTTTTAATTTTAGATCCAATTTATTTAAGTTCCTGGTCCACAAATAATAAGTCCAATAATATCTGAATTTAAAATTAAACACGCTTTCAAACACACTTTTAAGATAACAAGAAATCCCCTTTTAGTTTAACACAGTACTACTAAATGAAACCATAAGTCTAAATCAAGTGAACCAAGAATGCTGTAGGAACCCCTTTATATAATACTATAGAACAATCTGGAATAGTATAGAACATAAGAATACTCTAGAGTCTGAATCACCTTCCAAAAGGCCTTTCTAGAAAGATCTAAAATCTTCTACATCTATTACCTTAAAGTGTCAAGAGATATTGGAAAATCCCCAGACTAATTCTAAAAATAGACATGGTAAATACCATCAGGTTTATTTATAGATTATACATAACACTTTCCCCCTTGAAAGAAAAAAAGAAAGGTTTATGAAATAAATCTTTCTTTTTGAATTATCATTAGCATTTACAATGATAATATACATCACATAATTGTTAATATCATGATTCGTTGCAACAATTCAGCACATCTAGCATGAAAATACAAACAATTTTCATCAAAAGAATTGAAAAAGAGTTATATATGCAAACATACATACATATATACAAACATATAGTAAAATGTAACTGTTAGATTCAATGTTTTATTAAAGATATGACAATTCAAAATTTTAGACTCTTGACAGAGCATCTGGTATAATGTTGTCTTTTCCTTTAATGTGTCTTACATCAAGATCAAATTCTTGAAGTGACAAACTCCACCTCAATAATCTTTGGTTCTTACTCTTAAGTTTGTGAAGAAAACTTAAGGGATTGTGGTCACTGAATACAACTATAGGAGAAGTTGCAGATGTTAAATAAACTTCAAAATGTTGGATTGCCAAAATCAGAGCAAGACATTCCTTTTCAATGGTGGAGTAGTTTCTCTGATGTTTGCTTAATTTTTTAGAATAATAACAAACTGGATGATCTATACCATCATCGTCTTCTTGCAAAAGAACAGCACCAATACCAACATCACTTGCATCAACAGCTAATTTGAAACATTTGTCAAAATCAGGTGCTGAAAGAACTGGTGTGCTCTTTAGTATGGCTTTTAAGCGATCAAAGGCAACTTGACAGTTATCATTCCATTTGAACTTAACGTTTTTCTTTAATAAGTTTGTTAAAGGTTCAGCTATTATAGAAAAATTCTTACAAAACTTTCTATAGTAGCCAGCCATACCAAGAAATCGCATCAGTTGCTTTTTAGTAGCAGGCACAGGAAACTCAGAGATAGCATTGACCTTAGATTCTAAAGGTTTAACTTGACCCTGTCCCACAAGATGTCCTAAGAAAGTAACAGTAGCATTACAAAATTCTGTTTTTCAAAGATTAATAGTCAATTTTGCATCACTGAGACGGTCGAAGAATTGTTTAATTCTTTGAAGGTGGTCACTCCATGTATCTGTATAGATGATGACATCATCAATGCATGCGTCACAGCCATCCAAGCCAGCCATAACCACACCCACAAGCCGCCGAAACGCCGCAGGAGAACCTTTCATCCCAAACGGCACAACCCTGCACCGGCACAGACCAGTTGGAGTAGCAAATGCCGACACCCCCCCCCCCCAGCCCTATCAGTGAGCGGAACTTGCCAGAATCCTTTGAGAAGGTCAAATTTGGTGACATATTTAGAATTACCGACTTTGTCAATACAGTCATCAATTCTTGGTATAGGAAAAGAGTCAGTTTTTGTCACAGAGTTCACTTTTCGATAGTCAGTACACATTCTGTATGTTCCATTTGGCTTTGGAACTAATATACATGGTGAACTGTAATTACTTTGGCCGGGTTCAATAAAATCATTCTCCAATAAGTAATTCAATTCATCTTGAAGGGCTTTTTGTTTCACTGGATTCATTCTATAAGGATGTTGTTTTATTTGTTGAGAATCTTCCACAATGACATCATGATATATTTTATCAGTTCTTGTGGGGATGCCAGGAAACAAGTGTTCATATTCATTAATCAACTGCCTCAGCCCCTCCCGCTGAGACGGCCCCAAATGTGAAAGTTTGTCGACAAGACTCTTTAGCACCTCAGAGCTCCCAAGCTCAGGTGGACCAGGAACGGATTTTTCACTAAAGTCTGAATTAACTTCTGATTCAATCACATTTGATTCTTGTGGGACAGTGTTTACAACTGTAATTGGTTTTGAAATAGAGCTATCTCTGTCAAAATACTTTTTTAACATATTCACATGACACATTTGTTTATTTTCACGCCTTCCGGGAGTATTGATGATATTATTCAAATCACTTATTTTCTTATCAATAGTATACGGGCCATAATATCTTGCCTGTAAGGGTCGGCCAGGTATTGGCAAAAGAGCAAGGACTTTATCACCTGGTTCAAATTTCCTATCAACACTATGCTTGTCATATCTTGCCTTCATTTTGCTCTGAGATGATTTAAGATTTGACCTAGCAACCTCACATGCCCTAGACAGTTTATTTCTGAAGTCAGAAACATACTGTAACAAGTTCAAGGGTGTTTCATCATCAGCAAGAAATTTCTCTTTTAAGAGTGTTAATGGCCCACGAACAGAATGACCAAAAACTAACTCAAAGGGGCTAAAGCCAAGAGATTCTTGAACAGATTCTCTGACTGCAAATAATAGCAAATGAATACCTTCATCCCAATTTTTCTCAGTATAAAAACAATATGACCTTATCATATTCTTTAGGGTCTGATGAAATCTTTCTAAAGCACCTTGACTTTCAGGGTGATAAGCAGATGACCGATATTGCTTGATACCTAATTCATGCATAACCTGTTGGAATATGCCTGACATGAAGTTTGATCCTTGATCAGACTGAACTGATTTTGGAAGGCCAACAAAAGTAAAGAACTTGACAAGAGCCTTAATAATTGACTTTGCCTTAATGTTTCTTAAAGGAATTGTTTCTGGGAAGCGGGTAGAAGCACACATAATTGTCAACAAATATTCAGAACCTGACTTGGTTTTTGGTAAAGGACCAACGCAGTCTATTATTATTCGACTGAAAGGTTCATCAAAAGCTGGAATGGGTTGTAACCTTGCTTTTGGAATAACTTGGTTAGGTTTCCCTACCATTTGACAAGTGTGGCAACTTTTACAATATTCGGAAACGTCCGATTTTAGTCCAGGCCAAAAGAAGTGAGTCATAATCTTGTGATAAGTCTTGTTTACACCTAAATGACCAGACATTGGACTTTCATGGGCTATACTAAGTATTTCACGGCGATATGACTTTGGAACAACAATTTGGTGATGAACAGCCCAATCATCATCAGCTGGGACATCAAATGGTCGCCATTTTCTCATCAGAATACCATTCTTTTTATAGTAACAAACAGGATTCTGAGACATTTCTTTTTCGGGTAATGCCCTATCAATTAACTTTGAAATCTCAGGATCATTTTGCTGTTCCTGGATTAACTGTGACTTTGAATGCATTTCATGACCTTGGTCATTTGACCTTGGAGATGACTGACAAAGTTCTGACGAGTCTGTCTGAGTATCAGGCAGACTAAGATTAAAAGACTTTTTAATCTCGTCATTGAAATATTGACCAACAAAAGTATCAGTTAAGTCAATATCATTTGAATTTTTCAAGGAAGCTTTTTTAGCCATACCCCTAGTTACTGCACATGAAGGGTACAAATCAGGTATTTCCTGCAAAATAGGATCATCTGTTTGACCTACATTAGGTGTGTCAGTTACAAGAGGATTAACAACAACCTTATCTCAAGGTAAGTCATTGCCTAGCAATAAATGTACACCTTTAAATGGTAAAGAATGTTTAACACCAACAACCACAGAACCAGTAACCAAATCTGAGGACAAATTAACCTTATGAAGAGGAACATTAATAACACCACACTCTACACCCTGAATAAGGACACTAGTACCAGACGAAGTCTTCTCAGAAAAAGGCAGAACATCTGCTAAAATAAGAGATTGAGAAGCTCCTGTGTCTCTTAAAATTTTAATAGGGGTAGGTGGACACATATCACCTGAAAGTGATACAAAACCATCCAACATGAACGGTTCAAAAATCTCCATACAGGAATCAGAATTTGGTTCTGCCTTAACAATTGAATTTAACTCAAAAGAAGGCTGTGATTTAGGCTGAAGGCTGGTGAGCCCTGTAGGTTTGGCTGCACTCAGTTCCTTCTTCCTTTTTAATCTAAAACATTCCGAAATAAGGTGACCTGGTTTTTTACAATAAGTACAATGTACTCGAGATAAGGGATTTTGAACATTGGTTTCACTGGTAGACTTTGGTTTAGGTAAATTCGATTGAATAGATTTATTTTGGGGATGTGAGGAAGCAGGTTTTGCTTTATTAACGAAATATTTTTTGTGTGTAAGGTAGTAATTATCAGCTAAACGAGCTGCTTCGTGTATAGTTTCAACATTTTTTTCATCTAAGTGTGACTTAATGTCAGATTGAATGCAATTTTTGAATTGTTCAATTAATATAAGTTGTCTAAGATTATCATAATTTTGGTCTATTTTCTTAAAATAGCACCACCTGTCAAATAATTTTTCTTCGTTTCTTGCAAATTCAACGTGAGTCTGGACAGATTCTTTTCTACAACTTCTAAATTGTTGTCTGTATGCTTCTGGTACCAGCTCATTACCTTTGAGAATGAGTTCTTTTACAGTATCATAATCATTGCTTTGTTCTGTTCTAAGTTGCGAATAAATATTGCGAGCTTTTCCTACTAAGACACTTTGGAGAAGTAAGGTCCATTGCTCCTTTGGCCATTTCAAGTTATTTGCAACTTTTTCAAAATGTTCGAAATATGTACAAACTTCATTTTCTTGAAATGGTGGGACAAGCCTAAAATGTTTTGTTACATCAAAATGGTCATTATACATATATCTAGGCTGATTTGCTCTATCTTGAATTTCTAATTCTTTTAATCGTAATTGAAATTCTCGTTCTTTTTCTCGTTCTCTCTCTGCTCTTTTTTCTCTTTCCCTCTCTCTTTCTATTTCTTGTTCTCTTTCTTCTCTTTCTCGTTCTTCCTTTTCTCTTTGAAATTGCCTTTCTCTTTCTTTTTCTTCAATTTCTAATTGTTTTTCTTGTAATTTTCTCTCTTCTCTCTCTCTTTCTATTTCCAATTCCTTCTCCCTTTGTTGAAGTTTTAACAGTTCAAGCTCTCTTGAGCTTGAAACTGATGGAACATCAACAATGAGAGACAGAGCCTTTTCATCAAAAATGTCCTCATCAACAAAATATTGAACCAAAATATTCTTAATTTCATGCTTTCGCAATGAGGACTTGACTTCTTTTAATTCATAATGCTTGGCAAGATTGAGCAAATCAGGCTTTTTACCCAAATTCAATAACTCCACGGAAGGTTCGTGCGTAAATTTTTCTAAGTCAAAAGACATGGTAGCTTGTTGCTGTATTCAAATAAGAATGTAAGATTTCGATAAATAATAGTAGAAGTGCACTCTAGATTTATCAAAATTGAAATATGAAATTAATTTCTTAAATAATTTTGAACAGTAGATATAAATAAAGAATTTGTTTGATTTGTTTTGTTTTGTTTGTTTGTCTGATATTCGTATCTCGAGACGAGCCCCCAAATTGTTACGTGCCAATGTAATACGAACAAAGAAGCCAGCAACAAACTTTACAATTAACAATATTTATTGACAATAATTACAGAATTATTGACAATATGAAACTAATACAAAAACAAATTACAATACCTTGAATGTTTAATCCTAGAGTTTTAATTTTAGATCCAATTTTATTTAAGTTCCTGGTCCACAAATAATAAGTCCAATAATATCTGAATTTAAAATTAAACACGCTTTCAAACACACTTTTAAGATAACAAGAAATCCCCTTTTAGTTTAACACAGTATTATTAAATGAAACCATAAGTCTAAATCAAGTGAACCAAGAATGCTGTAGGAACCCCTTTATATAATACTATAGAACAATCTGGAATAGTATAGAACATAAGAATACTCTAGAGTCTGAATCACCTTCCAAAAGGCCTTTCTAGAAAGATCTAAAATCTTCTACATCTATTACCTTAAAGTGTCAAGAGATATTGGAAAATCCCCAGACTAATTCTAAAAATAGACATGGTAAATACCATTAGGTTTATTTATAGATTATACATAACACTTTCCCCCTTGAAAGAAAAAAAGAAAGGTTTATGAAATAAATCTTTCTTTTTGAATTATCATTAGCATTTACAATGATAATATACATCACATAATTGTTAATATCATGATTCGTTGCAACATTTCAGCACATCTAGCATGAAAATACAAACAATTTTCATCAAAAGAATTGAAAAAGAGTTATATATGCAAACATACATACATATATACAAACATATAGTAAAATGTAACTGTTAGATTCAATGTTTTATTAAAGATATGACAATTCAAAATTTTAGACTCTTGACAGAGCATCTGGTATAATGTTGTCTTTTCCTTTAATGTGTCTTACATCAAGATCAAATTCTTGAAGTGACAAACTCCACCTCAATAATCTTTGGTTCTTACTCTTAAGTTTGTGAAGAAAACTTAAGGGATTGTGGTCACTGAATACAAATATAGGAGAAGTTGCAGATGTTAAATAAACTTCAAAATGTTGGATTGCCAAAATCAGAGCAAGACATTCCTTTTCAATGGTTGAGTAGTTTCTCTGATGTTTGCTTAATTTTTTAGAATAATAACAAACTGGATGATCTATACCATCATCGTCTTCTTGCAAAAGAACAGCACCAATACCAACATCACTTGCATCAACAGCTAATTTGAAACATTTGTCAAAATCAGGTGCTGAAAGAACTGGTGTGCTCTTTAGTATGGCTTTTAAGCGATCAAAGGCAACTTGACAGTTATCATTCCATTTGAACTTAACGTTTTTCTTTAATAAGTTTGTTAAAGGTTCAGCTATTATAGAAAAATTCTTACAAAACTTTCTATAGTAGCCAGCCATACCAAGAAATCGCATCAGTTGCTTTTTAGTAGCAGGCACAGGAAACTCAGAGATAGCATTGACCTTAGATTCTAAAGGTTTAACTTGACCCTGTCCCACAAGATGTCCTAAGAAAGTAACAGTAGCATTACAAAATTCTGTTTTTCAAAGATTAATAGTCAATTTTGCATCACTGAGACGGTCGAAGAATTGTTTAATTCTTTGAAGGTGGTCACTCCATGTATCTGTATAGATGATGACATCATCAATGCATGCGTCACAGCCATCCAAGCCAGCCATAACCACACCCACAAGCCGCCGAAACGCCGCAGGAGAACCTTTCATCCCAAACGGCACAACCCTGCACCGGCACAGACCAGTTGGAGTAGCAAATACCGACACCCCCCCCCCCCCCAGCCCTATCAGTGAGCGGAACTTGCCAGAATCCTTTGAGAAGGTCAAATTTGGTGACATATTTAGAATTACCGACTTTGTCAATACAGTCATCAATTCTTGGTATAGGAAAAGAGTCAGTTTTTGTCACAGAGTTCACTTTTCGATAGTCAGTACACATTCTGTATGTTCCATTTGGCTTTGGAACTAATATACATGGTGAACTGTAATTACTTTGGCTGGGTTCAATAAAATCATTCTCCAATAAGTAATTCAATTCATCTTGAAGGGCTTTTTGTTTCACTGGATTCATTCTATAAGGATGTTGTTTTATTTGTTGAGAATCTTCCACAATGACATCATGATATATTTTATCAGTTCTTGTTGGGATGCCAGGAAACAAGTGTTCATATTCATTAATCAACTGCCTCAGCCCCTCCCGCTGAGACGGCCCCAAATGTGAAAGTTTGTCGACAAGACTCTTTAGCACCTCAGAGCTCCCAAGCTCAGGTGGACCAGGAACGGATTTTTCACTAAAGTCTGAATTAACTTCTGATTCAATCACATTTGATTCTTGTGGGACAGTGTTTACAACTGTAATTGGTTTTGAAATAGAGCTATCTCTGTCAAAATACTTTTTTAACATATTCACATGACACATTTGTTTATTTTCACGCCTTCCGGGAGTATTGATGATATTATTCAAATCACTTATTTTCTTATCAATAGTATACGGGCCATAATATCTTGCCTGTAAGGGTCGGCCAGGTATTGGCAAAAGAGCAAGGACTTTATCACCTGGTTCAAATTTCCTATCAACACTATGCTTGTCATATCTTGCCTTCATTTTGCTCTGAGATGATTTAAGATTTGACCTAGCAACCTCACATGCCCTAGACAGTTTATTTCTGAAGTCAGAAACATACTGTAACAAGTTCAAGGGTGTTTCATCATCAGCAAGAAATTTCTCTTTTAAGAGTGTTAATGGCCCACGAACAGAATGACCAAAAACTAACTCAAAGGGGCTAAAGCCAAGAGATTCTTGAACAGATTCTCTGACTGCAAATAATAGCAAATGAATACCTTCATCCCAATTTTTCTCAGTATAAAAACAATATGACCTTATCATATTCTTTAGGGTCTGATGAAATCTTTCTAAAGCACCTTGACTTTCAGGGTGATAAGCAGATGACCGATATTGCTTGATACCTAATTCATGCATAACCTGTTGGAATATGCCTGACATGAAGTTTGATCCTTGATCAGACTGAACTGATTTTGGAAGGCCAACAAAAGTAAAGAACTTGACAAGAGCCTTAATAATTGACTTTGCCTTAATGTTTCTTAAAGGAATTGTTTCTGGGAAGCGGGTAGAAGCACACATAATTGTCAACAAATATTCAGAACCTGACTTGGTTTTTGGTAAAGGACCAACGCAGTCTATTATTATTCGACTGAAAGGTTCATCAAAAGCTGGAATGGGTTGTAACCTTGCTTTTGGAATAACTTGGTTAGGTTTCCCTACCATTTGACAAGTGTGGCAACTTTTACAATATTCGGAAACGTCCGATTTTAGTCCAGGCCAAAAGAAGTGAGTCATAATCTTGTGATAAGTCTTGTTTACACCTAAATGACCAGACATTGGACTTTCATGGGCTATACTAAGTATTTCACGGCGATATGACTTTGGAACAACAATTTGGTGATGAACAGCCCAATCATCATCAGCTGGGACATCAAATGGTCGCCATTTTCTCATCAGAATACCATTCTTTTTATAGTAACAAACAGGATTCTGAGACATTTCTTTTTCGGGTAATGCCCTATCAATTAACTTTGAAATCTCAGGATCATTTTGCTGTTCCTGGATTAACTGTGACTTTGAATGCATTTCATGACCTTGGTCATTTGACCTTGGAGATGACTGACAAAGTTCTGACGAGTCTGTCTGAGTATCAGGCAGACTAAGATTAAAAGACTTTTTAATCTCGTCATTGAAATATTGACCAACAAAAGTATCAGTTAAGTCAATATCATTTGAATTTTTCAAGGAAGCTTTTTTAGCCATACCCCTAGTTACTGCACATGAAGGGTACAAATCAGGTATTTCCTGCAAAATAGGATCATCTGTTTGACCTACATTAGGTGTGTCAGTTACAAGAGGATTAACAGCAACCTTATCTCCAGCTAAGTCATTGCCTAGCAATAAATGTACACCTTTAAATGGTAAAGAATGTTTAACACCAACAACCACAGAACCAGTAACCAAATCTGAGGACAAATTAACCTTATGAAGAGTGTTATGTATAAGCTATAAATAAACCTAATGGTATTTACCGTGTCTATTTTTAGACTGGGAATTTTCTTATCTCTTGATTCTGTTACGTAAATGTATGTAGAATTATGTAGATCTTTCTAGAAAGGCCTTTTGGAAGGTGATTCAGACTCTAGAGTATTCTTATGTTCTATACTATTCCAGATTGTTCTATAGTATTATATAAAGGGGTTCCTACAGCATTCTTGGTTCACTTGATTTAGACTTATGGTTTCATTTAGTAGTACTGTGTTAAACTAAAAGGGGATTTCTTGTTATCTTAAAAGTGTGTTTAAAAGCGTGTTTAATTTTAAATTCGGATATTATTGGACTTATTATTTGTGGACCAGGAACTTAATTAAATTGGATCTAAAATTAAAACTTTAGGATTAAACATTCAAGGTATTGTAAATTGTTTTTGTATTTATTTCATATTGTCAATAATTCTGGTATTATTGTCAATAAATATTGTTAATTGTAAAGTTTGTTGCTGGCTTCTTTGTTCGTGTTACATTGGCACGTAACAATTTGGGGGCTCGTCTCGAGATACGAATATCAGACAAACAAACAAAACAAAACAAATCAAACAAATTCTTTATTTATATCTACTGTTCAAAATTATTTAAGAAATTAATTTCATATTTCAATTTTGATAAATCTAGAGTGCACTTTCACTATTATTTATCGAAATCTTACATTCTTATTCAAATACAGCAACAAGCTACCATGTCTTTTGACTTAGAAAAATTTACGCACGAACCTTCCGTGGAGTTATTGAATTTGGGTAAAAAGCCTGATTTGCTCAATCTTGCCAAGCATTATGAATTAAAAGAAGTCAAGTCCTCATTGCGAAAGCATGAAATTAAGAATATTTTGGTTCAATATTTTGTTGATGAGGACATTTTTGATGAAAAGGCTCTGTCTCTCATTGTTGATGTTCCATCAGTTTCAAGCTCAAGAGATCTTGAACTGTTAAAACTTCAACAAAGGGAGAAGGAATTGGAAATAGAAAGAGAGAGAGAAGAGCGGAAATTTCAAGAAAAGCAATTAGAAATTGAAATTGAAAGAGAAAGAGCACAAAGAGAAATTGAAGAAAAAGAAAGAGAAAGGCAATTTCAAAGGGAAAAGGAAGAAAGGGAAAGAGAGAGAGAAAGGGAAAAGGAAGAGCGAGAAAGAGAAGAGAGAGAAATAGAAAGAGAGAGGGAAAGAGAAGAAAGAGCATTTCAATTACGATTAAAAGAATTAGAAATACAAGATAGAGCAAATCAGCCCAGAGATATGTATAATGACCATTTTGATGTAACAAAACATTTTAGGCTTGTTCCTCAATTTCAAGAAAATGAAGTTGATACATATTTCGAACATTTTGAAAAAGTTGCAAATAACTTGAAATGGCCAAAGGAGCAATGGACCTTACTTCTCCAAAGTGTCTTAGTAGGAAAAGCTCGCAATATTTATTCGCAACTTAGAACAGAACAAAGCAATGATTATGATACTGTAAAAGAACTCATTCTCAAAGGTTATGAGCTGGTTCCAGAAGCATACAGACAACAATTTAGAAGTTGTAGAAAAGAATCTGGCCAGACTCACGTTGAATTTGCAAGAAACGAAGAAAAATTATTTGACAGGTGGTGCTATTCTAAGAAAATAGACCAAAATTATGATAATCTTAGACAACTTATATTAATTGAACAATTCAAAAATTGCATTCAATCTGACATTAAGTCACATTTAGATGAAAAAACTGTTGAAACTATACATGAAGCAGCTCGTTTAGCTGATGATTACTACCTTACACACAAAAATTCTTTCGTTAATAAAGCAAAACCTGCTTCCTCACATCCCCAAAATAAATCTATGTCTGGTGATTCATCTAGCATGTCTAGTCAATCGAATTCACCTAAACCAAAGTCTACTGGTGAAACCAATGTTCAAAATCCCTTATCTCGAGTACATTGTACTTTTTGTAAAAAACCAGGTCACCTTATTTCGGAATGTTTTAGATTAAAAAGGAAGAAGGAACTGAGTGCAGCCAAACCTACAGGGCTCACCAGCCTTCAGCCTAAATCACAGCCTTCTTTTGAGTTAAATTCAATTGTTAAGGCAGAACCAAATTCTGATTCCTGTATGGAGATTTTTGAACCGTTCATTTTGGATGGTTTTGTATCACTTTCAGGTGATATGTGCCCACCTACCCCTATTAAAATTTTAAGAGACACAGGAGCTTCTCAATCTCTTATTTTAGCAGATGTTCTGCCTTTTTCTGAGAAGACTTCGTCTGGTACTAGTGTCCTTATTCAGGGTGTAGAGTGTGGTGTTATTAATGTTCCTCTTCATAAGGTTAATTTGTCCTCGGATTTGGTTACTGGTTCTGTGGTTGTTGGTGTTAAACATTCTTTACCATTTAAAGGTGTACATTTATTGCTAGGCAATGACTTAGCTGGAGATAAGGTTGTTGTTAATCCTCTTGTAACTGACACACCTAATGTAGGTCAAACAGATGATCCTATTTTGCAGGAAATACCTGATTTGTACCCTTCATGTGCAGTAACTCGGGGTATGGCTAAAAAAGCTTCCTTGAAAAATTCAAATGATATTGACTTAACTGATACTTTTGTTGGTCAATATTTCAATGACGAGATTAAAAAGTCTTTTAATCTTAGTCTGCCTGATACTCAGACAGACTCGTCAAAATTTTGTCAGTCATCTCCAAGGTCAAATGACCAAGGTCATGAAACGAATTCAAAGTCAAAGTTAATCCAGGAACAGCAAAATGATCCTGAGATTTCAAAGTTAATTGATAGGGCATTACCCGAAAAAGAAATGTCTCAGAATCCTGTTTGTTACTATAAAAAGAATGGTATTCTGATGAGAAAATGGCGACCATTTGATGTCCCAGCTGATGACGATTGGGCTGTTCATCACCAAATTGTTGTTCCAAAGTCATATCGCCATGAAATACTTAGTATAGCCCATGAAAGTCCAATGTCTGGTCATTTAGGTGTAAACAAGACTTATCACAAGATTATGACTCATTTCTTTTGGCCTGGACTTAAATCGGATGTTTCCAAATATTGTAAAAGTTGCCACACTTGTCAAATGGTAGGGAAACCTAACCAAGTTATTCCAAAAGCAAGGTTACAACCCATTCCAGCTTTTGATGAACCTTTCAGTCGAATAATAATAGACTGCGTTGGTCCTTTACCAAAAACCAAGTCAGGTTCTGAATATTTGTTGACAATTATGTGTGCTTCTACCCGCTTCCCAGAAGCAATTCCTTTAAGGAACATTAAGGCAAAGTCAATTATTAAGGCTCTTGTCAAGTTCTTTACTTTTGTTGGCCTTCCAAAATCAGTTCAGTCTGATCAAGGATCAAACTTCATGTCAGGCATATTCCAACAGGTTATGCATGAATTAGGTATCAAGCAATATCGGTCATCTGCTTATCACCCTGAAAGTCAAGGTGCTTTAGAAAGATTTCATCAGACCCTAAAGAATATGATAAGGTCATATTGTTTTGATACTGATAAAAATTGGGATGAAGGTATTCATTTGCTATTATTTGCAGTCAGAGAATCTGTTCAAGAATCTCTTGGCTTTAGCCCCTTTGAGTTAGTTTTTGGTCATTCTGTTCGTGGGCCATTAACACTCTTAAAAGAGAAATTTCTTGCTGATGATGAAACACCCTTGAACTTGTTACAGTATGTTTCTGACTTCAGAAATAAACTGTCTAGGGCATGTGAGGTTGCTAGGTCAAATCTTAAATCATCTCAGAGCAAAATGAAGGCAAGATATGACAAGCATAGTGTTGATAGGAAATTCGAACCAGGTGATAAAGTCCTTGCTCTTTTGCCAATACCTGGCCGACCCTTACAGGCAAGATATTATGGCCCGTATACTATTGATAAGAAAACAAGTGATTTGAATTATATCATCAATACTCCCGGAAGGCGTAAAAATAAACAAATGTGTCATGTAAACATGTTAAAAAAGTATTTTGACAGAGATAGCTCTATTTCAAAACCAGTTACAGTTGTAAACACTGTCCCACAACAATCAAATATGATTGAATCAGAAGTTAGTTCAGACTTTAGTGAAAAATCTGTTCCTGGTCCACCTAAACTTGAGAACTCTGAAATACTTAAGAATCTTGACGACAAACTTTCACATTTGGAGCCATCTCAACGAGAAGAGCTGAAACAGTTGATTAATGAATATAAACACTTATTTCCTGACATCCCCACAAGAACTGATAAAATATATCATGATGTCATTGTGGAAGATTCTCAACCAATAAAACAACATCCTTATAGAATGAATCCAGTGAAACAAAAAGCCCTTCAAGATGAAGTGAATTACTTATTGGAGAATGACTTTATTGAACCCAGCCAAAGTAATTACAGTTCACCATGTATATTAGTTCCAAAGCCAAATGGAACATACAGAATGTGTACTGACTATCGAAAAGTGAACTCTGTGACAAAAACTGACTCTTTTCCAATTCCAAGAATTGATGACTGTATTGACAAAGTCGGTAATTCTAAATATGTCACCAAATTTGACCTTCTCAAAGGATTCTGGCAAGTTCCGCTCACTGATAGGGCTAAAGAAGTATCAGCATTTGCTACTCCAACTGGTCTGTACCAGTACAAAGTTATGCCGTTTGGGATGAAAAATTCTCCTGCGACGTTTCAGCGGCTTGTAAATATGGTTATAGCTGGCTTGGATGGCTGTGACGCATACATCGATGATGTCATCATCTATACAGATACATGGAGTGACCACCTTCAAAGAATCAAACAATTCTTCGACCGTCTCAGTGAAGCAAAATTGACTGTTAATCTGGGAAAAACAGAATTTTGTCATGCTACTGTTACTTTTTTAGGACATCTTGTGGGACAGGGTCAAGTTAAACCTTTAGAATCTAAGGTCAATGCTATCTCTGAGTTTCCAGTGCCTGCTACTAAAAAGCAACTGATGCGATTTCTTGGTATGGCTGGCTACTATAGAAAGTTTTGTAAGAATTTTTCTATAATAGCTGAACCTTTAACAAATTTATTAAAGAAAAATGTTAAGTTCAAATGGAATGATAACTGTCAAGTTGCCTTTGATCGCTTGAAAGCCATACTAAAGAGCACACCAGTTCTTTTAGCACCTGATTTTGACAAATGTTTTAAATTAGCTGTTGATGCAAGTGATGTGGGTATTGGTGCTGTTCTCTTGCAAGAAGACGATGATGGTCATTGATCATCCCGTTTGTTATTTTTCTAAAAAATTAAACAAACATCAGAAAAACTACTCAACCATTGAAAAAGAATGTCTTGCTCTGATTTTGGCAATCCAACATTTTGAAGTTTATTTAACATCTGCAACTTCTCCTATAGTTGTTTTCAGTGATCACAATCCCTTAAGTTTTCTTCACAAACTTAAGAGTAAGAACCAAAGATTATTGAGGTGGAGTTTGTCACTTCAAGAATTTGATCTTGATGTAAGACACATTAAAGGAAAAGACAATATTATACCAGATGCTCTG